>OY979436.1:30793890-31155016 GCA_963855545.1 Ethmia dodecea | reverse complement strand
TAACCTAACCTAACCTAACCTAACCTAACCTAACCTAACCCATTGCATACTGAAGCCAAATATTGTCCGATCTCTGAAATTTTTTCGCTTAATCCTATTCTTTTTTGGTCCTACATATAACCCATAGTGAATTTTGGAAAAACCACCCCTCAAAAAACTACCCCCTATACAAAATTTTCAAAGTTTAACACATTTTAATTTTTATAAATTATTTGGCAACAATATCGAACAAATTTTCTTCAGTAGGCAGTGGGACTCCGTTGCCCGCTCTTTTTGACATATTTTTTCCCGCGAAATTCCCACGGGAAACTTTGATATTAAATTTTTTCTAAATTTTTGTTTGTAAAAAACTGTTTTTTGTAATTTATTCAAAATTTTTATACCTGGCTGGGTCCATTTTTCTTCATAATCACCTCCCTTTTGACGAGACCTTTCCAACGAGCCCTCGCGCTCCCGCCTGGGACGTCTGGAACGCAAAAAATCGCCCCCCCCCCCCGCCCACCCATTCTTGATTAGGCAGCTGGGCAGAGTCCCTATAACGGAAATATTTTAGTAAAAATCTTTTTATTTTGACTTTTTAAAATTTTAAAACTGACCTCTAGGAAGTCTTGACACGTGGTTTCTTGTTTTTTCCACATCCCTGGAGAACACGACGCCACCTGAAAAGGAAAGAAATTATTAATAATACATATTGACTTTTGAAACTGTAGTGAAGAGTGTTTACTGTAAACTCGTCGATACATACAGGAACGCTCCCCACCTGAAAATAAAGAAAATATTTTTAGTTAGAGTAAAAGAAAATTTTTATTTTATTTATTTTATCTAGTTCTCAGACCGTAGTTAATACGCTACTAGTGGTGTTTTAATTCATACAAATATATATACTTTTATTAATATTTTCCAACTGGATCCCTCCTTTACAGGGATACAGTATTGTACGTGACCCTAGACAGCCAAATTTTATTTTATTTTAATTTGTGTGAAATTATTAATTATACATCTTGACTTCTGTGTTTATTGACCAGTGCATTTAGGATAAGTTTTACATTGTTCTTTTGAACATAGTTTTAGGTTTTATTGACGTAGCTCTCCCCCCCAATCTTCGACATGGCCACTTGCCGTACTCCCGCTAAGAAGCAGGATGTAATCGACATCACTGACGAACCTCTTACCGAGCTACCGACGCAGGGCTCAAGTGTGAGACGTAGCATAGGAGAATGGGAGGCGGTCAGCGATGACAAAAGACCATCACCATCTCAATTGAACTCCCTCCCACAACCTGTGAGCGCCGTCTTCACCGTGCAGGCAGAGCCCCGGAGGCCAAAGACAGCTCCCTCCCACGAAACAAAGGGAGTGGCCCGACGACCATCTACGGAGGCATCCGGGGCTTCGCCACAGCCACAAGCAGAGCCGGCAAAGACCATGGACAGCGTGACCCAGGCTAGGATCTGGCTTCAGAGGGCGAAATGTTGCGTCAACGACTCTCGCAATCTGAAGACTGATCTAAAGCAGGGCATCCTCAGGGCAGTGGACAATTTATATGCTCTGGTTAAAGAACAGGCGGCCGCAGGAAAGAGTGGCTTAACTGCAGCAACTAAACAGAAGGCAGCACCTGAAACAAAAAGCAGAGGAGTTAATACAGATGCGGAGGTGGGAACGGGAAAAGAAGTAGGGCAAAGGGACAATGGCAATAAAGTGGAAGGTGATGGGGACGAAAAAGAGCTACTAAGACTTATGAAAATTCAGGAAGAAAAAATTGACAATACCCTAAAAGAGATAGGATTAATAAGAGAGTCCTTAGAAAAGCAACAAACTAAGACCACCTACGCTAGCGCTGCAGCAGCTTCGGTTAAAGGACCGACGACAGAAAAGACGGCGCTACATTCCATAGTTGTTGCTTCTAGGGACGAAAAGGAGACTAGCGAAGAGGTTTTGGACCGCATAAGGAAGACAGTTAACGCCAAGGATGGATGGGTGACGGTTGAAAGAGTACGTAAGGTCAAGGATCGGAAAGTGGTGGTGGGCTGCAGGACCGAAGAAGCGAGGGAGAAAGTAAAGGAACGACTGAGGGCAGCGGGAGACCGGTTCCTCGTAGAAGAATTGGCGAATCAGGACCCTATGGTAATCCTGAAGGATGTCTTGCTGTACAACAGTGACGAAGATATCTTGATGGCGTTACGGAACCAAAATAGGGAACTATTCGCCAATCTTAACAAAAAGGATGATCGGGCGGAAATTAAATTTAAAAGGAAGACGAGGAACCCCCATAGCAACCATGTCGTACTGAAAGTCTCGCCGTAACTGTACAGCAGGCTGACGACGAGAGGCTACGTGCATATAGACATGCAGAGAGTGAGGGTTGCAGACCAGTCGCCATTAGTGCAGTGCTCCATGTGCCTGGGATATGGCCATGGTCGCAAATTCTGCAAGCAGACTGTGCCAAAGTGCAGCCACTGCGGTGGACCTCACCTTCGCGCGGAGTGTGACGAGCGAAAAACCGGAACAACGCCAACATGCTGCAACTGCATGGCCTCAAATGTAGACGACATGGGACATAACGCCTTTGACTCGGAATGCACGGTGCGTAGGAAGTGGAACGCACTGGCCCGAGACAAAGTAGCGTATTGCTAAAGGCAGCCCTACTAGCACAGATAGAGACGGTCAGAGGGAATATCGCGTTGCTCAGGCCAATCTCCAACGCAGCAAAACGGCGACGGACGAGCTCATCATGGAGGCCACAAGGAGAAAGATAGATTTTGCATTGGTCCAGGAGCCTTACGTAGGAGCAATAGGAGCCATGAAAAATTATGCCGGTGCTCGAATCCTCCAATGTAGTGGCAGTATACCGGACCAACCGGTGAAGGCGGCTATCGTCCTCTTCGATGATACGATCGATGTCACCCAATGTCCTACACTAACAACGAAAAATATAGTTGCTGTAAAGCTGAGAACTAAAGCGTGGGAGATGGGGGTGATATCGGTCTACCTGGAAGGCGAAAAACCTATTGAGCCGTACATTGACCATATTAAAAAGGCTGTCGAGGGGATGGGCGTGAGCAACGTGATATTAGGAGGGGACGTGAACGCGTGGAACATATGGTGGGGAAGTCGGGAGACAGACTTCAGAGGAGAGGAGGTGCAAGCCATGATAGCGGAGATGGACATGCACATCCTCAACAGGGGGACCGAGCCTACTTTCGACACCATTAGGGGTGGAAAGAGGTTCTCCAGCAGGGTGGATATAACGGTGTGTTCTGCGGACATTCTCGGACGGATCGAAGGATGGAAAGTAGATGATAGCGTCACCTCTTCGGACCACAGGGCAATTCTGTTCGTCATAAAACACAAAAATTCAAAGGGAGTAGATATAAAAAGAACAACAAGAAAATATAACACGAAGAAGGCAAATTGGAGTCAGTTTTGTGAGAAACTGACCCAATTGTGACCTGTATGTCTTGATACAATACATTCGGCAAAAATTAGAGGCAAAAAAGGTGATGGTGGTAGTATCACTAGACATAGAGGGAGCCTTTGACAGCGCGTGGTGGCCTGCCATCAAATGTCGGCTCGCCGAAACAGGTTGCCCACCAAACCTGAGGCGAATGGTGGACAGTTACCTGACAAATAGAAGTGTGCGCCTGAGGTACGCAGGAGCGGAAAGCTGCAGGGTAACCACAAAAGGCTGTGTGCAGGGTTCGATAGGCGGTCCAACATTTTGGAACCTTTTGTTGGACCCTCTGTTGAAGGACATCGAAGGCGAGGAGCTTCGTTGTCAGGCGTTCGCTGACGACGTGGTTCTGGTCATTTCAGGCGACAACGGACAGGAAGTGCAGGGACGAGCCAATGCGGTCCTCGACCGTGTCCAGCGTTGGGGGGTCAAAAATAAGCTGAAATTTGCACCTCACAAAACAAGCGCGATGGTTGTAACGAGGAAGCTGAAATTTGACTTGCCAAGGTTGGCCATGGGCGGGGTGCGCATTGACCTGTCGAAAGAAATTAAGTTACTGGGCCTCACAATTGACGATGGGCTGACTTTCAACGCTCACGTGTCAAACGTTTGCAGGAAGGCCATTGGCCTCTATCGCCAATTGTCGAGGGCAGCTAAAGTGCAGTGGGGGCTGTCGCCTCAAGTGATCAGGACTATATATGTCGCAGTGGTGGAGCCGGTTATTATGTATGCCGCGAGTGCATGGTCACCGGCAGCCAGCAAACTTGGGGTTCGGAAGCAGCTCGACACTGTTCAGCGGGGTTTCGTGCAGAAGCTGATAAAGGCTTATAAGACTGTCTCCCTAAACTCGGCCCTGTTACTCGCTGGAATACTGCCACTGGATCTGAGGATCCGAGAGGCTGCTGCTCTTTACGAAGTAAAGAGGGGCTACTCCCAGCGAGTGATAGGGGACCGGGAGGTTGAGACTCCAGTACCTGTAGTCGGCGCACCGCATCCCGTTGAACAGCTCGGGTATGGTTTTGACTGCGTGGTAGATGGTGCAGAGCTGCTCCAGAATGATGGCTCCGTCTGTAATATTTTTACGGACGGAAGCAAAATCGAAGGGAAGGTTGGGGCCGCATTGTCTTTATGGAAAGACAATGCGGAGGCAATGTCCCGAAAATTCAAGCTGGAGTCGTTCTGCACCGTATATCAGGCAGAGCTGCTGGCCCTCAAAAAGGCAACGGAAATGGCACTATCACACAAAGCGAAAGCTTATAATGTTTACTGCGACTCGAGATCTGCGCTAGAGACGGTAGCAAACGGAACTTCCCTCCACCCAATTGCATCAGAAATTAGAAAAAATTTAAATACCATCAATAAATTTGACAAAAAATTGAAACTTTTTTGGATAAAGGCACATGCAGGGTTGGAGGGAAACGAGAGGGCGGATGTCTTGGCAAAGGAAGCCGCAGTAAACATTAGACGCAGGCCTGACTACGACGCGTGTCCTGTTTCATTCGTCAAGCGCCAGATACGTCTGGACACGATTGACGAATGGAACAGGAGATATCAGGAGGTAGAAACGGGTGCCACCACCAAAATGTTCTTCCCCGATGCCACGGAAGCATTTAAAATAATAAGGAAAATAGACCTTGATCCGGCCATGATACAGATGTTCACAGGGCATGGCGGATTCTCCGCGTACTTAAATCGCTTTAAGTGCAAAGAAAGTCCGGCATGCGCCTGTGATCCAGCTACAGAGGAAGACGTCAGACATATTTTAATTGACTGTCCAATTTATGCGGCCATGAGGCAAGATTTTGTAATTAAAAGGGGAATTGATTTGACGACTGAAAGTCTGAGGGAAATGATGAAGGAGGCAAAATTAAGAGAAGAATTTTTGGCATTTTCTAAATTAGTTATAAACAAAGCAATATTAAGAAATAAAACTGTTTAGGCTCTAAAGATCCAGACACTGGGGAGTATAAATCAAGTATACCCCTCCAGTGAGGATACAAAATTATTAACAGATGTAATTTTTTCAGATATTTCTTACTCTTTTAATATTCGGCACAAAATTTTCAGGAAAAAAAAATGGAAAATCCGTAAAAAACGACACCGCGTAAACGTGGCGGTGGAAAACGGTTATTATTAAATAAAAAAAAAAAAAAAAAAAACCTAACCTAACCTAACCTATGAGTAAGTTAACATAAAAGAAACCTAGCCTATCAGAAACCTTACCTATCAGAAACCTAACCTATCAGAAACCTAATCTATCAGAAACCTAACCTATCAGAAACCTAACCTATCAGAAACCTAACCTATCAGAAACATAACATATTTCAAAATTAACTTATCCCAACGATTTATTATCGATTTATTTTTTTATTTAATATATAAAAGCTGCCGTCGGCTGTACGCCGGCGTGGTACGCTCCATTGCGCTCTACGGGGCGCCAATATGGGGGGACACCCTCTACGCTCGCATCAGACCCCTGCTGCGACGTCCGCAGCGGGTCATAGCGTTGAGGGTGGCTCGGGCGTACCGCACCGTCGCTTTCGACGGCGCGTGCGTGCTCGCCGGAATACGCTCGCTCGCTGGAGAGAGGAGGTTCTCCTGCGGAAGTGGACGGCTCGGTTGGAGGTCCCTGGAGGAGCCGGGGATCTGGTGGCCGCCGTCCGGCCAGTCCTCAAAGACTGGCTGGGGCGTAGGCACGGCCCGCTGACCTACCGCTTGGTGCAGATGCTGACCGGGCATGGTTGCTTCGGGAGGTATCTGTGCCAAGTGTTGGGCCGCGAGCCGTCAGCGGCGTGCCACCATTGTGGGATGGCCGAGGACACGGCACGACACACGCCCGTGCCACACAGCGCCCTGCTTAGGCGGTCCCTCGCGCGGCCCTCAGTTCGTGCGTTCTGGAGTTATAGCGTCAGGGAGGAAAACCCGACTTATTTTTATATAGTAGACTATTTACCCGCCCCAGCTTCGCACGGGTGCAATGCTTATAAGATTTTCCCGCTTTTCTGTTGAAATTTTCCTGAATTTTCTTTGCTATAAGCCTCACGGAGCCCGAGACCTTTCCAACGAATGCAAAACCGTGGAAATCGGTTCGTGCGTTCTGGAGTTATAGCATCAGGAAGGAAAACCCGACTTATTTTTATATAAATGTAATGCCATAGATGTACTCTGTAAGTTACATTTTATATATTAAATAAATAAATAAATCGATAATAAATCGTTGGGATAAGTTAATTTTGAAATATGTTATGTTTCTGATAGGTTAGGTTTCTGATAGGTTAGGTTTTGATAGGTTAGGTTTCTGATAGGTTAGGTTTCTGATAGGTAAGGTTCTGATAGGCTAGGTTTCTTTTATGTTAACTTACTCATAGGTTAGGTTTCTGATAGGTTAGGTTTCTTTTATGTTAACTTTCTGATAGGTTAGATTTCTGATAGGTTAGGTTTCTGATAGGTTAGGTTTCTTTAATATTAACTTTCTGATAGGTTAGGTTTCTGACAGGTTAGGTTTCTGATAGGTTAGGTTTCTGATAGGATAGGTTTCTTTTATGTTAACTTACTCAGAGGTTAGGTTTCTGATAGGTTAGGTTTCTGATAGGTTATGTTTCTGATAGATAAGGTTTCTGATAGGTGTTATAGTTATAAGTATAGATTAAGTAGATATACGCGTGGCTGCGTCCACGAGAGTTCAGTTGGAATACATGCGCTCCTACCTACCGGTTGTTTCAATTATTAGTTAGTGAATTCCTCTCAGATAAAACAGTGGCGACGGACGACTCGAACTAATCGCGTGCTCTTTTGTACCGTGTGTAAATATTATATGCAGTGCAATGTCGAAAATTTCTTTGGGTTCATTTTTGTTTAACCATGAAACTCAAGAATGGTCTTTATATAAAGATAGACTTGAACAGTGGTTTTTAGCAAACGATATAGGAGAGGAAGCTGACAAATCCGGTTCTAAACGTAGGGCGATTTTATTGAGTAGTTTCGCGGAACAGTCGTATAAGCTTGTGAGAGATCTCGCATTACCCGCGGCAGTTGGTGCACTCGACTACCAAGGCGTGGTGAGCTTACTAGATAAGCATTTTAAAGCAAAAAAATGCGGTTTCGCTGAGAGAGCTCGGTTTCACACCGCCGTACAGCAATAACATGAGAACCTGGCGGAGTGGGCAGCTCGAGTCCGGGGCCTAGCTATCGACTGCAGTTTTGCGGCTAACACACTTGATGAGACGCTACGGGACCGATTTGTGATTGGCATGACACCGGGTCCTGAACGTGACCAACTTTTTACGAAGGAACTAGAGAAATTAACGATGAGCAAAGCGTTAGAAATTTCGGATGGTGTTCGCAGTGCAAGGCTGGGAGCACAGCAATCGGTTCCTGCATCAACTATGGCGGGATTAGAGAATCCTACAGAATCCGTTCACGTGCTCAAAATGTCAGCAAAGCAAAACACGTTCCGTGCGGCGGCCATGCGGTCGCCGGGGCACGGTGCTACACCGGCTACAACGCAGCGACCCAGCGGCAGTGATACCTGCACAGCATGCGGCTATACAGGACATCGAGAGAATTCGTGTCGTTTTACTCGCTATAAATGTAAAAAGTGTGGTGTAAAAGGCCATTTAAAACGGATGTGTCCTAATAAATCGCAAAATTTTATCGAGTGCTGCTCAGATAATAATGAGGATGACGGTAAGCGAATAATTTCTAATATTCGTACTTATCACGGTGAGCCTATGAAGGAATCTGTCCTAGTAAATGGTATTGAAATAGTTTTTGAAGTAGATACGGGTTCAGCAGTTACCGTAATATCAGAGGATATTTATAAGCTACATTTTTCCCATTTAGAGTTGAAATCTAGTAATATCATTTTGCAAAGTTATAACGGTAATTCAATTAATACTCTTGGAAAACTACCATTAAATTTTTTTTATAAAAATAAAACCAGTAGTTTGGATGTCTATGTAGTACGCAACGGTGGCCCACCCCTGTTAGGGCGTGACTTCATAGCACGTTTCAATTTGCAAATCTTATCAGTATTAAAAATGTGTACTGATTCTAATTTCACAAACCAGCTTATTTCTAAATATCCAAAGCTATTTTCAGACCAACTTGGTTGTTGCAACAATTTTGTAGTTAGTTTAAATCTAAAACCAGATTCGAAACCCATTTACTTTAGGCCTAGACCACTACCATTTGCTATTCGTAAAAGCGTGGAGGGTGAAATCGATCGCTTAGTAAAATTGGGAGTTTTAGAACCAGTCAAATATTCGGAATATGCTAGCCCGATTGTACCGGTTTTAAAACATGATCATAAGATAAGATTATGTGCGGATTATTCAGTGACTATTAATAATCAACTGTTAGTGGAAAAGTATCCCTTACCGAGGACAGAGGAACTGTTTACAAAACTACATGGTGGTATACAGTTTAGTAAACTAGACTTATCGCAGGCATATAACCAATTTCGCCTCGATGAATCGTCACAAATGCTAACGTGTATAAACACGCATAAGGGTCTGTTTAAATATACTAGGCTGGTTTTCGGCCTTTCAAGCGCGCCAGCAATTTTCCAAAGGGCAATGGAAACCATTCTGTCTGGCCTTGATGGGGTTTTATTATTTTTAGACGACATATTAATATGTGGACGTGATCAAAACGAGCATTTGGAACGATTACATGAGGTATTTAGACGTTTGGAACAAGCCGGTTTAGTGTTGCAAAAAGAAAAGTGTTCCTTTTTCCAGGATTCAGTTTCTTATTTAGGGTTTGTTATCGACCGTTACGGAATTCATAAATCACCCGAAAAGGTAAAGGCTATGCTAGAAGCTAAAACACCAACAAATTTAACTGAATTAAAATCATTCCTCGGGATGGTTAATTATTATAGGAGTTTCATCAAGAACGCTTCATCAATTTTATGCCCTTTACATAAACTATTACAAAAAAATGTTAGTTGGAAATGGGAAAAGGAACACGATGATGCTGTTAGTTGCATAAAAAGTGAATTAGCGTCTGAATCAACATTAGCACACTTTAACCCCGACGCACAGCTGATATTAACAGTAGATGCATCACCGAGCGGCCTAGGAGCAATCTTATCACAGATTGATAACAGCGGTTTGAAAAACCGGTTTCATTTATGTCGCGTTCTCTTTCTAGCGCGGAGAAAAATTATAGCCAAATTCAAAAAGAGGCGACGGCCATTGTATTCGGTGTAAGGAAATTCCATCAATTTCTGTATGGACGGTCTGAGCCATTTATTTTAAAGACGGACCATAAACCTTTACTTTCAATATTTAGTTCAGAAAAAGGTATACCGGAAGTGTCCGCAAATAGACTTCAACGTTACGCGATATTCCTGTCGGCCTACAATTTTAAAATCGAATATGTGAGTAGCAACCACAATTCTGCCGATTTTTTAAGTAGGTCAGTAAAGGAAAAACCTCACCAGGATTTAAATGTCACCGATAACGCTACATATGTAAGTTTTGTAAGCGAGGGAGACAGTTTCTTATCTTTATCCGAAATTCGCAATCGCTCCCAATCGGATGACATATTATCTAAATGTTCGCATTATATTTTAAATGGATGGCCTAAAAAGCTAATTAACAGCGTTTTGAAACCATTTTTTGATTGTAGACAAGAGTTAGCTATTGAAAATGGGTGTATTATGCGAGGGCATAGACTCATAGTACCACAGGGATGTCGCGGTAAGGTTTTAGACGAACTTCATATGGGTCATTTAGGTACAACTAAAATGAAGTGCGAAGCTCGTAACCGGTTCTGGTGGCCAGGCATGTCAACTGATATCGAGCGCCGCGCGGCATCGTGCCGCGTGTGCGCTACGCTCAGGCCCGCCCCGCCGCGCGCCCCTCTAACGCCGTGGCCATTCCCCCCGCGCCCCTGGCACCGGGTGCACATCGACTTACTGGGGCCAATTAGCAACAAGGTATTTTTAATTGTGGTCGATGCTTACTCTAAATGGGTTGAGTGTTTTGATGTTTCCTCGGGATACAGTTCCAGGATTGTAATTGAGAAGCTTTGCGAAGTGATGGCTAGATTCGGATTATTTCATACACTATGTAGTGACAATGGAAGCTCGTTCACATCTTCCGAATTTCAACAATTTTGTGTTAGAAATGGAATAATTCATTTAACGTCGCCGCCTTACAATCCCGCTAGTAATGGACAAGCAGAAAGCTATGTAAAAATAATAAAAAAGGCCATAAAGTCTATTATTTTATCGGGAACAAATTCTAAGGATTTCAATAATAAGTTACAAGAATTCTTATTGTGCTACCGTAATTCTAATCATAATACTACGGACAGATCACCTTCGGAAATTTTGTTTGGTGATAAGTTAAGATGTCGCTTAGATCTTATTAATCCTAAAACGGTGTTACCATCTGACCCAGCGCTCGATAAAATTGTAAAAGATAATCAGTGCTTGCAGTGTGATAATTACTCGGGTAGCCATATAGTCAGTTTTGATGTTGGTGACGTAGTTTTAGTGAAAGTTTATCGCTTACAACAATCTAACTGGACTCAAGGCGTAATCGTCGAAAAACTAGGTAACTCGTTGTTCCTTGTGCGTCTTTTGAACACGGACCAGATACTTAAAAGACACAAAAATCAAATTTTAAAATACAAAGGGGGAAGCAGCAATGTAACTCATCGTCACACTGAAGGCTCCGATACAAATGTCGCAGAGGAGATTATTATTCCGCCATTCGTGTTTGCACCAACTAAAGATCTCTCTGGTGAGGAGGGAAATGCGTCGGCTACAATTTCCGATGGTGACAGGAGTGAAGAGTTACATTCATCGTGTTGTGCTGCAACTACTGGCGGTGGCACTGGACACAGACAAAGTGACTCACTTGCACAGCAGTTAGAGAGCGGTTTAAACGACGAAGCCGAGACTGGAAACACTGAAAGTGAAGGGCCCTCGCAGTTTATGAATCTTCCTGAATCTGCTACCGTGGTTCAGACAAAAGAATACTCAAAGAGGAATCGACCTCAAATTGACTATAGGAAATATTTTTAGATTAAATAGCTCGTAACTTGTGGTCTCCACCACAAGTTACGAGCTATTTAATCTAAAAATATTTCCTCAGAGGTTAGGTTTCTGATAGGTTAGGTTTCTGATAGGTTATGTTTCTGATAGATAAGGTTTCTGATGGGTGTTATAGTTATAAGTATAGATTAAGTAGATATACGCGTGGCTGCGTCCACGAGAGTTCAGTTGGAATACATGCGCTCCTACCTACCGGTTGTTTCAATTATTAGTTAGTGAATTCCTCTCAGATAAAACAATAGGTTAGGTTTCTTTTATATATATATAAGTACTAACATAGTTTTAAGCCTAACTAACAACCCAAGGGATCTGTGTTGTCCCTAATAAAAAGTTTTGAATTTTGAATTTGAATTTTATGTTAACTTTCTGATAGGTTAGGTTTCTGATAGGTTATCTTTCTGATAGGATAGGTTTCTTTTACGTTAACTTACTCAGAGGTTAGGTTTCTAATAGGTTAGGTTTCTGATAGGTTAGGTTTCTTTTATATATATATATAAGTACTAACATAGTTTTAAGCCTAACTAACAACCCAATGGATCTGTGTTGTCCCTAATAAAAAGTTTTGAATTTTGAATTTGAATTTTATGTTAACTTTCTGATAGGTTAGGTTTCTGATAGGTTATCTTTCTGATAGGTTAGGTTTCTGATAGGATAGGTTTCTTTTACGTTAACTTACTCAGAGGTTAGGTTTCTGATAGGTTAGGTTTCTGATAGGTTAGGTTTCTGATAGGTTAGGTTTCTGATAGGTTAGGTTTCTGATAGGTTATGTTTCTGATAGGTTATGTTTCTGATAGGTTAGGTTTCTGATAGGTTAGGTTTCTGCTAGGTTAGGTTTCTGATAGATGAGGTTTCTGATAGGTTAGGTTTCTGATAGGTTAGGTTTCTTTTATGTTAACTTTCTGATAGGTTAGGTTTCTGATAGGTTAGGTTTCTGATAGGTTAGGTTTCTGATAGGTAAGGTTTCTGATAGGTTAGGTTTCTGATAGGTTCGGTTTCTGATAGGTTAGGTTTCTGATAGGTTAGGTTTCTTTTATGTTAATTTTCTGATAGGTTAGGTACCTAGTAGGTAAGGTTTCTGATAGGTTAGGTTTCTGATAGGTTAGGTTTCTTTTATGTTAACTTTCTGATAGGTTAGGTTTCTGATAGGTTAGGTTTCTGATAGGTTAGGTTTCTGATAGGTTAGGTTTCTGATAGGTTAGGTTTCTGATAGGTTAGGTTTCTGATAGGTT
This sequence comes from Ethmia dodecea, assembly GCA_963855545.1. Lineage (NCBI taxonomy): Eukaryota > Metazoa > Arthropoda > Insecta > Lepidoptera > Depressariidae > Ethmia > Ethmia dodecea. Next base: position 31,142,268 of record OY979436.1, on the reverse strand, counting down.
CGGTTTCTGATAGGTTAGGTTTCTGATAGGTTAGGTTTCTTTTATGTTAATTTTCTGATAGGTTAGGTACCTAGTAGGTAAGGTTTCTGATAGGTTAGGTTTCTGATAGGTTAGGTTTCTTTTATGTTGCCTAATCGAGAGTGGGTGGGTGGGGGGGCGATTTTTTTGTGTTCCAGAGGTCCCAGGCGGGAGCGCGAGGGCTCGTTGGAAAGGTCTCGTCGAAAGGGAGTTGATTACGAAGAAAAATAGAACCAGCCAGATATAAAAATTTTGAATAAATTACAAAAAACAGTTTTTTGCAAACAAAAATTTAGAAAAAATTTAATATCAAAGTTTCCCGCGGGAATTTCGCGGGAAAAAATATCTCAAAAAGAGCGGGCAACAGAGTCCCACTGCTCACTGAAGAAAATTTGTTCGATATGTTTGCCGAAAAATTTATAAAAATTAAAAAGTGTTAATCTGTGAAAATTTTGTATGGGGGGTAGTTTTTTGAGGGGTGGTTTTTCCAAAATTCACTATGGGTTAGATGTAGGACCAAAAAATAATAGGTTTAAGCGAAAAAATTTCTGAAATCGGACAATATTTGCCTTCAGTATGCAATGGTTAGGTTAGGTTAGGTTAGGTTAGGTTAGGTTAGGTTAGGTTAGGTTAGGTTAGGTTAGGTTAGGTTAGGTTAGGTTAGGTTTCTGATAGGTTAGACCCCTGCTACGACGTCCGCAGCGGGTCATAGCGTTGAGGGTGGCTCGGGCGTACCGCACCGTCGCTTTCGACGGCGCGTGCGTGCTCGCCGGAACACCGCCATGGGACCTCGAGGCCGAGGTACTCGCGACGGTGTATTGGCGAGCACGAGAGGGGAGCCGTCTCCATCCGCTGGAGGTCGCTCGCTGGAGAGAGGAGGTCCTCCTGCGGAAGTGGACGGCTCGGTTGGAGGTCCCCGGAGGAGCCGGGGATCTGGTGGCCGCCGTCCGGCCAGTCCTCAAAGACTGGCTGGGGCGTAGGCACGGCCCGCTGACCTACCGCTTGGTGCAGATGCTGACCGGGCATGGTTGCTTCGGGAGGTATCTGTGCCAGGTGGTGGGCCGCGAGCCGTCAACGGCGTGCCACCATTGTGGGATGGCCGAGGACACGGCACGACACACGCGCGAGGAGTGCCCCGCTTGGGCGGTCCCTCGCGCGGCCCTGTCCGCGGCCATCGGCGTGCAGGCTCTGACACTGCCGAACATGGTCAACGCCATGATCGGCAGTGAGCAGGCCTGGCAGGCGGTCGCCTCCTTCTGTGACGAAGTCATGTCGCAGAAGGAGGCGGCGGAGCGGGAGCGGGAAGACGATGTCGACGCGCTCCCTATCCGCCGCAGGCGACAAGGGCGAGGTAGGTGGGCCTACGCCGCCTACTACCAACCGCCCTGAGGGGACCTGTGGGTGACGTGATCGGGGGATCCGTCACCCGCGTAGAGAGGTCCCGTGCTGGAAGGCGCCCCTGGTGTTCCGGGGCGCCTTAAGCGGAGATAGGGGGGGGGTTCGCTCGACCCCCCCTCGAGGAGGCCCCGCAATCGGTGTTGCGGGCGGCCGTGACCCAGCTGCGGATGCACAACCGCGGTGCCATGGCTGGGTCCAAAGCGGCGAGGAGGAACACACCAGGGTTTTTAGTGGGTATGGCAGCACTAGGCTGCAGAGCCCCACATAACCCCCGGCCCCCCCGGGTCGGGTGCGTATGCAGTAATGCATTTTCCCTGGTTAAAAAAAAAAAAAATAATAATAATAATAATAATAATAATAATAATAATTTATTCATTTTAAATTGGCATAACAATAAGTCTGTTATAAAACATTAATGGCATACATAGTGTAGAAGACGCTGGCAACACTTTGAGACGCCAATCTGAGGTAGGATTTAACCTGTATTTCAGGTGGCGCCGCATTATGCTGACAGGGTCACTGGGTTTACAAATCGGGGGCAAAGCTAGTAAGCCACGATATTGAAAAGATTAACAGTTTATTGTTTAATGACTAACTATTTCCCAAACTAACTAAAAGCTGTTATTTGGGTGATAGAACACAAAAACTTAATATTAAAAACTAAAAAGAAATAATCATTTGTGTCACCAATTAGTATTGTATATTATGTGGTATGTAAGGGAGTGTTAGGGTGAGTATGTGTGTGTGAAAATGTTGAACGAGCCTGTGCGTAGATGTAGAGGTACTGGGTACTAACGATTCTGTGTAACTATAGTAGAGAGAGATAGAGTAAGTGTGAGGGAGAAGACAATCAATGTGCATTTGGTAAAGTATACGTAGCTGATGAAGGTGCAGTAGTAGAAAGTGACATATTTTTATTTAAATTTTCATGAGTTCCTCCGTTTTATCATAATTCAGAGTTTGCAGCCAAGAGGTGATTTTGCGTTTACATTCAAATTTTGTGCGTGGGTAAATGTTAATAATTTTGTTTGCTCTATTATATAATGACCTACTGATGACCTCGTAGTGGCGCTGTGCCAATGTGGTACTATGTAGTATCCGAGGACACACTAAATCTGATCGGCGTACGGATGTGTATAAGAATGGGTCAAATGCAAGTGTGGAGTGCCTTCTAAGTAGGGTTTGCAGAATAAACAGCTGTCTAACAGACAGGACTTTACAGTCAGATAATAGTTCATCTGTGGGATACCGGAAAGGTTTTCTGTTCATTGTTTTTAGAACTGCTCGCTGAGCCCTTTCTAACTGCAGAAGCTTAGATTTTCCTGCGCCACCCCACGCTGTTATGCAGTAAACAAGAATAGATTGGCAAAGACCAAAGTAAATCATTTTGATAGTGTCAAAATCAACTACTCGGCTTAAGGTTTTGAAGACATAGATAAGTTTTCTGACACGAGTAGTTTGTATATCTATGTGGTGATGCCAGTTTAGACATTCATCTAAGTATATTCCAAGATATTTTACATTGGTGACCCTATTTATAGACTGGCAGTTGCAGTTTGCGGAACGATTTTGGCAGTTGTGAGCACGAACACTGAAAGTATGTCTAGACGGCTGTGTAGTCTTATTTAGGGTAAAAGTGATGAAATTCGTTTTACTTAAATTTAAGGTAAGCGTATTTTGGGATAGCCAGTCAATGACCGTTGACAGGGCGAATTCTGCTCGGTCATTTGTCTCATTCCAATTAGGTCCATGTACTACGATCGCAGTATCGTCTGCGTACGTGTACAAGTGTGCAAATGGTATCTGCAGCTTGCAAAGGTCGTTGACGTATACAATAAATAAGGTAGGCCCCAAAATGCTGCCCTGTGGAACTCCAAAAGGTAGACTATTCTCACGTTCACTCATAGTTTCCAGCACTCTGACAGTTTGAGAACGACCCGAAATATAGTCTTTGAAGATGTTTAGTGGTGTTCCTCGAATTCCGCATGATTCCAATTTAGAAATTAGAATTGGGATTGAAACTGTATCGAACGCCTTTGAGAGATCAAGAAATATCGCTAGAGTTTTGTCTTTTCTATCGAGAGTGCTTACTATTTTGTCGGTTAGGGCAGTCACTGCATTTTCAGTTGACTTACCCTTTCTAAAACCAAACTGATTATTTGATAGTATACCCTTTGACTCCAGATAATTAATAAGTCGTGCATTAAGGACCTTTTCCAGAATTTTCGATAAAGTCGGCAATACTGCAATTGGCCTGTAGTTGCAAATCTCAGTCTTTTTGCCATTTTTATAAACAGGGTGCACAACCGCATGTTTAAAAGGCGCTGGAAAGACACCAGTACTCATAGACAGCTGACAAACATGAGTAATGAGAGGAGCAAGTACATCACGGGATCTTTTAAGAACGCGAGCAGGGATGTTGTCCCATCCTACAGCGCAATCAGTCCGTAGTTCCATTATTATTCGGTCTATTTCATTTAAATCAACATCAAACAGCACAAACGAATCAGACGAAGCAGTGAATGTGCTTAGAGTAGTAGGAGTAGGGATTTGTTTGGCCAGCTCACTGCCCACATTGACAAAATATTTATTTACAGTATTAAGTGATGTGATTGGATCTCCGTTTATTTTAAGAAGCTCAGAGGAAGTGTCGTGATTTATTTTAAGGTGAGTTATATCTTTAATCGTGTCCCAGGTTGCTTTGGCATTATTCTTGTGTTTTGTAAATTCATGTTTATGATGTGTATTCTTAATGTTTTTCAAAAGTTTATTTAAGAAGTTTCTGATAGGTTAGGTTTCTGATAGGTTAGGTTTCTGATAGGTTAGGTTTCTAATAGGTTAGGTTTCTGATAGGTTAGGTTAGGTTAGGTTTCTAATAGGTTAGGTTTCTGATAGGTTAGGTTTCTGATAGGTTAGGATTCTTTTATGTTAACTTTCTGATAGGTTAGGTTTCTGATAGGTTGGGTTTCTTTATGTTATCTTTCTGATAGGTTAGGTTTCTGATAGGTTAGGTTTCTTTTATATATATATATATATAGGTACTAACATAGTTTTAAGCCTAACTAACAACCCAATGGATCTGTGTTGTCCGTAATAAAAAGTTTTGAATTTTGAATTTGAATTTTATGTTAACTTTCTGATAGGTTAGGTTTCTGATAGGTTATCTTTCTGATAGGTTAGGTTTCTTTATGTTATCTTTCTGATAGGTTAGGTTTCTGATAGGATAGGTTTCTTTTACGTTAACTTACTCAGAGGTTAGGTTTCTGATAGGTTAGGTTTCTGATAGGTTAGGTTTTTTTATGTTATCTTTCTGATAGGTTAGGTTTGTGATAGGATAGGTTTCTTTTATGTTAACTTACTCAGAGGTTAGGTAAGGTTAGGTTTCTTTTATGTTAACTTTCTGATAGGTTAGGTTTCTGATAGGTTATCTTTCTGATAGGTTAGGTTTCTAATAGGTTAGGTTTCTGATAGGTTAGGATTCTTTTATGTTAACTTTCTGATAGGTTAGGTTTCTGATAGGTTGGGTTTCTTTATGTTATCTTTCTGATAGGTTAGGTTTCTGATAGGTTAGGTTTCTTTTATATATATATATATATAGGTACTAACATAGTTTTAAGCCAAACTAACAACCCAATGGATCTGTGTTGTCCGTAATAAAAAGTTTTGAATTTTGAATTTGAATTTTATGTTAACTTTCTGATAGGTTAGGTTTCTGATAGGTTATCTTTCTGATAGGTTAGGTTTCTTTATGTTATCTTTCTGATAGGTTAGGTTTCTGATAGGATAGGTTTCTTTTACGTTAACTTACTCAGAGGTTAGGTTTCTGATAGGTTAGGTTTCTGATAGGTTAGGTTTTTTTATGTTATCTTTCTGATAGGTTAGGTTTGTGATAGGATAGGTTTCTTTTATGTTAACTTACTCAGAGGTTAGGTTAGGTTAGGTTTCTTTTATGTTAACTTTCTGATAGGTTAGGTTTCTGATAGGTTATCTTTCTGATAGGTTAGGTTTCTGATAGGTTAGGTTTCTGATAGGTTAGGTTTCTGATAGGTTAGGATTCTTTTATGTTAACTTTCTGATAGGTTAGGTTTCTGATAGGTTGGGTTTCTTTATGTTATCTTTCTGATAGGTTAGGTTTCTGATAGGTTAGGTTTCTTTTATATATATATATATATAGGTACTAACATAGTTTTAAGCCAAACTAACAACCCAATGGATCTGTGTTGTACGTAATAAAAAGTTTTGAATTTTGAATTTGACTTTTATGTTAACTTTCTGATAGGTTAGGTTTCTGATAGGTTATCTTTCTGATAGGTTAGGTTTCTTTATGTTATCTTTCTGATAGGTTAGGTTTCTGATAGGATAGGTTTCTTTTACGTTAACTTACTCAGAGGTTAGGTTTCTGATAGGTTAGGTTTCTGATAGGTTAGGTTTTTTTATGTTATCTTTCTGATAGGTTAGGTTTGTGATAGGATAGGTTTCTTTTATGTTAACTTACTCAGAGGTTAGGTTAGGTTTCTTTTATGTTAACTTTCTGATAGGTTAGGTTTCTGATAGGTTATTTTTCTGATAGGTTAGGTTTCTTTATGTTATCTTTCTGATAGGTTAGGTTTCTGATAGGATAGGTTTCTTTTACGTTAACTTACTCAGAGGTTAGGTTTCTGATAGGTTAGGTTTCTGATAGGTTAGGTTTCTTTTATGTTAACTTTCTGATAGGTTAGGTTTCTGATAGGTTAGGTTTCTGCTAGGTTAGGTTTCTGATAGATTAGGTTTCTGATAGGTTAGGTTTCTGATAGGTTAGGTTTCTTTTATGTTAACTTTCTGATAGGTTAGGTTTCTGATAGGATAGGTTTCTTTTATGTTAACTTTCTGATAGGTTAGGTTTCTGATAGGTTGGGTTTCTTTACGTTATCTTTCTGATAGGTTAGGTTTCTGATAGGATAGGTTTCTTTTATGTTAACTTACTCAGAGGTTAGGTTTCTGATAGGTTAGGTTTCTGATAGGTTAGGTTTCTGATAGGTTAGGTTTCTTTTATTTTAACTTTCTGATAGGTTAGGTTTCTGATCGGTTAAGTTTTTTCTAAAGGTGAGGTTTGAGATGTTTGGTATGCCAAACATCCCAAACCTCATTTTCTTTGCTATAAACCTCACAGAGCCAGAGAACTTTCCAACGAATGCAAAACCGTGGAAATCGGTTCGTGCGTTCTGGAGTTATAGCGTCAGGAAGGAAAACCCGACTTATTTTTATATATGTAATGCCTTAGATGTACTCTGTAAGTTACATTTTATATATTAAATAAATAAATAAATCAATAATAAATCGTTGGGATAAGTTAATTTTGGAATAGGTTAGGTTTTGGATAAGTTAGGTTTCTGATACGTTAGGTCTTTTTTTTTATAGATTTACGAATGTTTGGTTTGGGATAGATTAGGTTTCGTGTAGGTTATCTTTGGGAAAGGGTATGTTTCTAGTAGGTTTGGTTTCTTTATAGGTTAGTTAGGTCAGGTTTCTGATAAGTTAGGTTTGGGATGTTAGGTTTGAGTTGGTTTAGGTTTCTGATACGTTGCAGCATACACTGGGTGAGTGCCCGGCATGGGCGGAGCCGCGCTGTGACCTCGTCGCAGCGGTGGGGAACGACCTCTCCTTACCGGCCGTAGTGCGTTCTATGGTCGGCGACAAGAGGTCGTGGAAAGCGGTCCTCTCCTTCTGCGAGACAGTCATGTCGCAGAAGGAGGCGGCGGAGAGGGACAGGGAGGAGGACCCCTCTTCTCTCCCGATCCGCCGCAGACGCACAGGCCGCAGGGGGAGAGCTTATGCCTCTCTCCTCCTCCCCACCTAACGAGGCCCGGGCGGTGATGCGGGGGCATCACCGTCCACTGGTTATGCCTCGTCGCGAAGGTGCGCGTGGTGTTCCCACGCGCCTTCGGAGCGTCCGGGACAGGGATCACTCCCCCCTGTCCCGCAGAGGAGGGCCTACCGCGCAGTTCCTGCGGTAGGCGGCCCGCCGACGTGACTGCGGACGTAATGCTTCGGCCTCCCCGTGGTCACGTCCCTATGGCGGAGCGGAGGAACACAGTGGGGTTTTAGCCGGTAGGAGTCCGGCATAACCACAACACTCCCCCCGGGGTGGTGTGTGTATCCGATAAAGGATTTCCCCACTTAAAAAAAAAAAAGGTTTCTGATACGTTAGGTTTTTTTTTTGATAGGTTAGGTTTGGTTTCTGATAGGTTTGTTTTGGAATTAACTTAAAATTTAAAACTAACCGTACAAATTTTCCATATTTCTTGCAAAAACAGTTTTTGCCTTTTTTTTCAAAAAAATATATCTATTTGTTTGGTTCCGTTTTTTATCATAATCTTCTTTCTTTTGTTAAGACCTTTCCAACAAGGGATTGTGCTTTTACCTGGGATGCTTAGAACGCAAAAAATCGAAGATTGACATTGACAACCATAATATAAAAAATACAGTGTTTTATTTCGTAGGGTTACGAATATTTTAATAATGTTGGAAGCAGATTTTTATGCTTTGAAGAATATTAAAGAACAGGGTCATTGTGGGGAATGTTTTGTAGGACATATTTGTTTAAAATAATATCTTCTTATCGCTCCACTATCGCAGATCTCTATAATATTTTTTATTTATTTTATACAAACCAATTTATATTTTAACATCACCTTTACTTTTAAACATAATAATTACTTACTTTCCTTAAGACTAACTCTAGTGACAAGACGCTTTTAAACGCAGACGTACCTGAAAGAAAATGAAAAATGTTGCTATCAATTTAACAGTGAACACCTTAGCGGAGGTTTTTAAATCGTAATAATGAGCTTACCTGAGCTGCATCGACTTTTGTTGTCATCTCCTGAACCGGAACTGCTGAGCCCCAAGTAAATTTTGCACCTACCCTACGTGTGGGGCAAAACCAAAGTATTAATGGTCATTCATCACTGTCACCGAGCGAATGTCCCTGGACTGATTTTCATGTTGTTTTTGTGTTTATTAGAGTGAGATGACGATCACTGACCTTATGTCTATGTCTCTGACGGATGGTTTGCTCCAAAGACCTGACAGAGATAATGAAGAGCGAGGACGGCGAAAGGTCAGCCCCGGCGCAGTCCATCCGCAAGTGCCGCGCGCTCTACACCTACGAGGCAAGGCTCAACGACGAGCTGAACTTAGCGCCAGGTACATATTCCACTCAAATCACAAATATCTTTTAAATTATGAACGCCATTAGTAAAAAAAAATCTCACGCCTTTTACCCTAGAGGGGGGAGGCAGATATATTCCATTTCAGGAAATACCCAAACACCAGTAAAATCTTTGGACACCTTAACGTGATAGCTGGTGAGCCCATCATCGGAGCGGGTCTTTATCACATATCTTAGAATTAATTCTGAAACCTGCGGGTTGCGAGCTAGTGATTAATATTGTACGAAAGTTTTGAAAAAGTCATTGGTACATGCCAGGATTCGAACCCGAGCCTCACTGATTATCATCGTAATTGTAAGTAATGAATTAAGTACTGAATAAAAGTATACGATGAGATGACAACAAATAGTTTTATTAAAATAACATTTGCAGATTTACAGTGTTGGCGACAAAAGACCGGAGTCCCAAAATAGATAGGTACTAATAATAATTAAATTTAAATCCTAATTCGGTTTTTTTTCTAAATACTATAATATTAAACTGAGAGCCACCGATGACAGCAATACCTTTGATTGTAACAAAATAAATATATGTAGGTTCACGCCCTATCCCAAGGGAGTTGGCAGAGGTATTCCATTCCTGGAAGTGCCTATATACCCACCAGATGATTTTTAGCTTTGAGGTCTAATAACTCCTAAGTTATAGTACTGCTGAAATTCAAAGAGATGTGTTTTTGCCTAGTACATTTCTACTACAATATCCTTAAGCCACTCGCCAGCTCTGTGGCTCCGGGCTCCAGGGTTCTGATGTCAATATCGTTCAGCCGGGGTTGGTGATAAACCACAATCAAAACCATTTATTTATTGTCTTCACCGCCGAGTTAGTGATATTTATTCTCAAATGAGAGACTCTCTGCCAATAATGCTGTCACATGACTTTAGTTTAGGTATATATTCATCGGCTTACTTGTACTAAGAATAATGATGGATCTACTTGAGAAAACCAACTGAGCAAATTTTCATCATATAGCTAAAATCATAGGGACTTTTTAAAAGTAAGTAGGTACTTAGGTATCTGTTAATAAGAGTGACCATCATAAATACCTACAGTTTGATAGTATTATACTGCTTACTTATCCCGAGGAAAAAGAGCCTGAAGTTATGTATTTAGTTACGTAATAAACTTGATTGAGCTTTTAGACATATGTAGGTGGGTATGTTGTTTGTACTAAGATTTTGTATGCTGCCATCAGTGGCGCTTTGGCGGGCATCGGCAAAGGCTTCCATGATACAAAGACTTACGTGCTATTAAACTCTAGGGGTTTGAGTGTACTACCGGATTTTTAGTTATTATACCTAAAGGTATAGTAATCACGTGTTTAACGAGCACCAGGGAGTGAACTCCAGCTTAGTGACTTCCAAGGGTTTGGTTGGATACCTACTTCGGTAGGTAAATACCTAGGTGTCTTAGGGTCGCACGTCTAAACGTTATATTGATACCAAGTGTTTTTGGAATCCCCACAGCAGTAGGTAATTCGAACATTAGGTACTATTGACATAAAATACACTTTATTATGATCTGGTGAAAAGTGTCATAAATCAGTTGTTTCCAATTATTTACGCAGGGTTTTTTTATTGAGTGAGTCGGTAAAATTCAGTGGTAAAAAGCATCGGCGGCTGATCGGATCGCTCGACAAAATGGCGGCCACCGACTACGAACGCAATGTAAATAAAGTGTGTTGTTTTGTGTTTTGATCACAGCAGTAATTCGAACATTACGAACTCTTTATAGGTACGAGTATACGGGTAATAATACGAATCTAACATACTATTTTAATTATTTGCATTATAAGTAGGGGAAGGGGGGGCATGATGGGGTACCTAGGTAAGATGGGGTACCGCACATATACAAGAAACTAGACGTTTGTGAATAGAAAGCAATAAGCCAATAGGAAGCCTCAGTCGACCAACGGTCAATGCGAGTGAAACTGCGAGTTGGGGTGCACGCGTCTTTTGTTTACAAACGGAAAGCTGTTTTAACGTTTCGTCGATCTAATTTTGTATAGGGTCAAACGTCATTATTTTAAACTAACCATGATCTCTCCATTTATGTCTTTTTGATCTAAGTTTACTAGTGTTGTTTATTTTGATATTGTATGTTGTTTGATTGAAAGCGTTTAACATTTTATTTTATTTTAATTTTTTTACTCAATGTTACCCTATGAGGCAAGATGGTGTATTGGGTGTGGGGAATTTAATGATTTATTATTAAAAAATGTGATAAGTTGATTTTCCAAAAACTGTGCCAAATCGTACTGTAAGGATCGTAGCAAGTGGAAAGAAGTGGTCTCTGCCTACCCCTACGGGAAAGAGGCGTGATTATATGTATGTATGTATGTATGTGCCAAATCATAGTTAGATTAATAACATAACGTGCCATAAATAAATAAGAGTAATTAATATAGTGGTTATGCTGTATTTATGTTATTTTGCTTAGCTACCCCATCATGCCCCCCCTTCCCCTATTATAGCGATAGGAAGGACGCGGGATTGTAAACATTTGATGTCATTTTGAAGATCATACCTAAATTAAAATTATTACTAAAACAGTATTTATAACTGAGTCCAAATGTTGCAAGCAGCGGTTTCCATACCCAAAGGGTAAAACGGAACCCTTTACTAAGATTCCGCTGTCCGTCTGTCACCAGACTGTATCTACCTAACTTCTCATGAACCGTGATAGTTAATTGAAATTTTCACAGATGATATATTTCTTTTGCCACTATAACAACAAGTACCTACTAAAACAACAGAATAACAACAAAAGTGTTTTTTTTGCCGTTATTATAGATAATGGTACGGAACCCTTCGTGCGCGAGTCCGCCTCGCACTTGGCCGGTTTTTATTTACATAATTTATTCCTTCTCGCGACGGGGACTTTAGACGTGTGACGACTTTTCAATAAATTGATATCTTAACCCCAGAGGGGATCGGGAGAGGTACCTAATCCAATCCTGGAATATCCACTTTTCGGCTCTATGTAGGTGCCTACCTATATTCTGGACGCCACGTGACAAGACTGACAGGTGGGAAGCCCATCGCCGGAACATGCCTGAGATAAACTGTGGGACCTGCTGGTTTCTTTCACCATCGAGCTAGAGCTAAATATGTACCCAAGGTTTTTTATGTAAGTAGACCTACTTACTACTACTTCTTAAACCAATTGGATGTGCAATTATTTAAAAAAAACTGACTGAAATGCTTTTACCACTGAGAATTCGTCGACCCTTATTAGCAATCTACGAGATCTATCTACATATTAACAGGACCATAGTATTACTACTATTATTCGACAGGACTAATGTGTTTCTTATCGTACGAACCATTGTTCCTTCTCACTGGTTCATCCTTGAATCACTGATTTATATCCGAATTACATGAAAATATAATCTTTAACAAACTACTACATAATCTCTTTCTACAATTATATAAAAATATTATGTCATACATTACATGTAACTACCTATTTTTTAATTCCACGATTTAGAACGACTTGTCTACCCCTGCCTCGGGCACGGAGTGGTGTACAACGAAACATTGATTTTACCTTTTACGCCTATTATGAAAAATAAAAAACACATTTGAAGCAATCGTCAACCTTTTCCCTAATGATCGCCTTTGGTCTATTCAGACTAAATTTTCATAACATTTCTCATGTACCTACACTTATCATATAAAATGTGACAAATTTTCGTCATTAGTTTTATTTTATTTTACATTTTCACATCTAGAATCGCGTTCGGGTTTTGTTTTCTTCTACACTAGGGTGACATTAATGATCAAGACGTTATAGCCTAATTAAAGATATTCGGGATAATACATACATATGCTCACGCCTTTTTCCCGAAGGGGTAGGCAGAGACAACAGCCTGCCACCTGCTACGATCCTGGCATACTTAAGCATAATATCATATTACATTCTGGATAATCTTTCATAAAATTAAACCCATACTTATATTATAATACTTCATGGAGGACTAGAGCATCGTAGGAGCTGACGTTTGACAAACCAATGCCAATAAAATATAACTGGCAAAACATAACACCGGTTTCGGTCTACGCCCAAGGAGGCAGGGAAAGCGGGAAAGTTCCCGTCTGCTGCGTCCCTCCCCCCTCCTAGATTTTCAAATAGCCCTGGAGAATGGTGACTAACGATCGTCTCTACCTACTTATTCACTAATATGGAGAAGAAAATGAGCTAAATTCTTCAGTGGCCCCATTAGGCCTTCGCTGTCTCACTGCGAGGAACTGCTGAGTGGCATGGATTCGTTTCGGCAGTTACATGATTTTGTGGCAGTGTTCAGCTGCAGATTCACGTAATCTACGTTCAACTATTTTCCCTACTTATTTTCAACAACTTAGGCAGGTACACTAACACCATGTTATTTTATTGTTTTCTAATTCTTAAATGTAGCGAGAGAATGGAAGGATAGGAAAATGAATAAAACAAATTAAAAGTTGAAATATATGTACTGTCTTATAAAAATATAACAATGATAAAATTAAAATAAGTAAAACGGTGTCGAGGAAGAGCGGAATGTATCACGTTAACTATAATAAAATAAATTAAGTAGTTATATAATAAAAATAGTATCGAAAGTAAATGATCACAACAAAAACAGCAAGGGAGAAAATATTGAACAATCTTTTACATTTAAACTACATGACCAGTAGATATTCTATAAAAAATATTCGTATCTATTTCTAGTGTTGTTTGCTACACAGATTGTTTTCAATAATGTTTTGAGGAGTTTCTTGCGCTTCTCCCATAGACATAATGGCTTCTCCTCAACCTTAACATATGGCTCTCAATTTATGGACTTATAAACATTGAATAAAAACATTTAGCTTTAGTTATTGCCAATTATTGATAAGTCAATAGTCAGAGACATTATAAAATGTTACTGATGTGTGTATAGATGCACTACTAGAGTCCACGGCATTAGTCGAAGGCTCCCGATATTGTATTTTCTTGCCCTACCCTTGTAACTGCAAGAATTGAGTGTTGGCGTCGACGGTGTATTATGAAGGATCATTAAAACTGAAATACACCTTATTATGACTAAACAATATATTAATTGTTGCCATTCATCATAGAGTGGAGTCATCATCATTCGTAGAAAAATAATACAATAAGACTAGAAATTGAGCGAACAAGTTTAGAGGAAAAAGAAAACATCGCTATACTACATACTAACTATAGCCACTGTGCATATATGTTTATACTAACCTAACATTTCACATTAATAAATTCCTTATCTGTAACATTAAAAATAGAATTACAGTTCAAAACAGTTGCTAAAACCCTCCGCAGCATGTAAATAAAATATAGATATCGTGCTCTTAGCGTAACTTAAATAAACTTTGGCCAACATATTAAAAGTTATTCTTATCACACGCTGAATAGAATGTTCGGTCCAACGCAGTGCGCTCTTGGAATTATTGGCGAAAAAAAACACTGTATAAACTTGGATAATTCGACTTCTAGTACTTTAAATTAGACCGGCATTGTTGCCGTTACAATTGTAAAAAGCGGCAAACAATCTGGTTCGGTGATGCGCGTACGAACATTGGCCAGCTAAAATCTATACTAATACTATAAAGATGTAGCGACACTACATAGAACGCGCCAATAGAAAGCCGAGTTACATAAAAACGCGCAAATAGACGGCCGAGTTCTAAACCGCGCTATCGGAGTTTTTTAATGAGTTTGTATAAATACAACTGTCCAACATCAACCGTTGGACCGCGGTCCCCAGGCACGATCACCTCGCCTTAAGGGAGATCTTCCCTTTTCACGATGGAGGAGCATTCCTCCTCCATAAAGAGTAGGACTAAAGATTTGTTTGTATTGAATAGGCTCCGAAACTACATAACTGATTTAAAAAATTCTTTCACCGATCGAAAGCTACAATATCCCCGAGTAACATAGGATATATTTTATCTACTGCTGAATGTTCTCGTTAAAAATAGAATATACCTTATGTAGCATTCCAAGTGTGCACTACGCGAGATCGTTTTGAGCTGCTCCGCTTATAGCGCAGCGTTGAGGCCTGTCTTGAGATGAGATCTCTGTCCAAATTGACTAATTCACAACACTCTCGAACCGACATTACATCAAAGAATGGCTCGATCGCTAAACAGAACACAATTATTGAAACAATTCAATCAACATTTCTTATATGCTTAGCATAAATAAATAAAAGCGCCACATCGAATGCTTCCCAAACAATCGAATAGAATAGATATATTTTTTAATAATATTTCTTACGATATTCTCCATAAGTCGTATGTATAATCTATACTCTTTGAGAGTTTACCCGTTGGTCACATCCAAAGCATTTATTAATCTCCAACGTGTTGAAAATACTAAACAAATAGTAAAGTGTTTGGCATTAACTCTTATAATATAATTTTAATTCCTTCTCGATTTTGAGTCAGGAATTCACTTCACTTAAAAACTAGCGTAGCTTACCAGATAGATTCTTAAAAGTGAAGTCGGTTACTCATTAGATACTTATTATAATAAGAAATACAATAATTATTCTTAATAATTATGCTGTAGAAATAAAATCGAATAAAACTTATTTAACAGTTTTACAAAACATGTTTTGTCAACGCAAAAATACGTTAGCATGTAAAAATGTAAGGTCAAAAACAACTATTTACATAGCCCAATGACATCGCTGTATCTAAACCAGTAAAATTAATATAAAATTCCATACTAGCAAGTATAGCGTCAGTGTTTACAGCTGCTGGCCTGTTGTCTGTTTACAACAGTTCCTCTTCATTTTGACGCACGTTGCTTCTTCTGTACATCTGTCATTACCGCCAGTGTAAGTGGAGCAAGCATTGACCGCGTGACAAATGTCAAAGAAGATTGCGATTACGATTATAGACAGACAAAGATGCCCCTGGTTTAATTGGTCGTTTAAAATCTTAATGCAATACGACAATGAATGATAAAAACATAGAAGTCCTTCCAGTGGTTGCAGCGGACGAAACAAACAAGCTATTAGGTGTATAACCTACGATTTGTCCACCAAAAAAAAAAAGATTTTCCGCTCAACTGCATCTTGTGATTGTAGAGAGCATAGATGTTTGTTATTATTTATAAACTTTTTTAAATTTGATTTAATGAGCGTAGATTTAGTTGAACTATTGCCATTTAGGCCGTGTAAAACTTGATTTTAGTGCCAAAATGTTCCAATAACTTAAATCTTGAAACTAACAAATTACAGTAGATAATTCCATCTATACATCACTCGCCCCAAACTGTATGAATGGGGTAATCTTACGCAGTAGTCAAACTTGTATGGTTTTTACATCCACCGTATTTAAACATTTACTTGACTTACATTTAAACCACCACTTAATTTAAAAACACTGACGTTCCAATTTCTCAACGAGAGAATCCTGGTAGAGAATTAGAATCCCCTCTATTTCTTTCCAATCGTAGCCTTTTCAAAATGGAGGATTATACTATAGTCTGACCGAAAGCGTAGTTCAAGGGCTTCAGACCTCCCTTAATTCAGTAAGTAGTTAGGCTTTTAAATTTAGCTACCATATTTGTATCGGAATGTGACTTATGCCTTCAGTTACTGCATCAGTGACCGAATGATTCAGTCCACTGAATTTAGGAAGGTGTAATAAGTTAAGACAGGGAGCAAAATACCCCTCTGTCACTCTTACTTCACCTCTGCCTCGATTTTCTTCTTAGTGTTTATAAAGATATCGTATTATCTATACACAGAATCATATCTGCACTCTATAGGACATTTTATCAGATCTCCATCTAAGTTTATCATAGATTGGGTGCTGTCGCCTATAAGAGTATCTTATCTCGACCAACTTTGGAGATACAACTTTCACATTTCTCGAGAATTCCGCTAAAAGATTTTTTTTTTTTGACGTCTTGAGTAATGATACGCTAATAATATTGTATTTTCAATTTGATCAAAAATAAGAGCGTGTGAAGCGATCTGGCGATTATGATTTCACCGTCGAGTACAATATCTTGTAATCCGTCTAATACAGCAAAACAAGTTACAACAAGTACAAATCTGTTACGTTTACATGTATACTAACAATGTGAGAGGACTTGTCTTACAATACTGCCTCAAAAATGTGGGGCTTGCCTCTTGCCTCTCGTCATCGGATGTCGTCAGATTGTAGCAATTTCTGGAACGAAATAAAAAATATATCTATCGTAAGATAATGATGAAATATATCAACAATGATACACAATTTCATCTATACTTTTATACTAATATTGTTGATGATGGATTATAGACTGTGTCATTCGTTCATTGTTCCCTAACTTAGTCTATAAATCTTTTATTTTTTTAATAACCCTTCTACTCTCTGGTCTCAACGGTCGTAGATAGCACACTGCATTTTAAGTTTTCTGATTAAAAATTAATTTGTTAAAACTATCAAGAAGAGTTTTGCTTCGAGTTTACATCATCCCAAACAAATATTATAAAGAGGAAAGATTTTGTATTTTTGTATGTTGTAACTGGACCTATTTTAGAAATTCCATCATAAATAGAGAATTAGAATATCCCTGAGTAACATAGGCAATAATGTTATGTCCGTATTTCCACGGCAACGGGACATACGCCGTTAAAATTTTGAATAAATCAGTTGATGTGTCAATAATTGGGTGTTATACGGTAATAATTGGGTGTTATACTGTAATAATTGGGTGTTATACTGTAATAATTGGGTGTTATACTGTAATAATTGGGTGTTATACTGTAATAATTGGGTGTTATACTGTAATAATTGGGTGTTATACGGTATGCACATACGGTGTGTATCTACCGCGCCGCCCTGATCTGCTGCAGCTCGTCGTCGGAGTCGGTGTGCGGCGCCTGGTCGGAGCCCAGCGCGGAGAGACGCGTCGAGTCGCTCTGCAGGGTGCTGCTCTCGCCGCTCCACTGGGCGCAGGGGGGCCTGTGCTGCATGGCGCGAACGTACGACTGCAGGCAGACACATATTATACACTAGCAGCGTTCCCGTGGGAATACGGGATGTGCTATTCTGATGTATAAGCTATATAACTGTAAAGTTTCATCAATCGATAGTTTTTGAGTGAAAGAGGAACAAACATCCATCCAAACAAACTTTCGCGTTTATAATATTAGTGGGAATAAGCAAGTATGATGTCAATGACGACGACCCTTGGAACTGACTATGCATTAAGTATGAATTTTAACTCATACGGTGGAATAGGGTATTTTACTGTATCGAAATTAAATTTATAATTTATCTCACAATGTTTCATTTTAAGATTGTTGCTTTTTAAATAATGAAACAATAAAAAAATGAGCAGTGATAGCCCGGACGGTTAAAGAGCCGGCCGAAAATCAGTGAGGCTCGGGTTCGAATCCTGGCATGTACCAATGACTTTTTCAAAACTTACGTACATATTTATCACTAGCTCGACGGTGAAGAAAAACATCGTGAGGAAACCCGAAGGTCTCAGAATTAATTCTGAGACATGTGTAAATAGACCCGGTCCGGCGATGGGCTCACCACCTATCACGTTTAGGGGTCCAATATATCTCGTGAAATGTGGGTATATCCAGTAATGGAATACCTCTGCCTACCCCCTCGGGGATGAAAGGCGTGAGATTATATTAGTATTATTATTATTATATTGTATAGTTGTAAAGAACAAACAAATAAAGGTTTTATTATTATTACCATAACGATACTATAAACGTCAAAGTACTTTTAAGGGCACTGAAACTAGTTTCATCACGTGCAACATGCAATATCGAAGCTGAATCATTCTGATGCAGCGATGTTCGCTCACCTGGGAGATGACGTCACCGTGAGCAGTCCGGACCTGGTAGAGGTACCTGTACTTGCGCTGCTTCATCTCGGCTCGCTGCTCTCTCGTTATGGGCTTAGCCTGCTGCGTCTTTAGCAGACGCTTTTGCGCGCTTATGCCTGAAACGGAACGACCAACGTCCGACACTGAGCCCCTTCTCACACGTACCGGTTTCCGCCGGTCCGGCGGCGAAATGTATGGCCGATTGCCCGGTTGCCGCCGGTACGTGTGAAAGCGAACGTACATGGCCATATACTTCGCCGCCCGCCGGACCGGCCGAAACCGGCACGTGTGAAAAGGGCTGACGCCTCACACCCCTTTCACACGGCGTCACGTTTTCTGCAGGATCCCGTTTGATGGCGAATGTGTTTATGGATCCCGCGTGCTGGAAGCTCGTATGAACGCTACCATATAAACACATTCGCCATCAAACGGGATCCTACAGGAAACGGAAAACTGGACTGCCGTGTGAGACCGACCGTGAACTGCGTCACACGTTAAGGGGGAGGGGGTTATGTGACGTCACATTTTAAAATCTAATATTTTATTAATTTTATGGAAATAAAACTAGTTTCTAAACTGTTGTTTTGATTCAAAATTGCAAAATATGTGACGTCACACTAAGGGACGTCTCACAAATGTGACCAGCTGTGACAAGGACGGGTAGGGGGGGTCTGGTAAAAATATAATGAAATTTGTGTGACGTAATTTTCAAATGGCGCCTTAGGGCTGTAACACATGTACCTACATAAGAAAAGGTTGTTAGTAGACAATACGTCTCATTTTGCTTTGATCACAGGATGTAATATGGGGAATTCATAGCTGAGCTCACGATTCTCACTTTTTCTGTAAAACTAATATAATCTTGAACAAGATAGAGGTGAAGCCGCGATTTGCGTAACTAACAAAACTATTTTTTTAAATAGCGGTACTGTACGTAGATAGTTATTGACGCCATGACACCAATTTTTGAAATATTTGTCTGTCTGTGCATGCATCACGCGAAAACTACTAGACGGATTTTGATGAAATTTGGTATGGAGACAAATTAGTACGGTACTCAGTTGTCTGCTGCACCTAAGTACGAATGCTTCATAATTATACTAATTGGGGTGTATGAGGAATTTCGCTTATTCTCTCTATTACGTGATTATATGGTACTGACTCTGCTCGTGCCGTATCCCTGTCGCGGTGAGCGCACACTGCGCGGCCATTCCCGCGACGGCGGCGGCCGGCCAGGCGGCCAGGCTCACCCAGCCGAGGGAGCACGGAGGGGAGGCCGGCTCCAGCCGAGCACGAGCCCACACCTGCGGAGACGCCCCGAGGGGGGACACGTATAATACGGCACGCGGGGGACATTACAACCAAGGACCGGTCATTATTCGATACTGAATTCAAGGGTGGCTTTATACTAAATACATATTTCATTAGTTACAAAATGCTGTGCAATCGGATGGAAAATAAAAAGATGGTCGCTTCCTTGTATACTGTTGAACAGCGCCACCTACAACGGTCTTCATTCAAAAAAGCCCCATCTAGACGACTCTTCGTGAATTAGGATCTCAATAGAGTATGCAGAACCAATAATATAGTCCACGGTACCATCCCGTGAATCAGATAAGTCAAATACAATGGTTTAGATACAAATTAATTTGTTTGTTCGTTTTTTTTCAAAGGTTTGTTTGTTTTTAAAATAATTTAGTTTTTACTGAAATTATAATATGTATTGTACCTACTTAGTAAAAAAAAGTATTTACAAAATAGAACTAGACCTAAAGTTGTTTTTAATTGTCAGTAATTGGGATTTATTTAACTTCATGTACCAAGAAAATGTACACATGGCAAACTTAATGCCTACATTATCTACAAGTCAACTATGAAGCAAAAAAGAAATCTATTCCCGAAATTGGAATTATTCAACCAACGTTGAATACAGTCACCAAAAACAAAGGTGTAGAACCAAGCGATAAGATACTTTTTTTTAATCATTGTATCACTTATTGCATATTTTTATTGGTATAAAATAATAAATTGTTACTTTAACCTAAATGTAAGAAATAAACCCACTACCACATAATGTTAGGCTAACAATTATTGAAGAAAGTATGCACAAATACGCAGACACAATAAGATATACAATTGTCATTGACCACCCGTAGGCCACTGGTGCTTTATTAACCAGTGGAATTGTCAAGAAAAAGCAACAGTAGTTACCGATTAATCTAATATAATAGTAATCTAATACAGGTTGATACCAAATATCGACAACCAGTCATCCCAAGGTATCGCCCTGTATTTTTAGTGACCAAAACAGAATAGTAAAGACAAAGTCAGGCTAAGTACATTGTTAGATTAGATACTACCCACACCCGATGTTTTTTCCTCACCAGGTAACGCGTCGTGCCAATTGTACCACCAAATTTAGCCACCGCCCAATAACCCACCACCACAAACATTTCGACTTCTTATTCAACAATGTACAGACCCACTTCAGCATCAACATTCTTTCCAAGAAGTAGTCCAGAGAAGTCGCGATCGCGGCGCCTCCGTACACGCTTGTACCGAATATTGTCAGCACTGCAAAAATATATTGACATATACATCACTGTTATGGTGTCCACAGACGATCTTACGCAGCAAGACGAGGCGAACTGTTAAGGCAACTGTCTTCCCAATTAGGCACTTAAGAATGGATTGTAAAAACGGCAGTCTACAATCGCGTGGCAAGGCAACACCGATTGTGGCTAACCCTTTACAAGTCCCAACTCTTACAGCGTGAGATCGTCAATTAAATATTTTAAACTACAGTGTAACGAAAGTACCGTACAAGCGTGTATGTGGAATGAACACTGCATGGGAAGACATGGATGACGTGACGATGATAATGAACACAGCAAAGTTCAATACTTAAATGTTATTCTATTATGGTAAAACACCCAATTGTTGAAACCCCAACAGTTTTATTCAAAATTAACGAAATTACGTTACACAATTATATTTAGAGTAATCAAATAAACACGGTGATTTTATCTTATTATTCGAAATATACATCTGTTTATAGTAATTTCGCTAATTTAGAATAAAATTGTTGTGGTGTCCATTAATTGGTAGTGTGAACAAGGGTGTCAATAACTGGGTGTTTTATTTTTTTGCCATAACACACATTTACCTTTCTTCCAGTATAGATTGATCACGGCGAAGAAGATTCCAGAGCAAAGCAGGGACATCACACACAACCAATACTGTAACAAGATAATAACGGTGTGAGGCTCGAAAATAAGAGATTTACATACAAATTTCAAATGTTCAAATCTCACATAAATCGGCTTATATGTATAACTAACAAAATAAAAAACAAAACGACTTCAAGTATTAACCTAAAAAAAGTTAAAAAGCACTAGTCGCCACTACGGTTTTCGAAGGATCCCTTCGATTTCTCTGGAATGGCATCATCAAATCATGGTTTCCTTATCATGATACAAGCTGGGATATAACCTTTCCAACAAAAAAATAATCATCAAAATCGGTTTATACACGACGTTTATTTACCGCGAACATACATAAAAAAAAAACAAACAAAAAAGGAAAAAACAATACATTCAATACACTTCACCTTACATAATATATACGAGTTAAATACAAAATTGTACTTAACAAATTATGCAACAATAGTAAATAATTTTAGCTAATTTTAAACCACGAATCACGATACAGGCGAAGCACAGACAGTCCTCAACGTCGCTCTCATAAAATACGAGTATGTCGATTTCTGCAGCGACTGTGTTTATTATTCGCAATGCGGTACTAATTAAATAATAATATAAATTGTGGGACACAATTGAAACACGGTTATTTAGTGTCAAACTAGGCCGGGCCTGTGCTATGGGTATTTAACTGATAACCATAATTAAATAAATATTAAAGTTCATCCGAGCGGGGATCGAACCCGCGACCCCCGACTCAGAAGGCAGGGTCACTGCCAACTGAGCCAACAGGCCCGCCTGTTGGAGAGTGCTAGTCAAGTGTACATGTTAGTCGTAGATTTAGGCACAGACAGGATCTGACTTCGAGGACCAAGCCCTATCCGACGGTTGGGAATTTTTAATGAAATTATCTTTTCAAAACTAGAGGATTATTCAACCCTCCCCGAAATACCCTAAACACATACGTAGAGCTTAATTTCTTTTTAACTTCACCTAGTATTATATAAAATAAAAAATATATATTTCTGTAAGTTTGATAGCCTTCTTTTAAGCAAATATTTTGCTCGTGCCAGAAGGCGCAATGGACACAATTACTTAATAACTAACGAACGACGTTCCATCATCATCATCATTGTCGTCGTCATCGTCATCATCGTCATTATTAGATTTATCATAGAGCTTCAACTATAGCAAAAAGTGTCGGTCGTTACAACTTTTGGTCTTATTTTCTATCTCCCTTTCGCAACGCGCGATAAGGAACTACCAAAGACGTTTAAAGAAAAAGTTTCTAGGAAAGAGAATGATTTTCTTCCAACCTCTTTGGGAACTACGTTCCAATAATATGTTGAGGAGTTTCTTGCCCCGCTTCTTCCCCTCAACTATACCGAAAGAGCTAAGTTACAATGACTTTCAATAAGTGGACTTATAACCCCTACATTGAATAAAAACATTTCCATTTCTATTTTCAATTTGACGAACCCGCCTCAAGCAATATCATCGTCTCCAAAGCTTAATTTAATTATTTAGAAAACGAATAGCAGAAATCAACTAGAACCCGAGCCCTTTCTAAACTGAATGAGATGGGCATTATCGAAAAAGTTAATACGCCAGACATTGAATTGAGTGTTCCACCCAAGTTACGGCCGCAATCTTCGCCGCATAAGGCCGTCGCAAAACTGCCTCAGTCTGTAGCCTCACCTTTAGATAGTACTAGCCGTACTGCCATTCCCGTGGGAATTTCCAAAAATCCTTTCATAGCGGTTGCCTACCACAAATTACATACGAGCGGGTGTCTAGTTTATTCCCGTTCCCGTGGGAAATGGGTTGCCTACGATATATAAGACACCTACATACCATATTTCAAGTTTCTATGTGTTATCGTTTTGGAGTAAGTAGTGCCTATTTCTCTTTTTTTTTACCCAGTTTTTTTATTTTAATTCTCAGAAATTCTCTCGCTGTAAAAAGTACTCCAGATGTTGACCCGGTTACTTAGTTATCTCCACACCAAATCCCATCAAAATCAGTCCAGTATTTTTTGCGTGATGCGTGCACAACAAGACAGAAAAAAAACTTCAACAATTGGTGTTTCGGTATTTTCTATATCGATAAATATATACAGACAAGGTCCCGTTAGAGGTTTATTATATGTACCTACAGACGTCTACCGCAAATATGATTATACTGACACTGGGAGCGGCTAGGGTGGAGCGCCCTTGTACTTAGCTCATAATATCTATTACTCCCAATTAATTAAGGTTAATGCCGACATTCGGTAGCGGAATGGGCGTCCATCGGTCAGAGGCCAAAGCCGAGTGCAACTCTTGAGAATAAGCAGAATGTTTTAGAAAAGGTCACCTCAGGAGCACAACAGAAAGCTCCACACACACATCGATATAATGAAGAGATACGCCTACAGTAGGCTAATTTTAGACAATCTCTACAAAAAACTCGCTAAGAGTGCTTGCAAAATGTCTGAGTACCGTTAAATTGTAACAAGAATTTCTAATATATATAATATGGATTGAAAACTTGAGTCAGATTTCGTTAACTGGACGTATTTCAAGAGTCTGCTATGTTCTGCTTTAGTAAAGTCAATTTATTTTTAATTTCTGTAGGTTATTGCAAATTACAGTTAGAAAAGTCAATAGTCTAATAGCACCGACGAGTTGTTGGGTCCAAATTCCCGAAAACAACCAGCAAGAAACTGAAGGGCAGCTCTTTTTAATTTCATGTCTTACTAGTAAATATGGTTAACAATAATTATTTTAATTAAAAGCCTGACGTGGCGACGAGTTGGTTAATCCGATACATGTTGGTTTTATGTAATTTTTGCCAAACTATTGTTTTAAATTTGTCAAGAGTCGAATTTTGTAATACAATTGGAATCTTATTATAAACCGTATACATACATTGACCCTTATATGATTTGGTAACTTTAGATAATCGACTAACATAAGCAGCCAGCTCATACTTATTTCTTGTGTTTATACAATGTCTGTCACAAATATTATTGTAAATGTAAAGAGAGTTGGGACAGAACTCCGAGAACCTGTTCGCTACTTGAGCACGCCGAGCAATTAACACGTGTAATAAAAAATCAAGTTGTCTATTGCAATCGGAAGAGCAGGGAAAGTGCGGGCGAGAAAGCAGCCGAGCGATGCGAAACTAGATTTGATTGGACTTAATGGGCGCAACACAATCGTAGCTATATAACATGTTGTTTACCACGGATTCTAAGGTATAATCTCAGAGGCAGTAGTAGGCAGAGGTATACCATTTCTAGAAATACCCACATATCACGAGAATATTCGATCCCTAAACGTGATAGGTGGTGAGCTCATCTCCGGACCAATTCTCTGTTACACATGCCTCAGAATTAATTCTGGGACGTGCGGGTTTCCTCACGATATTTTCCTTCACCGCCGAGCTAGTGATGAATATGTACGTAAGTTTTGAAAAACTCATTGGTACATGCCAGTTTTAGAACCCGACCCTCACCGATTATTATCATCAGAAGCGGGCTTTTTAGCCGTAAGTTTTTTTTCATGGCTCTGCTGCTTGAAAAAAAACTGTCTGTTGCACAGACCATTAATAAGTCTATCTGTGGTTAGTTGATTACTAAATTTAAACCTTCTCTTTGGTCTCGTGAATTTTAATTAAAAATAAAAAATCAACCGGTGTAAGCTCAACAAAGCGACTCATAATATTGTTGGAAAACTTTGAAGTCGTCTCATTTGTGATTCAGAGCGTCTGCAATGCACGTGAATTAAATATTTACTCCAATCGATATTACTTGCTAGGCTACAGTTTGTTTTAAGGATTCGTTCTATTTGAGGACCCCTGCACTTAAACCTCCAGTGATCAATACCTTGGTCGACATAGTCATTAAAATAAAATAAAAATATTATTATAAAGTTAAACTGTTTTGTTAAAACTACGAGTAAGAGGAAATATTTGTATTTTTTAATGTGTGTAACGAATAAACTTAATAACTAATGGATCTATTTTCAAATTCTTCCACCATTGAAAAGCTACATTTTAACTGAGTAACATAAACTATATTTTATTCCAAAATTCAAACGGGAACGGGAACTACGCGGGTGAAACTGCGCATCAATATCTTAGATGCACCTATAGACATCGTCCAGTTTTAAATTTAATGGTGTACACACATAGTAAAAAATTTAAACTCACGCCTTATATTCCCGAGGGGGTAGGCAGAGGTATTCCATTTCTGGATATACCCACATTTCACGAGATATATTGGACCCCTAAACGTGATAGGTGGTGAGCCCATCGCCGGACCGGGTCTTCTACACATGTCTCAGAATTAATTCTGGCACCTGCCGGTTTCCTCCCCATGTTTTATTTCACAGTCGGGCTAGTGATAAATATGTGCGTAAGTTTTGATAAACTCGTTGATATATTATAGATATATATATGTATATGTTGTATATTTTGATAATGTTTTGATTTAAGAGTGTCATTTGCTTTTTAAATAAAAATTTTATTATTATTATTATTATTATTTTACCCTTTTTTCATGACATCACTTAGCTAATAGAGCCACATGCTTCTAATCACTCACTACGTGGTATTGGAGGAGTTGTGATACCATTACCGTATGACAAAGAGTTGGTTTGAAAGATTTGGAAGGCAGGACGGGTCTGCTGGCTTCGTGTCTGGTCGTTTAATATTTGTTGAAGTATGTTTATCAGTTGTTTAGTACCCATAGTACAGGCCCTGCCTAGTTTGGGACTGAATAACCGCGTGTGAATTGTGTCCCCCAATTATTACTATTAATTGTCTCATTAGCAGCTTCACAAAATTCCTTAGAAAGCAACTTTTCATCATTTAATTTCGTGAAAAGGCACGAGTTATTTGCGTATTCATAATAGGTAGTACGTAGAAATATTTCACAACGAACGAAAAACATCTTTTGTGTATTGAGAAATGGTTGCCACAGTACTGGGGACCCAGACGTCTCGGTCATTCTGTTGTTGTTGTTGTTGTTGAGCTTCTTCGAGAATTTTCACGAAATGTTGACTTTCATACCCCTACGCACATTGGCTCGTCAATATAAAATAAATAAATAATCCCACGCCTTTTATCTCCGAGGGGGAAGGCAGAGGTATTCCATTTCTGGATATACTCACTTTTCACGAGATATTCTTTGGACCCGTAAACGTAACTCTGAGACCTGCGGGTTTCCTCACGATGTTTTCCTTCACCGTCGAGCTAGTGATGATCAAAAACCTCATTGGTACATGCCCGGATTTGAGCCCGATCCTCACTGATTATCATCACGAGAAGCGGGCTTTTTAACCGTAAGGCTATCTATCATTGGCTCGTTTTTACCAATTTTTAAGATTTAAGAAAAACACAATTATTTTGTTAGTTGACTTAGATTATTTTATACTATTCGCATATTTGTACATTGTTATTCTCTGGTTCCCAAACTTGATTCCCTGTACCTACTATGAGTAGGCAGTCTGCAATCCAATGACATTGCATCGATCGAATACTTGAACTGGAGTCCCCTTAGCAAGACTATGCGATCAAATGAAAGTGCTAGAGCCTTTAGAATACTTTCTTGTTGTGATCAGTGACTTTTTGTTGTCCCAGGCCTATGGGGCCTTAAGGCGGGTTTACATTCTGTTTAGTTAAGTCAGTAGGTGAACATTGCTCGCCCACTATGAGGTTTGGTATTGATATATCCGTCTATAGAAGCAATATCCCTCTACTGACCAACTTAACTAAACAGTGTGACGTGCTCTAATGATCATCGGGCCTACATGCACCATTATGCATAGGCCGGTGCATTGACTCAATGCGCTCATTAGCTGTTTAGTCTCAAACTAGACAGAATATGAAAATAACTGTTGCATATAGTTAAGTTAACATCCAGTCATGAAAACTATAATCATATTCAGTCGCACAAATGTTGTCCCCAGGTGGGAAATGATCCCGCGATTTATAAATCAGGCAAGGTCACTAACTGAGCCAACAGTGGCCAGTAATGTAAGAAGAAAGCTCAATATAACAGTGGAAAGTTCAATACTTTTGAACTTGAATATAATAATTGAATTATTTTTTGTTCTTAATAAGTTATTAATGTTAATAAACTTCCATGGCGTGGTAAGTACATAGTCACACTCATAATTCGCCAGGCCACACAGCAATACAGTTTTACAGATCATCAAAACAACAACAACTAAAATAAGAGAATTGCATCACTTTTATTCCTTGAAGATATGATTCAGAGTGGAGCTTAGTTATGCGTCAATCAATATTCAACGCGTAACAGAATAAGCGCAATTCCTCATACATCCCAATTAGTATATTAATATAAAGAAATATATTGCATTCGTACTTTAGTTTTGTCTAGTCAAATTTCTTAAATAAAGAGTAATAACAGTACGGTTTCCATAGGTAGCCCTAAATTCAGTTATGCTAATTCATATATTGGAAAAAATTTACGCATAATAAAAATAGCTGAAATTGATTATGAGGTCGATACTAAACAAATTAATATCAGCGAATTTCCGGAATTTTTAAATTAACTAAAAAACAAACGAACACGCTATACATAAACAATACACGCACACTACCCAATAAAAAATTGAGCGAAAATATGAAAATAAGTCAATAAACAAAAAAAGCCGACGTAAGTGACGTTTTAGTGCTAGACATATTTACAAAATTATATTTTCTTTGTTATAGAACGAGAAACTTTTTTTTTTCTATATTATGTATGCTGATTCTATTTTACTTAAATATTTGTGCCAACCCTTAAAATATTAGCACTAGATTTAAAAGGACCCTATAGACAAAGTTAGTACTCACCGAAGGGGTGCGGTCATGAATGAAGTGGTCATAGACAGTGAGGCCTCCAAGGGCCAGCAGCATCCCAGTATGGAAGCCGGTCATGAAGAGGCCCACGTACTGGATCAGCATCGTGATCAGCCCGAAGAGGAGACCGGCGCATATGGCCACGCCTAACAACAAAAATTGGATCTCTGTAAAGTCGGTTTACGTACGATAATTTTACGTGATAACTTCATAAGAAAACATTCATGAAAAATTGCATACTCGAGTGGAAGAGAGATAGATGCGCCACAAGCCGAACGCTTTTAGGCCGATCCTGTCTCTCTATCGCTTGTTCCGCGCATCGCCGTTTTTTATAGCGAATTTCATGAAAACCGAATGAAAAAAACCCTAGATATGGATAGATTAGTAAAAATTGCATATCGCAGTTATTCAATGGCAGTTTCGAAAGTAGATAGCACATTGTTGCGAAGCTGGAGTGATGTGAAACACTTACAAATGTTTCCGTAAGGAGGCATCAGATACTCTTGCAGACAAATCAGATACACGATGGCCGAGCCAAACGTGAACCCCGTGAGGAACATGCACGCTTTGAAGCACCGGTAACCTGCAACCGTCACCCTGTATTATTCCAATTTCACTGCAATTACATTTTAACTTAATATATTATATTACATTTGAGTATCATCAACAAACATGCATTAATGCAACTTTTTGACAAGTGGTAAAATTTATAAGGTAGGTATGGAGAAAAGGCTTCATATAGCAGAAAAATGTTAATGCAAGTAATAATATATTATGTGTAAATTTTTCCATTTGTATTGTATCTTCTACATACTACAAAATGTCATGACTACTAACAGCTAATTCTTGTTGTTAGAAGTTTTTATGTTTATTTCATTGTTGGCAATTAAGTGGGAATATTTGGTAAATTTCACTTTTTGTGAATAATATGGCATCTGGGACCTCTCAAGACATGTGTTAATTATTTATTGAAAAAAAAGCTCTGATGAAAAAAAATGAGAATGTTTGTATGATAGAATAAATTATAAAAAATAAACAAATAGTGTTGTTTCATAATCTCTTTATAATGGGTTCAAATAACAGATAATGC
Organism: Ethmia dodecea; assembly: GCA_963855545.1. NCBI lineage: Eukaryota > Metazoa > Arthropoda > Insecta > Lepidoptera > Depressariidae > Ethmia > Ethmia dodecea. The sequence continues at coordinate 31,112,656 of OY979436.1, read as the reverse complement.
TATGTATGAGACTCATTCTTGAAGTAGCATATACATATAGACATGAAAAAAGAAAGGCCCTTTTTTAAATTCCCATGGAAATGGGAAAAATTAGAACCATTTAGGCATTGTAACTGATGAACCTGGTTTTCAATTTCACAAACCAAACTATTGACAATAAACAGTTGTGTAAAAGCACTCAAGTTATGGAATAAAAAGTTAAAACATTTTCAAAAACATTCCATAAACTCACCACAGAAGGAATAAATGATTCCAAAAACGATGTACGCAGCACAGATGACGCTGATGAATGGGTCATAATTTAATTCTATTGTGGAGCAGAATGACCCCTCGATGTGGGGGCCGTTGTGATTGATCGTCATGTTGGGGGGACTCCTCGTCACTGGAGGCACTAGCTGGCCGGCCGATGACATGGCTGTGGCTGCAAATTATTATACACATTCTCTTTTCGAATTAACAACACTATATATGCGAGGATACACTGGATGATTTATAATGATTACTGAATGACAGTGAATGTTAATGTTGGCCAGTGTTATTTGTTATGTTTTAGTACCTATGGTAATCATTTTGTATATTTTTAATATCATAGTAAATAATCTATATAAATAAAAATGAATTGATGTTCGTTAGTCTGATCAAAACTCCAGAACGGCTGGACAGATTTTGATGAAACTTTTTGTGTGGGTTAGAGTGGGTCCAGGGATGGTTTATACGGTGGCAGAACGACGTCTGCCCGGGCCACTAGTTTTTAATAAATCATATACGATTTCATTTTCAAACAATATCAAGCCAGCACAGTGATTTAAGAATTACAATTGAATCGTGATGAATCATGGAGGTGAATTGCCCGATCAACCATATGGTGAGCTTTATTTTGGCAATACAAATATATATTTGTTTACTGATTGCAGGACATAGGGGCTGGTGTAAGTAGTAATTATAATGTTCATATGAAACCTATTTTAAAATTGATTTTTGTATTACATAAATAAAAAATACTATTTTACTAAAACATTATTGTATAATTGATTTCTTTGTTTTAGATGTACAGACATAGGTAGTTCAATTTTATATTAAAAAAACGTAGTTACTTTATTTATACTATTTAATACTACTAAACTACTAATAGGTTTTGATGAATAGGGGAAAATCGAATTTTCTAACACAAGGTACATTTAATTTTTCTCATTTGCTAAATATGCACCGAGTATCCAATCCCAGCAGTATAGCGCGACAACTCTTTGGAATCAGCAGGTTTCAAAGAAATATACGAGACAGTAGGTACCTAGTTTCTTCAACCACAAAGGGCTTAACAACACTTTCAACCCTCCACTTCTACACTCCCCCTTGGAATATAATATAGAACATTACAGCCATATAATAACACGTTCAAGAGAAAAGTAAATAGCAGGAACACTCACTATTCCGCGACGACGAACGATGCCTCGATTTCACATAATAAATTCCTAATTTGTCATTAAGAACTGTATACGCTATACGAAGCGACAGAAACAAAACTTTCACTCCACACTAATCTAACAAATGATACACTGGCCTGGCACTATGAGAAACTGAGCTCAGCTATTTAGTTAATAGTATGGAAATTAAAAATAACAAAGGATTTTCCCAATTTTCTTTCACACCTCCTTCATGACAACGAACGGTCGACGACGTATCGTATACGTAAGGCACGGAACGGAACAACACTACATAGGTATTGGCAATATTGGCAACAGACAGTATCCACAGACTACTATTTCACAGAATACCTCAGCTCAGCAGAATACTAGTATCACAGACAAGTATCTGAATGAGGTAGTAGTACAGTAGGGCCGTTTTAACTTGGCAGCTCTGAACTTGCACAATAAGATTTTTAGCGACCATTTGGCGGTACGAGGGGATTTGCACAGGCGAAGCCTATGTTCAGAGAAACCAAGTTAAAACAGCTTTCAACCTATGGTTATAGGGATTTGCACACAGCTTTCACAATGCTGAAGAAGCGGTTTGCAACTGAAAACGTAAACTTAATGATTTCTAATTTATAAGATAAAATATTAGAAACATTAATTACTAAAGAAAGTATTTTTAACAGTGAAAAATAAATTACATATTTTCATTTTTAACTCGTGATTATTTTTCAACTTATGTTATTATAATAAAATACTGAGCCGAGGTACGGAGTACTGAGTTGTGACGTCATCATATTTAGTGCTCAATTGCTTCACTCTTTAGAGTTTTATTATTTTAAAATTTGCTATACTTAATTGTAAAATTAATAAACGAAATATATTTTTAGAGGTGGTTTAGCATAATCTTTTTGATGAGTAATTTTGATTCAGCCACATTGTGAGCAAATAAAGCCACCACAAATGAAGAAACGAGATGCTTTTATAGTCATAGAAAACTGTAGCATTGAACATGCCACCCAATCTGCCCTAATATGGTCTTAGTAGGGCAGGTTTATTGCCGACAGCATGCCGCCGCGTGGGTGCATTGTCAAAAGTCTAACAAAACAATATTAGTATGTATGGCGAACACTTATTTATCTTGGGCGGCTGTTTGCACATAGATATTATTTGCGATATTTTTGTGTGGCATCACTATGCTTATTTTTCTACCAATTGCGATATTTTTGTGTGGCATCACTATGCTTATTTTTCTACCAATGCTGCCAGTATGTATGGCGAACACTTATTTATCTTGGGCGGCTGTTTGCACATAGATATATTATTATTTGCGATATTTTTGTGTGGCATCACTATGCTTATTTTTCTACCAATGCTGCCAACTTTATAATTATACCACTATTTGTGGTGAAAAATTGAAAATGCGATCTAGTTGCTGCTATAATGTAACTGTCTATAAACATCCAAAGCAGCCAAAGCCTACGGAAAAGGTTACCTACGTTGAACTCTGTTTGTTACCAACAATATATTTATTTGCAGAAAATTAAAATTTATTGATTAGGTGCTAAATAGTAGGTACAAGTGGCATCCATCAGATTTTTATGCTGGCAGCACTGGGTCCTCCGCCTTGTCCTCCCTCCTCCTCTTCTCGTGAACAACTTCAGGAGGAACAAGTCCGTAGTTTTCTACCAATCGAGTCGAGCATTCCCTTGTTCGTGGCAACAGAACATTTGTTGCGAGAACCGCGTCGCAATCCTAAAATGTTTTGGACAGTCATTCCCGGATTTTAGATCAAACAACCGAAACCTGGCCTCCGGCTAAACAAGTTTTCTCGAAGTCCATGCATCAACATTCATCATGAAAGTTACAGTTACCACCCTCAACGACGAACTTTTCGTCCTCCAAGTGTCGGAGGATTTGGAATTGGAGAATTTCAAGGCATTTTGTGAAATCGAATCCGGATTCGCTGCGAAGGAGATCACTTTGAACTTGAACGGGGCGCCGCTGCTCGACGACAAGAAGTCTCTGAAGGACCATGGGGTGCACGACGGCGACGTTCTCGTGCTCATCCACATGATCCAGTCGTCCTCCAACCTGAACCTCACCGACGCCAATCAGTGTACGTACCTACTCACTGTCCCTCTGATTTCGCTATGTCATTGTCTTTGTTTGTCAATGATGACACCGTCGCGCCGACAGGTCGTCAACACTGGCTGGCAAAATACCCAAAGGCGTGGGATTACGAAAGTAACTGTCAATTTTGATAATAAAAGGGAAAAATATTATGTTTGAAAAAAATATGAGACGGCGGTTTTGATAAAATATTGTTAAAGGAAACATCTACCTTGCAGCATTGCCTACTGGATTGGCAAACCTCGACTTCAGTAACATCCAGGTACCTCCGGAGGCGGCCAGCACGTCTATGGCGGCTAGAAATCCGTCTGTGGAGGAAGACCCGCGGATCATCCGGGAGATGTTCCTTGCCAATCCAGACCAACTGGCCCTGCTCAAACAAAACAATCCGAGATTAGCCGATGCTCTCCTCAGCGGAAATCTTGGTATGAGGTTTTGCTTATTCATTATTAATGTTAATTTATATAAACAAAGGTAGATGCATTACCTGTGCTTAGATCATTTTTTGCAGAATATCTTCCCCTTCTGCATCCATGCTTATAAATAGTATATATGGTAAAAAAATCAAAACATTTACATACTTTTTACCACATCATGTCACCAACCCATGGAATGCTCTCTTAGAAACAGAAAGTGCCCCATCAGTGAATTGTTATGAAAAGAGACTTGACAAACATTTTAACCAATAAACACAACAGTGGTATACAGGCATCAGCTCAAGATAAGTGTAATAAAAAAAAAAATGTGCTGCTTCTATGCTCATTTCAATGCAAGGCTCTCCGCAACTCTGGTCTCCCTAGAGTTGTGAAATATCTTTCACGATTAATCGGGCAAGCAGATCCCTGTATCCAGGTTTTGCTCCAGCTTTCTCCTTACAGGATATAGGTACATGTACAGTTTATTTTGAATTAGATTCTCATTTTTTCACTCACTTATCTCCAATCATGCAAATATTGTCTGCTTGTTACCATCTGCTGGTATCTGGTGTTATTGTCATTTATTTAGTATCACACAATAGTATAGTGTCTTATAAAACATCATTGTTTATTATTACTTAACTTTTCACTTTTTATCACCAAGATTGAATTAAAATTGGTAACCTTTGATAAACTCGAAACTTTAGTCCCCTCCCAGTCTTGTCCTCTGACTTGTCCGGTACAATGATTTTTACAACAGTAAAAATTCCTTCTGAATTCTGAGCCATTGTCTGGGTTTCGATCCCGCTTGGGCCGCAGTTTATGTGCATGAACATGTCTGTTGGCTCCGTGTCTGGAGGTTTATTATATTTCATGTAAATATTTTTATCAGTTGTTTAGTATCCATATAGTACAGGCACAGTTTAACAATCATACAGTTAGCTCACGAATGTACTTGTGCAGAGCAACCAAGGGGTTCTTGCGAACCGCTTCATACAAACCCGCTTAGTTTGTAAGGTTAATCATCAAGGGCTGACGTGATTCTAATTTTTCGGAATTAGAAAATCGTTGTGACGAGAACAAAACTGTCATGATGGTTTTACCGTCATTACAACAATTTCCATAGAACTATTCGAAATACCCATAATAGAAATTAATAATAATAATTGTTTTTGTGCCATATTCAAGTTAATTTTCTCGCAGTGCGTGTAATAAATCGTGGGTCATCGAACACTTATTTATTGGTCTTTAGTTATTTTTAGCAACTAAACGGTTAGATGGTTATGGTGTTTCTTCTTCATTTCCAGGGCTGTCTTTATCCTCAAATAATTTTTGTTAAAATTGTTCATCTGAATGCGAGTAAATTATATCTATAATTATATTTAACTATAGAAAACTAAAAATATCTTTCAGTGCAACATCTTTAAATGATTTACATATTTTTATAACATGTATTTTTTAACATCAGACCCAAAAAGAGAGCGGTGTTATAATTTTAACGTGTCTGTCTGTGTATCTGTCTGTGGACCGTATCTCCCTAATGGATGAACCGATTTTCGTGTTATAGATAATTTTATCCCGAGTGTTCTTAGCCATGTTTTATGAAAATCTATTCAGCTAATTGTGTCGGGGGTTTTATTATTTTTTTTAGTTAATGTTGTTATTAATAATAATTGTGCATGTGCATTCGATTTTTTTTCATCTATATTTATTATGTACTTATTTCAAAAAGTGATTTAAATATTTTATTTCCATTTTTGTGACAACCCTTGCGCAAATACGTAGGACAAAGGCTATAAACAACTGTATGATTGTTAAACTCTGGTACAGGCCCTGCCTAGTTTGGGACTAAACAACCATGTCTGACTTATGTCCCACAATTATTATTCCATAGACACATTTGCTTCTGTACTTCGAGAACAAATATCCGCTAGAACGGAGCGCCAGCAGCAAAGGATCCGCATGATGAACTCTGACCCGTTCGACACGGAGGCCCAGAGGATGATCGCCGAAGAGATAAGGCAGAAGAATATAGAGGCCAACATGGAAGCGGCCATGGAGTACAACCCCGAGACATTTGGAACCGTTGTCATGCTTTATATTAATTGCCATGTGAATGGGTAAGACTTTAATGGGCATACGTATTGCCATTACATATTATTTTATTAATCTGGAGTGCAGTGATAGCCTTTACGGTTAAAGAGCCGGCCGAAAATCAGTGAGGCTCGGGCTCGAATCCTGGCATGTACCAATGTTTTTCAAAAACTTACGTACATATTTATCACTAGCTCGACGGTGAAGGAAAAACATCGTGAAGAAACCCGCAGGTCTCAGAATTAATTCTGAGATATGTGTAAATAGACCCGGTCCGGCGATGGCTCACCACCTATCACGTTTAGCGGTCCAATATATCTCGTGAAATGTGGGTATATCCAGTAATGGAATACCTCTGCCTACCCCCTCGGGGATGAAAGGCGTGAGATTTTTATTTTTTTATTTTAAACTGGAGTGCAAATATTTAATAATACTTGTGTTTTCAGATTCCCGGTAAAGGCATTCATTGATTCTGGGGCACAGACAACTATAATGTCTGCGGCTTGCGCTGAGCGCTGTAACATTATGCGTCTCGTTGACACCAGGTCAGATTTTTTTTGAATGAATTACAATTCAGGCATTTTATTGATGTATAGTATACCATATGTACACTAAACAAATTTTTAAAAATCCGTTTCAAGGTAAATCTTCAACAGCTCGACGAATTGACTAGTCGCCAGTTACAACACAAATTTTTTTTCGGACCCTTTCTTTAGCTGCGATCTATCACAGAATGGACATTGAGCCACTCTATGTCACTATTAATTACAGTCTCTTTGGAATCTGTTCATTAACGAAATCCACTCGGTTTACGGCTCCATCGGCCCATGGAGCGTTATTCTGGGGCATGAGGAATGATTATTTTTTATGTAGAATAATCACAAAAACTACTCCGATTATAAAAATTCTCTCATCAATGGAAAGCTACGTTATCCCTAAGAATTAAGTATATTTTGGGAACGGGAACTACGTAGAACAGCTGGTATGATATAAAAAAGAAGGAAGAGTATAAGTTGAGAAATGGTGGCCACCAGATGGGCTGGTATCGCGAAGGGCGTCGGCGTGCAGAGGATCATCGGGCGCATCCACATGGTGCAGATGAGGATCGAAAAGGACTTCCTCACCACTTCCTTCTCGGTGCTCGAGGAGCAGCCCATGGACATGCTGTTGGGGCTGGACATGCTCAAGCGCCATCAGGTAACACTGATCGAATCAAATAAAAAAAAAACTCACGCCTTTCATCCCCGAGGGGGTAGGCAGAGGTATTCCATTACTGGATATACCCACATTTCACGAGATATATTGGACCCCTAAACGATAGGTGATGAGCCCATCGCCGGACCGGGTCTATTTACACATGTCTTAGAATTAATTCTAAGACCTGCGGGTTTCCTCACGATGTTTTCCTTCACCGTCGAGCTAGTGATAAATATGTACGTAAGTTTTTTGAAAACTCATTGGTACATGCCAGGATTCGAACACGAGCCTCACTGATTTTCGGCCGGCTCTTTAACCGTCCGGGCTATCACTGCTCTTATTACATATGTTTCAGAAATAATTCTGAGACCTAAATCAAATCAAGAGGCTTATAAGTCCTCTTATTAAGCACCGCTTCGGTGTGTTCAGGAGAAGCGGGGCAAGAAACCCCTTAACTCAACACATTATTCTCACAATCAATATAATACAAAGTACAAGTTAGTGTTTTAGTGTTTGCTGTTCCTTGTTTGTTTTAGTGCATTCAAATATTCACGTTTGGATTCCCAGCCAAGATGCTAACGCTAACTATATATATCACTACATAGTATAAAACAAAGTCGCTTTCTCTGTCCCTATATCTATATTTAAAACTACGCAACGGATTTTGATGTGGTTTTTTTAATAGATAGAGTGATTCAAGAGGAAGGTTTTAGTATAAGCATTGCATCCGTGCGAAGTCGGGACGGGTCGCTAGTATATAATATAATCTCAAGCCTTTTATCCCCGAAGCAGAAGTATTCCATTTTTGGATATACCCACTTTTAACACGATATTCATGACAGGTGAGCCCATCGAATCGGAATTAATTCTGGGACCTTCGGGTTTCTTCACTTTCTTGAGCTAGTGACAAATGTATACGTAAGTTTTGAAAAACTCCTTGGTACATGACAGGATTCGAACCCGAGCCTCACTATCATCTATCACCGCTATAGAGATGTGCCAAACCGATACTGTCCTTCCAGTGCAACATAGACCTGAAGCGGAACGTTCTCCGCATCGGCACGACTGGCACCGAGACGCACTTCCTGCCCGAGTCGGAGCTGCCCGAGTGCGCTCGGCTCTCCGGCTACTCGGAGGACGAGATCGTCAGTCAGTCAGTGAAGGACCTCGAGGAGCGGCAGGTCAGGGAGGCGCTCGACAAGTCCAAGCAAGGTGGGAGGAAGAAGAAGGAAACGCACAAATAGATTTATAACGTTCAACTAATAAAGATACAATAAAAATCGTAAACTAGGCGAACGGGTTTCTTTTCAAACTTCAAATGAAGACGGTTTTTTCAGGACAATAAGAAAAGTAAAAAAGCACCAGTCGCCACTACGATTTTCGATTTCTCTGGGATCCTATCTTGAGATCCTGGTTTCCTTTAGTACCACTGGGATATCACCTTTCCAACAAAAAAAAAAGAATAATCAAAATCGGTTCATAAACGACGAAGTTATCCGCGAACACACAACAGGGTGAATTTTGCAAGTGTCGATGGCTAAATCAGAAACTATGAGGAATATCGAAAAGTACTCCAAGTATTATTACACCATTCGACAATGTCGCTAATAAAGATCGAATTCTGGGAAGAAATGACATACGGCAAACTTAAAGAAAAATGTTGGATTTTTAATTAACTGATTCATACTTAAAAGTAATGCTTGAATTCATACTCGTTGGATGATTTCTCATTTTTATTTAAGTTAAAAAAAGTGTTTTTGTTCTTTTGCGATACTATTTCTACATACCTCAACGGAGGGTTAGTATTGGTGAACGCATAGTGGCTCAGTACTACTGGTGCTATAGTTCAAGCTAAAGGTGTTCCCAAACATAGTGAGAATAAAAAAAAATACTATACTCTGTTTTTAGTTGAGATTAGTTTATACTTCTATACTACACACACCGGCACAATTAGCGGAACAGAAAAAAAAAGGAGAAAAAAAGAGGGAATTTAGAACAATGAATGTAATTTTTAAACAATATATTATTTAAAATGAAACAACAATTAAATTAACATGTTTTGACATTCATTTGTAACACCATACTTAAAATTTTATAAAAATAAAAATTAAATTAAACAAAATGCATTTTTCTTCGATTTTTAATTATAGAGAAACAGCAGAAAATTCAAGATTTTCCAAAGTTTAACAACAATTTCAATGACTGTTCAATATCGAGTGTTTCCTCCTCGTGCTCTGATGAGGGTTTCCATCCGTCTGGGCATGCTGCGGATGATGTTATCAATGGTTTCTTGGGGCAACCTCTGCCATTCTTCAAGTAATGCGTTTCGCAACTCGTTGAGATTATTGGGAGGGGGCATTCTTGACTTTACACTCCTCTTTAGCAAGTCCCAGACGTGTTCTATAGGGTTCATATCGGGGGACCGTGCTGGCCACTCCATCACCGTTATACCAACATGGTTTAGGTATGTCTGTACTGTGCGAGCACTGTGAGCCCGAGCATTATCCTGCATTAGAATGAAGTTGTTACCAATAAAGGGGGCAAATGGCACAACATGTTCTTCTAAAATCTCCCTGATATACCGATCAGCATTCAGATTCCCGCCATCGACCACTACTAACTCCGTACGAGCTCCTAAACATATTCCTCCCCAGACCATAATTGAACCGCCGCCATATGCAACTGTATTTTCAAAATTAGACTGGATATACCGTTCTCCTTTGCGTCTCCATACTCGCTGCCTTCCATCAATTTGATTTAACATAACTCTGCATTCATCAGTAAAAAGAACCTGTCCCCAGTCGTCGAAGTCCCAATCACGATGTTCACGACCAAAGTGTAGACGGTTTGTGCGATGATGTCTCTCAAGTTTTGGGGCTTTGGCGGGCACATACGAGCCTATACCCACTTCTTCGAATCTTCTACGAACTGTCCGCTCACTCATCCTTACTGCTCGTACCTCTTCCAGTAAATTTCGAGCCTGCACCGCCGTTAGTCTCGTGTTCCGTCGGACTTGAAGTTGGAGAAAACGGTCATCCCTCCTTGAAGTACACCTTTTCCGGCCTTGTCCTCTCCTTCTCACTAGAGCATTCGTCAATCTGTATCGTTGGATGCTACGATAAATCGTTGATAACGATCGACGAAGGCTTCTGGCAATCGATCTGTAGGTTTGACCATTTCTCCTCATTTGATCTGCCCTAATGATTTCTGATGGCGTTAAATCAGGCATAATTAGATGCTCGTAAATTATCAATATGCGAAAAAACTCAAAAGCCTCAAAAACTGCAATTCAAAGCTTTTCAAATGGAATTCACGAACCTTCTAAAAACGGACAAGCGGTGGAAAAAATGAATCAATGAAAATTAAAACAAAAGAATGAAAAAAAGGGCAGTCGCTTAGTATTCCATTTTTAAATTAAAACCCAAATTTAAAAAAAGCTTGTTTAGCCGGCCAGTAACACGCAAAAATGCGTAAATACTCCCTTTTTTTTCTGTTCCGCTAATTGTGCCGGTGTGTGTATTACATAAAGAGAGAAAACCTGACTGACTGGCTCATCAAAGCCGAAACTACTTAAGCTATACTTGAAATTTATATTCCTTTCATGCCCTACGCGTCGCATAAGCAAGGATTTTGCTAAATTTCTACGGGAACGGGAAATAGCGAGATTCATGGGGCAATTCGCTAGGTGCCTCCCAACTTATATAGGCCATATTTGATTATAGCACTATTATAGCACTAGTTTCAGATTATGAAAAAACTATGGAGTTGAGGTCAACTGATAAGTCAAAAGTTGCATATATTTTTTCATTCTCATTATTTGTTTACCATTTTCATCTGTTTAGACCACTCTCAAGTGGTCTATGACGACGACAGACGGACAGGTGCCCTAGTGATTCCAAAGGTTCTGAACTCTAAAGTAGATATGTATGGTCCATAATCAAATTCATTTTCTGATCACATCATCATTTTGTATACAATATTGAATGTTAATGTAGTAAAAATGCACCTAATTTACACGTGGAGATTTTTTATCAGCGATGTTGATACTCATTAGTCATTATTCATAAAAGTAATTAGTTCTCTTACTAAATTCATAAATATGATATAACTGGTAAATCGAGGGAATCCTTCAAGGGGGTAAATGAAAAGCCGATACCTTTAGCATTTGTATAAAAAACACCACCTTAATTTTCGAAATTTAAAAGTTAAATTCTTCAGTTTTAGCGTATACTCGCAAAATCAGCCGCGCGAGGTCAATGACCGCCGGTGCCGCGTGCAATACGCTGCGTAGTATATGGCAAATTCAGAATAATCGTATTTTATATTTTTTACACAACTTTTAATATGTATGCGGGATGTTGGTCGGTTACTCGGTTACCTTCTGATAGTATTCCCTCGATTTACCACTCACACTGTATCTTATCTTCTGCTGTGTTGTATATACTATGAAGCAATATGGCTTTTTGTCAGAAGCAGGAGCGCAGGCGGCGCAATCGCCTTCGGTCTCTAGCTCGGCTCATGGCAGCCAGAGGCTCGGTAAGCGTCATTTACACATTTTAGTTTCATAAGGTTCACTTTCCATAAGGTTTAATATCCAAAAAATGTCTCCTGAATATGGTTTTATGAATTATTATACCTACTTATATATTATTAGAATACAATATAAAACTAAAAATAGTTTTTCTATTAAACTTATACAACGCGTCACAGAATATTAAGCGCAATTCCTTATACAGCCCAAGTAGTATATTATTATTAAAAAATATGATGCATTCCTACTTTAGTTTTGTCTTACCAAATAACTTAAATATAGATCAATAATAGTATGGTTTCCTAAATACAGGTATGATAATTCATTTTTTGAAAAAATATAACACATTAAAAATAGTTAAAAGAATTGCGCTTATTCTGTTACATATTGTATATTTTTTGATTTATGACAAGAAAAAAAGAATTCAGCCACCCAATCCCGACTAGTCGTTAGTTTTTATGAAAAAGAAATAACATCCGATATTTTTTTGATTTTGAAAAATCGTATTTAGTCCTCATTCCTTCATTATGGCAGACTTGTTTATTTGTTTGTCTGTTGGTAGGCCTGGGCTCCCCGAGCCGGACCATCTTGCCGACCGACTCCTTCCGCGAGGCGGAAGTGGATGAGATCGTCTCGCTTGGATTCACTAGGGAACAGGTGAGACTTGACAATACTTCGTCATCATCGCCGTAAACCCACTGCTGAGCTAAGGGTCTCTGATCACCAGAGATCGGCATTAGGTATTGCGATTAGGTACCAAAGTAGGTAGAGGATATAATATGGAGTTGTTAAAACCACCACATTCCTACTTTTAAATCGAAGCAAACATATGAAATGCCAAATTTAAGGAGCCGTACTATTACAAATATGCAGATTTTGTTGATTATCTCCATAACCGGCCACTGTACAGAAAATCACCTAAGTACAAAAGAAGTTTCTATTTAGTGAGTAAATATGATACTGTAGAAAAATTTCGGAAATTTCCCGGGAAATTTTCAGAAGTCCCAAATAAAGTGGTGGTTTTAACAACTCCATATTACATCCTCGTAGCAACTTTCCCTTCTATGGTACCCAATCACACTACCTAATGCCGATCTCTGCTGATCACACACGAGGAAGTATAAATACTTAGTGTATAGTTTATACTCTGATACCTGAATTGTAACCGGTTGCCCAAGATACAGGCCTTGACTAGTTTGGGAACCTCTGCCTAAAATAGAAAAAATTAAACAATGAACCAACTAAGGTACTTTAAGCGATGTTTTTAGGGTTCCGTACACTTGGCCGGGTTTTTGTAAATGTTTTTCATCGGAAAAATAATATAGTAGATTTATACAACAAGGGAATAAAGCACTGTTTTATGTCACGGGCGCGACATTGAATCTTGAACGTAACGAAGGACTCCCAGTTTTATGATTTAATTCCCGAGAGACGCGAGGGAATTAAGACTGAGTCCTGAGTTTAGTGAGGGATTTAAGTGCCCAAGACAAAAACAGTTTTATTCCCGAGTTATATACTCTTTTTTTCTCACCTTATGCGAGACAATAAAATGCATTTGCATGGTAGTAGATTATTGACAATGCCTATGGCATCTAGTTTAATAGACTCTGGAGTCAAAGTACTTTCTTCACTCGACATTTTCGATATTCTTTTTGAAATGTTAAAGCTATAAAATGGATACAGCAACTTGTTTCTGCCGGCGTGACCTACCTACTCGATTTAACAATTGAAGATCGTGCGAATCTAGTTGGTCGCGGCTTCGGTTTTCGAAAATCGAGGTGGCCAGGACCGTGCACCACATTTTGCTTAACGAAATTAGACTTTATCGTCATAGCAATAAGGATTATGAAAAGTGAAAATTACATTATTGGGTTATAATGAAATTCCATACAACATTATAACCCGGCTAAAGCCAAGGGATATAATGTCTTGCTTTCGGTGACGTTTATATGATATATAATCCGGCTTTGTCGAGCATGTGGTGTGAAAAATATTTTACCGCTTAGTCAAATGAATTACTTTTCATAAGCAGTCAAAACTAAAATTTACTTAATAATTACTTAAAGTTAAAAATCATTTTCTGTAGGTAAAAATAGTATTTTTGGAAAGGTCAATAGTCTAATAAGGCAATCTAGACTCGTCCATGAAGATTGGCTACTCGCAATTTAAATTCGAAACAGTGAAATACTCAAGTGTGTTTTAATTGTGTTTTTTCTTGTGATTGAAGCTCTGACCTAGAAGTTTTATTTTCTATACATTTTATGAACCTTAGGCCTTAATACTCGCAGGGACTGTAATATAAATAAATGTTTCGAAATAAGTTCTTTAATTAAAACAAGGTAAGATTGAACCTCTCAAGCCATTTGTGGTTCCAGGCGATCAGGGAGCTCCGGCGGTTCAACGGGGACAAAACTCAAGCCATCATGGCTCTGTTCGCGAAGGCGGCCAAGTTCTGATTAAGGTTCGAACGCTAGGTGCCTCGAGTGGTCCATGGGCAATCTGGCAAGCGATAGAGGACCATCGAAGGCAAATATCGATATACGGTACAGCCCTAGCCAAGATGCGTAGCGAATGATTTTATAATATACCAGTTCCGGTGGTATTATATCTAATCAAAGGCCCAAAAAATAAGTTTCAACCTATTTCGACCCGTTACAGCCTTCTTTTCGCATTAAAAAGTAGCCTATGTCATATCTCTGTACCATATTTCATTGAAATCGGTTCAGTAGTTTAGGCGCGTTTGTGTAACACACAGACAGACAGTTACTTTCGCATTTATAATATTAGTAAGAAAGTGAGGATTAAATCACTATATAACCATTCGCTTCGTTAGCGCTACGCGTCTTAGCTAAGCTGTAGCGTCTATCGATATTTGCCTTCGACGGTGACGCTCAATTTGTATGGAATTAATTTATTTATTTGCTTCTCATCGGGGTAATATGGAGCCTAGCGTCCTAGTCGGGACGACAAAATGTCGTTTTCCCCCAAAATTGTATGTCTCATGTCAATCATAGTCGACGTCTGATTCGTCATGCGTTTCAATATGTACCGGTGTACATTTCTAAATTTTTTTAGTCTTTTCATTGTTCAGACAATGGTAGGCATTTCGTGGTTTCTCGCGGCCCAAAAATAATAAAACCGCGACACAAATGTCTCCCTGTGTCAGATAGAAATGTATTTTATTGACGCTTTTCTTGACACGCGTTCTTCAAAACTGGCGGAGTTTTGTTTATTGCCTTCACATATCTCTTTATTTACATTATGACTTTTGATTAATGTTATATGAACTGTCTTTAATCTTTACAAGCCGGTCACGCTCATGTATCAATCTGCAATCTATATTATTGATAAGCTTGTATCTCCATATCATAGAGAGTTAATGGATTAACGTTAATCTGTACTTTGGTATGTGTGTGCCTGAAAGGGCCTTCCGGGTGTAAAGCTTGTATGTAACTAAGTATATAAAAAGGAATTGCGTTCTTGTATCGCTTCCTCGGATATTTTTAGTACGGTCAAGAGCACATGAAGGTTTACACATGTAGTGCGAGTCTGACCTCGAAGGCGATTGTAATAAGAACCACGTGCTTTTGCCTGTACATAGGAATGGTATCATTGGGCGATTCATTTTATTGTGTCCCCCGTGTACTACCCCTCTTGGTATATTTAAGTAAATTGTATATCATAAGTAATTAACTGGTCAAAACATGTCATACTGTCGGAAATGTGTTTTAAAGGAACGTTATTATCATCTCGTGATCGTAAGTTTCCGTTTCTTAGCGATGTCGTAAGCGTAAGGAAATACTTGTATAAGATACTTTGGTAGTACCTAAAACGCGACTGCAGAAGACTCTGTACAAAAGTTTCATACTTTTGGAGTAAATATATTAAAATATAACTATCTAATATTGTCATTTATCGTTTGATGTTAATATATTTTGTATGTTTCAATTCAATAAAAATTTAAACAACTTCTGGTTTTTTCTCTTCATAAACACCTATATTTTTGCGCTATTCACATATTTTACACATTAAATTATATTGAAATAACTAAAATAATGAGAGACGATCAATGAAATCATGGTTTGTTGTTATAATTACATTTTTATTCATAATTTTATAAACGTATAACAAATAGGTACTTAAATTTAGTTTTACAAACTTGTAATCCTACGCACAGTATGGCCGTTTTAACTTGACTGCTCTGAACATAAGCTCCGTTTACGCAAACCACCTCATATCACATGAGTAAAGAATTACTCGTATGCTCATACTGCCAAACGGTTGCTAAAAAAAATTATTCTGCAGAGCTGCCAAGTTACTGTAATATGGAGAACGCGTGAGTTGTGCGTAATGATTTTTTTTTATTTACAAGTAGCGTCACGCGAATCTGGGCGTGCATTTGTTTACGCATTGCGAACAATCCCGCACGAATACTAACTTCTATTATACTTCCTTGGAAGCTACGTGTAACAGACACCATAGCCCGATCACTAGCCGTGCCGCACGGCATTACTCAATAAAACCATCAAAACGAATTGATTAGACTTTGATATGACAATGTGGTACAGAATCTTGGCTCGTCCGCAGCCATTTTTGGATTTTAAATTGCAATGAAACAAAACCGAATCAAATTAGGAAGCGCCTCAAACAGCATCTTCAGCATCAATGGGCTGGCTGGCCAATTTGTTGGCCATCGCCGTCAATATGTCGGTTAGCCGCGCAAACCTCTGGTTGGGAGTGGTGAGTGCCCCCCGCTCTCCCCACAGGAAGTTTATGTGGAACTCGGTCTTGAACAGTTCCAGCAGAGTTGGGTCCAACGTTGGCCCCAACGATGACATCTCCTGGATGACAGTCCGGGCGCTACGTTTGAACATGTCCACTTGGTTGGAGAAGTGCCGTGCCGCGTCCAAGTGTGCCGCTGTTGCGTTGAAGTCGAAATCCAGGCTGTTCACCAGACTGGTCGGGAAAGCGTCGTCTGGCTGTATCAGACCGCCACCGTCGCCATCTGCGAAATAAAAAAAAAATGGTTCTCGGTAAAGTCGATGATAATTTACATAATAATATATTCCCTATTATATTCAGTTTATTATTGCGCTGTGCCGTAATCTGCTACAAGCATCATTGACATTCATATAATCGCATTAGCAGTTCACCATTTTAGTCCAGGCAATGAAGCGGATATTTGTATGAAGACCCCAACATTAATTCCTCAGTCGATGAAACTTTGCAGGATTGTAGTATAGTCTGAGACAATACTTGCATAAAAAAATCCAAAAAAAAAACCTAACCGAAGTTAGGTATTTTTACTGAAATACTTACTTATTTGATATCTTTGTTGGAAAAAATGCTCAGTCAAAATTTTCTTCGCCAGCAATATTCATGTGTGTTAAGAAAGCTATATGCGAAATATCCATAAAAATCTCCTGGTAGAAACAACAAAACTCAGACATATATGTACCTTGTACGGGAAAATTGCTCAGTCCATTTTTTTAACTAGAATGTCATTTAATATTCGCTGTGGACTTACAATAGGAAAATCCAAAATAGAAACCGTCTCTGTATATTATTTTCAGAAATTATGAAATTATCAACCAAAAAAATATTTTTTAGTATTTAAACCTAACTTCGGTTAGGTTTTTCTTTTTGATTTTTTTTATGCATTTATTGTACTAACAATCCTGCAAAGTTTCATCGACTGCGAGGAATTAATGTGAGGAATTAACCTTTATTGCCTAGACTATTTTGCAATATTCAATAGATTTTTGGTGGGAACAAAACTTCCGAAGACCAAGACTACCAGGGAGTCATGAACTCACCGAAGATGTGCATGAGCAGCACCGGAGGCAGCACGTGGGGCGTGGTGGTGTTGGGGGGCAGCGGGTTGGTGCCCTCGTTCATGCTCTTGAAGCACGGCCGCAGCTTCGCCTCGAACATGAACGCGTTGTCCGTGTACACGCGACGGAGGATGTTCCACGCATTCTCCAGGCATTCCACCTGAAAACGCGATCAGCAAACTTAACTCTCCGTCACGATAAGGTATAAATTATGTAATAAATTGAGTGTTTTTTTTTTATTTCAGACGCGTCTACTTCGAAATGGTAGACTGAATCTTTACGGCCCCGCGTCCTTGCACCAAAATAGTTAGATGACAGCGCCTTATATAATACATCGCTAAAATCAACACAACAATCCTTACAGACACTTTTTGAGCAACAGAGTGGTCAGATCATGGAATAAGCTACCAGAAGAAGTAGTCTCAGCACCCAATGTCAATCAATTTAAAAATAAACTTGACAAATTCCTATCCTGTAATGAGAAAGCTTGAGTGGAGAACACCTGGATACAGGCTTTATCAGTTGTAAACTGCTTGCCTGATTAATAATAATAATAATAATAATAATAATAATAAAATATAGGTTAATCCGACTAATTAAAATTGCATTTTGTATTAATCGTAATATCAATTTGACTGCCGCTAGGTAAGTCAGTAGAAGACCATTGTTTAGTAAATAAATTGTAATAGTAAATTTCTAAAAAGCGTTTTTTTAGGAGAGACACCTAGGTATACATTTAAAAATTATTGTTTGATTATTGAATTAGTTAGGTACCAAATTTGGTCAGTTACTTTGTAGGTCGGTACCCACGGTTCTTACTGGCTTTACTTAGGAAGTACATAGTTAAATAGCCGTGTGTAAATTGTGTCCCACGTTTGTGTCAGTGGTCCAACTGCTCTTTTCAATTAAATTTAGTACCTGTGGCATGCACAGCCCGAACATGATAGCGGAGAACCCGTAGAGGTTCCCAAGCGCCGTCTTGGTCTCCACCGCCAGCAGGATCCAGTCGTTGATGGTGTCAGCGCGCTGTCTGTCCGTCTGGCACGTCAGCACCGTCACCGCTATGAGCAGGCGGAACGTCTCGATTCTGTTGCCAGGAGAATAGTGATATAGCTTGACTGCTGGACCACATTGGACTTTGTAACGTCCTTATTACAATCGCCTTTGAGTCAACCGACAGACGTGCGCGGGGAACTCTCGTAGAGACAGAGGCGAAGTAGCGTTGGGGGTCAGATTATAAATGACGATGGTGGAAACAGAGACAGTCATTTTGAGCAGCTTTCACAAATGCAGTGTATGCTTCGAATAACTATGGAAATCATTTCGTTAATTACTAGGGGGTGCCCAGCGGCGTTGCACGCACGGATTCAGTTTATTTCCGTTCCCGTGGAAATTCCCAAAAATCCCTTTATAGCCAGTTGCCTACGACACCTACTTACATACCATGTTTAAAGTTTCTAACTGTTATCGTTTAAGAATAGTACGTATTTCTCTTTTTACTCAGTTTTTTAATTTTCCCGTGAAAATGACGTATTTTCCCGCGGTAAAAAGTACCCTAGATGTTGACCCGGCTACTTAGCTATCCCCACACCAAATTTCATCAAAATCCGTGGCGTAGTTTTTGTGTGATGCGTGCACAACCAGACAGACATATAGACAGACAAAAAATTAAAAAATATGTGTTTCGGTATCTACATCGATAAGTCACTATATTACACTACTGCTAAAATTTTCAAAAAATCTTTCATGTACAGACACGACCCCGTTAGAGTTTTATTATATGTATAGATGAATTCCTCAAAATGTTTTTTGTGTAATACATGCTATATTTGTAGAAGACATGCCAGTAAACAATCATCAAGACAGCAAGGAATAGCTCCGGCTTAAAGTTGTACCTACCTTTCGATAACGTCCAAACGCAGCGACCGCCCTTGCGGCAGAAAGCAGAGCTCCAAGCCCGAGGCAGTCCTATCAACGCCTTCTATCTGGACGGCGCTGTCCAGCAAGAAATGCAGGTCCACCTTCGTCAGGTGGTTGGCCAGAATTCTCGGCCCAGAAGTCCTGAGCAGCAATTTGATAGTGTGCAGGGTCTCCGACTCCAACGGCTTCGTGAAACCA
Source organism: Ethmia dodecea (assembly GCA_963855545.1). Lineage (NCBI taxonomy): Eukaryota > Metazoa > Arthropoda > Insecta > Lepidoptera > Depressariidae > Ethmia > Ethmia dodecea. Next base: position 31,092,924 of record OY979436.1, on the reverse strand, counting down.
TTTGGAATTATCTGAGACTGGAATTTTTCTATGTTTATCCTAGACTCCACAGTGTAGTCCAGGTTTTCAGACTGCAGGAGCCTCGCCTCGGAGAGCTCGTAGTCGAATTGCTGCTTAATCGTGGGCGTCACCAGGTTATAGTCGGAGTCTATCCTGGACTTGTTAGGGTCACTGTGAGCGGAACTCTGGGTCGAGTCGCCAGAGCCGTTCCCCGAGTCAGAACCCGATACGAGATACAGCCTCTGCAGCTCTAGCCGTCTTTCGTCAGCCTTCGGGCCGTCGTACCGGGCAGGCTTGGCGGGTGGACTGGTCGGCAAATTGGCATCCCAAGTACTGGAGCTCGAATTGGAGTCACCGGAGAAATTTTTGACGTGTTTATTCGTGTGGCTCTGAATGACGCCGTCGGCGCTCGCGCTTTTGCCGTGATTGTTGTGCTGCCCCATGTCGATGGGAGTGAGTGAGTGAGACCGCTGCTTCTTGAAAGGCACTCTTAACTGCATACCCGGTTTTGAAGCGAAGTGGCTGTAGAGGCTGTAAGGGTTGCCATAGCCTGCGCCATCTGCGTTCGGCGACACCACGGAGCCGGTGTCGTCACTAGCGACGTAGTTGGTGAGAGGCACCACTCTGTTCGCTGGGTACTGGATCCTGGCGCCAGAAGCAGCCGATATGGGCTTCCCTGAACCGACGTACGATGTGATGAGGTCGGCGACTGTGTCGTAAGCTTCGTCCTCGAATTGGTACTGGTATCTCTCGTAAACGGTGTCGGGATGAACTACGATCTGAAATGTAAAAGGAGGTACACAAAACATATAATAACAACCGCGATATAACATAATTTTGATTGTATTTATAGTCCCACTAGCTACAAAAAGTGATTTAATAGACATAGTTGGAGAAACGGTAAGTGACATTCTAAACTAAACCTTATATCACGTGCTAACACAGCCACTTACTCTCTGTATAACGAAATGCAGATGCTGTCCGTTGGAGCGGCAGCTCAGGACGTAGTTATCTGGCTGCGAGGAGGAGTCCCTCACGAGGAACTCGCGGTCCTGCTGCAGCAGTTGCTCCGCCGCCGTGCGGCTCAGCGCCCCGTGGTACCATCCGTGCGAGATCATCTGGTCAGACGGCAACGAGAACTCCCATTCCAATAGTCCTGACGTCGACAGCGTACTTGTGTCCTACGGTATATACAACAAGACAGTTTGTAATGACGTGGGTAACGTAAATAAACGGAAATTAAACATTGTATTGCGACAACAAAAACAAACAAGCTCTATAAGAGTTTTCCAAGAAAAATTGAGAAACAGTTTCTAAAAAGAAGTACGGAACTTTACCATGTTTCAAAGAGTCTGCGAATGAAAAGGAAGTCGTGGAATGTTTCGAATGTTTTTAAAGAGAGGTCCCGTGGCCAGAAAACGTGCCGGGTGGCGACAGTGGCGAGAGGGTGAGGCGATCGATACGACCCTTCCCCATTATTATTTGCAAGTTGGCAACGGGACCCCTCGCGCATGCGCCATACCCCTCGCTCGACTAAACCAAAAGGAAGGGTATGTTTTACAAAACTATATACAAGTAGTTAAGTTTTTGTAATATTGCATCGTCACCGAGCTGTTCTGATGATGGATCCGAAAGGTGGAAGGCTAGACTGACGTAGTTGAATTTTAGCTCATTTCAACAAGTGCCATACAATACCTAGTTATATTTTGTTATAAGGCTGCGAAGTTGATTTTTGGCGCGAGTATTTGTATTGAATCCTGCCTGAGCGTAGCGAGTGTTTCAAAGCTATGTACGAGGTGCATAATAACTTTTGCTGCCGAGCGAAAGGCACAAAGGCTTTTCACCTCACCACAGCGATAAAAATACAAGGTGCAAGAAAAACAGCTTCAATACTTTCAACCCATTACCTATTCTGGTAAGTACCTATATTAATCTATACTAATATTATAAAGCTGAAGAGTTTGTTTGTTTGTTTGTTTGAACGCGCTAATCTCCGAAACTACTGGTTCGAATTGAATAATTCTTATTGTGTTGGATAGTCCAGTTATCGAGGAAGGCTATAGGCTATATAACACCACGCTACGATCAATAGGAGCAAAGATATAGTGGTAAATGTGTAAAAAACGGGAGAAATTATTTCATCTTACGGGAACTACGCGGGTGAAACCGCGCAAAACCGCTAGTTAATAATATTAATTTATTTTCTCTCATCAGGACTTAGAGCTATGTAGAATTTGCTTCAGATTGTTGGTTTTATAAATCCCAGGTGTATTTATTTGATTATGTAAGTGAGTGACTACTTACCTACCTTTAAATATTACAAGAAAACTTTCCAATCAAGATTTTAACATCAAATGGTAAGCTAAAGGCAGAAATAAAGGCTTTTTCGTGAATACTAAGCCTCTTATAGGCTTAATCTCCGTCGGTCTCTCTAATTTAAATATGTGAAGGAAAATATTAGATTAATAAAAATCTAGTTACTTAATCCGATAATAATAGCATTACAACTAACTGCGTAGTGTCTGTCTGTCTGTATCTATAAACAAAATAGGTTATCTAACGAAAAAGCAGTGGTAGCCGTGATCGCATCTCGTGCGTGAGTCTCGGGTTCGAATACAGGTGAGGGCATGTAGGCACCAGAAAGATTTATGAAAATATAATATGTACGTATTGACTTACCTATCACTAGTCCGACATGACAGTAAAGGAAAACACAGTGAGTAAACCCGGATGTCCCAGAATTGATTCTGAGGCGTACGTATCAACTCCCTCAGTCCGGCTAAAAGGTCAGCGCGTGTAGGAGCCCAAAAAACTGATGAAAAGTAGTTTTTTCAAGGAATAGAATATCTCTGATTACCCCTTATACTTATATTTATTTTTCCTTGTCAAGCTAGACGCATTTCATCCATCCGTTCAATATGTCCCAACCCCCTTAGCATTCCTTTCTCTATCCTATAGTCACTATACTCCTACAAGCCAATCCTGGTGAAGTTTCAATAAGTGGACTTAGAATATAAGTCCCTACTTTGAATTAATCCTTTTGACTTTTTAACCGACTTACAAAAATTACTAGGTTTTATATTATATCGCGTAAATCTGATCCAATTAAAAAAATCGTTTGATCGAGTATACGTCAAGGTTGATCCCATATAAGCTTTGTGAAAATCGGATTAATAACTTCAGGTGGAGAAAGGAGCTCTTCAACGTACATCAGCATGGCTATCATCGTAATAGGTTTAGTAGGAGTAGGGGTAATGGATGTTCAATATGCAAATGGAGTATTTTTAGTGCTATTAAGTAGTTGAAGTCGGATTGTATTTTTGATTAAAGATTATAAGTTTGCCCGTGTAGGTATGCGTAAACCTGGAACTAAATTTAAAATGGAAACAATCGCTTGCTCAAAATCAACAACGTCTACAATCAACAGATATACGCGGAGGCGTACGGAAACACAACCCTTTGTTGAATGTCTGCCGTTTAAACATCCCGGTGGCAGTTGTTAGTCGGTACCATTCATCGCTTAAACCCAATCATGGCATTTTGTGGATACCGCGTCCGCGTTATTTTAATACTTATTGTGCTGCACGTTGATTGCTACGAGAAAAGTAAGATTTATAAATGCGGGATTGGAAGAGATATGTAGAATTCTCGTTGGTTATTTGTTAGAAATTGGAAGGACTCCCGACAAGCATACTACGGAAAGGCACGAACATCAAACCAGCAACACCATCGAGTGTCCTACAACATCATATAATGTCTCTTCTAATCCCACACAAATACTCGATTCAAGGAAATTGGGCGAGTAAAAGTAAGAAAACGAAATATATTTTTTAAACGATTCGTACCTACCTTTCCAGCTTTGCGGAAAATGGTGCGGAGTCAGTCCAAAATGGTCCAAAGACCGTTCAGCGAGGGTGACACCACGAGGGCTTGGAGCAACTCCTCGATGGACAGGATGGCTCTGAGGGACGCCCTCATGTTCCCAGGGCACTCCCAATCGAAGGCGGTCATCCACAAAATGCAGCGCCCCAAAATGACGATGATATCTTCAAGCGATCCCAGGCGGAGTAAGATGGCGTACTTGAATAAAGGCAGCCGAATCGACAGCCTTCATCCCAACGAACTGAGACCCGCACGGAACACTATCAATTACACAGAAGCGGATCCCAGAAAAAGGGACGCCGCAAACCAAAGTCACTACGGAGCCGCAGTGACGCACTACGGGGTCCCAACTTACTCGAAGTTCTTCCCAGTTAGCGAAGAGCAGGGCGCGACCGACGAGCAACATTCGAAGAAACCAGAACCTGTAATAATTCCTGAACCCCACAGGCCGTTGAACTCGAGCAGTCTGCTGGTCAAGGGTCTTTTCCAGGCCATCCAAGATTTGAAGGTGATGCCGCTGAGACCAGCGAGTAAGGCGACCCCTCCTCCGCGTGTCATGAGCGACGAAGAAAAGTTGGACTTCGTGATCCAAGGGTCCGTCTCTGCTGGCTCCCCGGTGTATAGCTACAACGTGTCAGGGAACACATACTCGTGTTCCGATCTGCCGGAAACGAAAGGCGATATCGATACGCAAGAAAAGTTCTCTGAATTCAACATAGAGGTAACAACAAGTAATTTGACTAGTCCGAAAGATTTTCATAAAACTCTTACGCTGTACGTTGATAGCTCAGTCAGAACATAAGCATACGAGTAGGTATTCATAACTAGCGTGTCGCTCTCGATTTAACTACCTATAGGTATATCGAAATGGAATTATGTAACACAATAAAATTTTTGTTATAGATTCTATTTTAATTCCTAAAATCTTCATTTTAATCCGGTTGAGCCGTTCTGGAGCCTATTCGATTGAAACTTTCATCGGGCATTTATGATAAGCCATTTCAATTTTAGCCGTTGTGCTTATATCAGCGAGGGGGTGAGAGTGAACAATGTTAGTTTTCGGTACACTAGTACGCTTCGAAATACATGGCCATCATCAACGGCGATCGCTAATTATTATCAATCAACCTCACTCGAAAACACCAAAATTCTTTGTAATTTAATTAGTTTAAATTAAGTATTTTCTATGTAGGTAATCTTACTATAATGATGTTCCAAACAATTTAATGTTCCCTCAGCCGCCATGGATGGCGAAAAAGACCTTTTGGAACCAGATATTCGATAGCCGCTACGAAGTGCTGATGAGAAACCCAAAATGGCCACCTCTTAAGGTTAGTAGAATTCCACACCTTCCCACTGCTTTACTAAAGTTTATCCAGAATAGAACAAAGATTAATAGGTAATAATAATACGTAATAATAACACTCAAAAGTAAGTATAAAGTGGAAGAATATACATACAATTCATCCAAGTCAAATATAGGTCAATTACAATACATAGGTACAAAAGTGATATCACTAATACCACTAGTCAAAAATGCCCCCCCGAGACGTACCAGCAGCAAAGGAGCCCATGACACACATCGCGTTGCCGCGTTGTATGGCAATGGATAACCTTTGCAGCAGGTAAGCCCCGGAGCGAGGGTCACAGCCCCTCTCACGAAGCCGACGGCCAATCTCTTTAATAAAATCCAAAGCCTCTGTTCCCCAGCAGCCCGTCGTTTCGCAAGCAAGTGGCACAAAGCAATAATTTTCTTCTAAGGCCGAGTATTTCTCGTGCTTTTTGACGGCTGCGAACTCAGCAGCGGCCCCGGCCGACAGCGCCGTGCGGCTGAGGTAAGAGGCAGCGAAGGTGTTAACGCACGTGGCGTCCCACAATAAACACCTTCCTCTCTGCCACGGCACCAGGGTCAAACCGTCTGGCCTTTTGCCATCGGATCGGCTAAGACCCGGGGGCTCCATCAAGGATGGAATGTTGGCCGAGACCAAGGCCCTCCGGGTGATGTCATTAAGAGCATGGTGGCGAGGGAACCTTCCCAAACAACGACAGCAGCTCAATGCATGATGACCAGTTGCTTCAACCATGGAGCCGCAAATGCATTGATGTGGTTGGCATACATCGCAGCCCAGGCGGAGAGCAACCGCCACACGCAAGGAGTCGCCGTCGAGAAGAGTTCCCATGTGCGGACATGGTAATGCCTGCAACCAGGCGCCTGACTCTGATTTTGACACCGCCCTGAGTCTAGCCAGATCCGTGCCTGCCGCCGCGCCTATAAGACGATCCAGGGTGTCCTTTGTCCCTACCTCATCCCACATCCGCTGCACAGTAGGAACTTTGGGTACAACAGCGTTCGGGAAGAGAGTAGTCCACTCCGCCAGCGCCTCAGCTACAAAGGGCAGGGGCCCGCCTCCATGGGAAAATAAAATATCAGAGACGAGATCCGCAACCCCGTGCGTCGAGGCTAGGAAAGCCGGAACACTGACATCCCTCACGCGTCGCACCCCCAGTCCTCCGCATCGTATGGGGAGCGATGCCTGACTCCACTGGTCATTGCTAAGTGAAACATTTAGTATCGTTTCAACTGTATCTTTTAAACTGGCATCAAAGGAAGCAACGGTATTTGGATACAGCCATGTTGGAGCCGTCCTCAAAAGATACATTATTTTAGGGGCTGCGAAGCACATCCTCAACAAGACCAGGGCAACATGCGCGGAGACACTTCTCAAACGATCCCGAGCGAGGAGAAGGAGACGTCTTCTAGCTTCAATAGCATCCGGTATAGCCTCTGGGAATATAGGCGAACCCAAGAGGCTAAAAGTTTTAGGGGATAGTTCCTTCAGCCCGGGCAGAATAGAACTGAAGGTAGAAAAGAAAGGGCAAGCTGCAGGGCCGCAGGGGAACAGCTCGCACTTAGAAGCATTTATCTCCAGACCTAGCTCCCTAAGGCGGGGAAGCAACGTTAGCAGGTCTTGTTTCACGTCCTCTGGCTTTCCCCCTATTGTGCCATCATCTAGGTACCATATATTAAGCGGAGATTTTAAATCAGAGATTGCTTTATGGATAGCTAGGCTGAAGACGAGTGGACCGAGTGGGTCCCCCTGCTGCGCTCCCACTTGTGAAATGATTAAAGATTTTTCATAGAATAGGTTAGAAGGACAGTGATAAACTTGATGGAGAAAAGGATATAATGATGGAATATTCTCCCTCACCTCACCCAGGAGCACGTCTCTCTCCACGCTGTTAAATGCGTTTCGAATGTCCAGTTTGATGACAACGCAGTCCGAGTTCTCAGATTCGGCAGTGAAGGCACGCGTTGCATGTATCGCCGCTTCGCACCCCTTTTGAGACCCGAACCCCAACTGGTGTGGCTGCAAGTATGACGTCATGTCCTCCCTGACAGCTTTACATCCCACTTTAGCCGCCAACCGGCGAAAAACGCTTCCAACAGCGATAGGCCTAATGCCCCCGTCTTTTTTTGATAAGGCGCATAAAGTAGCCCCATACATGTATGGACAAACTTCGGGATTTAATTGCCCACTAAGTAAAAAGTTTGTCAAACGCACCAAGGCCTCTAGCAAACGCTGCCCATTATCGCCAGCAGAGCTCGAAGTCAGCTCCTTTAAATGAGCTGGTCGAACTCCATCCAAACCCGCAGCCGAACCGTTGTAAAAACTGCCCAGTGCCTGGGCAACGTCTTCAACCTTAACCACTAAGGCGGGGGTGGATCGATCCGGAACTTGGGGGCTTACTTGTGGGCGAGATGGAGCTGGATGTTTTGATTGCAAGGAGGCCAAAGTTTCAGGGTTTGGGGGTGCTATCGTGTCGTCAGACATTAGCACACGCACGGCACCCCTTAGGTCGCCCTCCCAAACTTTTGACTCTATTGTTCTTACCACCGAAGGCAGGCGGAAGGATACACTCTCATCCCCTATAACATCAAACGTAAGACTAGAGGCCATGTCTATATTGGCTTTTACTTTAGTAGTAAGATTACCCGGTGTATTTGAGTCCGGCATTTTGAAAGCCAAATATGCGAATGAGAGTAAGGTGCACCAGTCAGTAATTTCGTTGGTCTCAATACACTTGATAATAAGGTCACACATGCTTCCAGCCGCCAAGTTCCTTGCCCCTTTAGGAATATGGCGGAGGATGCGCGACGATCTCTTAAGGGTTGCTAGACTCTCGAGAGTAACACTGCCCGGTTGTAAAGACTGAGGGATTGTGTTGGCGCCATCAATCTGATCAGAAAGGGGTGCGATCTTTCCAGGAAGCGGGGGGGTGCCGGAGTGAGCAACAAAATCCTTGTGCTTGTGCCCAATGTGAATTTTAAGACCGTGCGGGGTAGTAAATGTGCGCGAACAGTGAGGGCACGTCGACATGTGAGTGGGGGGATTCATGATACATTCAAATGGTATCTAAATTGTAACAAAAACAAGGGAATTTAAAAAATGGATAATTAACAAATGTATCAAATAATTTAAACGTCAATAGAATAACTTATAAATATTGGAATTAAAATAAAATAAGTTTTACCAATAATTTAACTAACTAATAATTAACAATTAAAATTCAACTAATAAAATATACAAGGTATGTATAGGTACCTTGCCGTCAATAATTATAATTCTAAATAAAACTAAGTGACTAGATGGTGACCAAATCGATTGTGACAATATATATAAAAAAAAAAAAACAGACTACGTTAACTAAATGCATATAAATAATCAGGTACAAAGCGTAAAAATGTCGTCGCGTTGCGAGGTAATCCCGTTACTTCACTCTTCCTGCATTTGCGGCAGAAGAGGCAAAGGTCAATCCCCGAACACGATGAAGCGCAGTGGTCGTCAGTCAGAGACAGAGAAAAAAAAAATTCAAACACTCAAACACTCAAAATAGTAAGTACTATGTAACCTGTTTAGGAAACCCACAAACTTTTCAATTCGTTCTCCACGTGCTCTTGACTGTATCACTGTATCATGACAAGGAAACCAGGATCTGATTATGGCATCCCAAAGAAATTGAGGGGAACCTTCGAAAATCGTAGTGGCGACTAGTGCATTTTTACATTTTTTAGTTTCCTGTTTGAAGTCGTCGTTTTGTTTTGTTAAATTCCTACTTACTTATATTATTTACAAAAGTTCTTGTTCCACCTTTCCCGCCTCTGTGTGCGTCGAGATAGGTATTTGGTGTACGTGACATTGTAGGAGTTCATACAGCTAGATACAGGTATCCTCAACCACAGAACGTGCCGATTCCGTAAAATTTAAATCTTTATTGATAGTGATTGTTATTAAAACTAACTAGGTAGCTAGACGACTATGAATGCCAGATGATTTTCTCCATCATCATCAGCCTATAGCCGTCCACGGCTGGACATAGTTCAATGCTACAGTAAAACAATTATGTATGTATCTCAAAATAGGTATCTAATAGTAAGGCTATGTTCGAAGACATTTACTTAAATAAAAAGTTTCTCAGAGAATGTTTTTCTTTCAACCTCTTTTACTGTTATTTTGGATATGTTTATCTAATTTTAAGTACAAAAACCTGGAACCATACTTTTGTAAGTCCGTGACAGCTAGTACCTATGTTTAGCCCGTCTGGACCAAATATCTATCTTTTGCTGATGATATATCGTTGTAATTTCCAATCGTTTGACTTTATAGGCGCCTAGGTAGGTAGATACTTCTTTCTTTTCATGGTGTGAAGTAAGAAGATAACCAGTTTACCGCGTATGTTGTCCTCAGGTGATCTTGGTGCCTAGGACCCACGTGGACTCGATATGGCGGAAGACCTTCGCTCGCTACCACAACGACTCTGTTAGCAAGATCCTCACCAATGTGGTGAAGAAGCTGCAGTTCTACAGGAACCTCACTTTCACGTGGAACGAGGTGTCCCACCTGAGCCAGTGGTGGTCCGCGACCAACTCTAAGAGTCGCAATGTAAGTCAGACTAACCAAGCAGTGTGATCAGGATAAATACTGACGCTACCGCCAGTAGAAAAACATCACGGGATTTTGTCTAGGGTTCTATACCCAAAGGGGCCAACATGAACTTTTCAACCGACTCCAAAGAAGGAGGAGGCTATCAATTCGACTGTATGTTTTTTTTATCTTAGAACTTTCGACTGGGTGAACTGATTTTGTAGATTCTTTTTATTTAAAAGCTGGTGCTTCCCGTGTGGTCCGATTTCAGTTTACTTAGTCCTGTTCTGACAATGGCATCCATCAGAAAACCATACAAGTTGAAATCGGTTTTTTACTCTTTAGATTTCTATGTTATTACTTAGGATGTCGGTCTGTCTGTCACAGGGCTGTTTCTTTTGAACCATAAGTAGACCCTGTCACGTAGGTAACTAATTCATTTTTTTGGTACTGTCAAGAGCACGTGGAGCTCGACACATTGGACTTTGTTTTGTTCTTATTATAATCGCTTTAAAGGTCAGACTTGCGCTACAAGTGTAAAGCTTCATGGGCTCTTGACTGTAAGTATACCTCTATTACCTATAGCTTGAAGTGGCCTGTCTGTCGTAGGCTTTCCGTCGGCTGGTGCGTAGCGGCCGCCTGGAGATCACCACCGGAGGGTGGGTAGAGCCGGACGAGGCCACCACCCACCTGTTCGGCCTCGTGCACCAACTCATTGAAGGTAGTCTGGCCCATCTTCAATATCAGTGACGCTTTTGAGTAAACGGGCAGTGGCACACATGTATTATAGACTATCTGTTCCGCACGGTTTCAACCGCGTAGTTCCGGTTCCTGTGGGAATACGGGGATAAAATATAGCCTATGTCACTCCCTGATAATGTAGCATTTTAATGGTGACAGAATTTTTGATATCGGTCCAGTAGTTTTTGAGTTTATTCGTTACAAACATACAAAAATAAAAAAAATTACTCTATAATATTATAGTGTAACTACCTAGATTAGTCTATCCTAATTATTAAGTACAGATTTAATGAGTTACAACTAAAGGAATGTGGTGCCACCGGCACATAGGATTTCTTCAAAAGTCTTCTCCTCAGCTAAAACACTTATTATTTAAAATTGTCATTCAATCATCGGGGAACACCCCGTATAAAATAGAGTGTGGTAAAAAGAACTCAAACTCTCAACACACGCCTTTCAGGTCACCAATGGCTGAAGAACCACCTGAACTACGTGCCGACGGTGGCGTGGCTGACCAACAGCGTCACCCACAGCCCCACCATGGCGTACCTGCTCTCCGCCTCCGGCATCGATCACCTGGTGCTCACCAACCTGCACTACTCCTGGGAGGAATACCTCGCCGAGTTCCAGTACAGCGACTTCGTCTGGGTCCAGAGCTGGGACAGGGACCGCGCCAGCCCCACCCTCCTCAACAAGGTCCTCAGCAAAATCGGCAATGATCGCTACCCGAAACGGTCGGTCCTGACGCACTTCCTCCAGTTCAACTCCGCAGGGTTCAAGGCCTGCGGTCCAAACAAAGACATCTGCTCGAGCGAATACAACTTCGCGAAGACGAACAGGAATATTGACATCTACCCCTACAACGTAAAAGAGAAATCAGAACTGTTACTCGAACAATATTCGAAATCGGGCACCACCAGTTCGCACAACGTTGTCATCGCGCCCATGGGCGGCCCCTACCACTACGAGTTGCAGGCCGAGTTTGACTACCAGTACAACAACTACCAGAAAATTGCAGATTACGTCAACATGAACCGAGAAATTTATAAAGCTACTATTGAATTTGGGACGCCGAAAGACTATTTCAAAGCCGTTTTGGAACAACAGGCGTCAATTCCGTCTTTGGTCGGGGATTTCCTCAACTTCGCCGATCTGAAGAGCGGAACCCCCGCGTACTGGACCGGCTTCTTCACGTCGCGTCCGCTATTCAAAATCTTACTGCGCCGAATGCAGTCCACTTTACGGAGCACCGAAATTCTTTTCTCTTTTGCTATTAGTTTGAATGCTTTTCGAGGGACAGACGCGAAATATATATACGACCTTCTAATAAGCACTAGGGAAACTGTGGCTCGTCTGCTCGACCGCAACGTGGGCAGCGGCACGCTCTCTGCGTACGCTCTGCGATACTCCCACAAACAGATACTGAAGACCGTGACGGACTGCTGGTACATCCAGGAGGTAACGGCCAGTCTGATCAGCGTGAAACCTGGAAAGTCCACCAATATACCCTACCTCCAGAAGTACGTGTACCGCGACGGCGAATTCAGCTCCATATTCCGAACGGTCTCCCCGGGAGACCAAATTTACGTGTTCAACTCCCTGAGCCACGAGCGAACCGAGGTCATCGAGCTGACAGTAAGGAATCCCAACATTAGAATAATAGACCACAACAAAAAAGAAGTGACGCTGCAACTGAACCCGATGTGGATATACAGCTCCGACAACTTGTTCAGGCTGTCACGCCAGTTCTTCAAAGTGATATTCGTGATTGTGGTCCCTCCGATGTCGTTGGAGCTGTATAAAATCAAGGAAACCTACGACGCGTCACAGAATGCTGCCGCCATTTATTGCGTGGCGTGTATCGTCGACGACGTGGTTGGCTCCGGGGCGTTCCCTTTCGCCGTCCTCCCGGTGGAGAAAGGCGACATCCAGCTCGAGAACTACAGGCAGCGGCTCCTATTCGACGAAGGGACGGGCTTCCTCAAATACGTTGTGGAGAAGTTGACTGGTCTACAAAAAACTATTGTCCTAGATTACGGTGCGTTCAAAAGTTCCACGGTAAACTCGGGCATGTTCTTATTCAACACCAACACCACCAAGCCGGTCCGCGACGTGCTCATGCCTTACAGAATCGGCGACAGGTCTAAAATCGTTATGATCATTTCCGGGCAAGTGACCACCGAACTTACAACCGTTTACGGTAAACTACTGCAAAGCACAGTCAAAATATTTAATTTGCTGCACGGTCCCCTCTCAAACGCTATTTACGTCGAGAGCAAGGTAGACTACGAGGTGTCCCCTAAAAACAGAGAGCTAGAGATGTTTCTGTCGATCAGAACCGATATAGGAAACGGCAATCCGCCGGAAATATTCACGGACAACAATGGCTTCCAGTACGCGGCTCGCCTCCTCAACATAAGTAGGCGGGTGGAGTCCAACATGTTCCCCATAACGACCATGGCGTACATGCAAGACCGGAAGACCCGCCTTTCGGTGATCACCGACCACGCGCAGGGGGTCACGGCTCTTCAGGAGGGGCAGCTGGTGGTCATGTTGGACCGAAGAGTCCTGTTCAACGACGGCCGGGGCACCAACGAAGGCCTGGCCGACAGCAGTGCTACTTCGCACAGACATTACATCTTGCTAGAAAACTTGATTGAGTCTTCCTACCAGTATTCGATGCATAATGTATTACAGCTTCCCAGTCTATCAGCCGTCCACTTGGCAAATTCTTTAAATGATATCTTGGACGTTTTTGTGATTGACAAAAATCACTCCGACCTATGCTATTACACGTTTTTGCCGCTCATCAAAACATCGTTCCCGTGTGATGTGGCAGTAATCAATTTTAGAGCGGTTTTTAACAGAGGTAACCTCCAGCATCACACGCCCAGTGTAGCTTTGATGGTGCTTCATAGACAGACCATTTCGTGTCGAATCGACTTTCAGCCCGAGTGTAACGGAGACAACAGTTTTTCTCTGGAAAAGATTCTGCATAACGTCAGATCGGTGTATCAAACAAACCTGTGTGGCACGAACAAAGGTGCCCCTGTCTTCAGCTTACATCAAGGGAACTTTCCATCGATGGAGTTAACTACTCTACGAATACAGTTTTGATAAGAATGTTTCTAATAACTATCATGAATAATATTTAAATACCTACTGAAGTAAGTAAAATGAGTAGATTTAGTATTTATCAAAAGTAAGATAGCTTTATTTATAAAATACTTTTATGTAAAAAATCCACAAAACGCACAATAAAGATTAGTTTTACCTTTAAGTACCTACAATTTTATTTTCTGACTTATTTAGGAAGAATGTCGAGGCCTACGCGGCTACAACATAAGTTCAAAATTACCAGCATCTCAAAGATATTAAAGTATATATAATATCTTTGCCAGCATCTAATAATGCATTTTGTTTTTAGACAATATTATTAAGTTTACTTATCTAAAAATGATGAAATGAAAATCCTATTTGAAGTTTCCCGCCACAATATTGTGGACAAGACCGGACCGGGGAAAGACTGTTTATATTTAACTGAGGCAGACACGATACCGTCTACAATACCCTGTTATCACATACGTCAGAAAAAGGTATGTGCCTTTGAGTATTAAACCAACCGGAGACGCCACTGACAGGCGTTCCCCTCTGCCAAAAAAATGTGTCGGTCAACGCGCACACCTGTTAAATACAACTGGTTGTTTTGAGTTCACGGAGTGCTTGGATTGATGAATGTATGTGTGTGCATCTAGTTCAAGCTAGCGTTTAATTGTTTTGTCAAAAAATGCGTTTGTTTTAACATTATTTGTGTTTGGTTCCTCGTCCCCCCCGCAGAAATTGGCAGACTTTTTTGCAAAGGAACTAGTGCTCGTGACGTCTCCTGTTGGTTTAATACTCAAAGGGTATGTGCCTGTAATAATATACTTACCAGTTTGTTTTTCATTCCCTCTTCATGAGAAATTAGAGAGTCTATGGAACTAACCGTTTGCGAGCGTCACCCACCTCACGTCACATTGTTGTCATTGTCAAATTGACAACTTGCTTTTGACATACGTGGAGTGGAGTTGGTTGGATTTGTTGGGATTTGGAGCAACTTTTGACGCGCATAGCCGTTCTATAAAATGACGAGTTGTACATAATATAATAAAAAAATATACTCGTTATCTATCCTAAGTAGCCATAATTATTAATTACAGAAGTGAATTGTTCCGTGGTCTAAGAACCTACTTAGGAAGTGTGTGTTGCGTACTACAGAAAATGTTTATTGTCATGCAGCGATAAGTAGGAGGGAATAAAAAGCAAGTGGTTTGCCTTCCAGCCTGTGTTCATGATATAAATAACAAGGTATTCAAGAATGGGTTTGCTTATATCGAAGATATGGAGCCTGTTTGGTAACGAAGGTAAGTGACCCGACGCTTTGACACTGTTTGCTGAAGTTGATAAGATAATATCTGAGAAACCTTGTTCTTGTGCTACTTTTTATCAAACTGACTTCCTAATCAGGGCAACTACTTTAATTTGCGTTGATCATAAGAAATAATTTTTGTACCTACAGTTTATTCAGTGGTATTTTAGCAAAGTATATTTTACCAGTGGTGCCCTCAATAAAAAGTTGTCACTGTAATTTTTTCTACATGTCATTGTTTAGCAAAGAGATATACTAGGGAATAGAGCTGCTGTTGGGACTATTTTCATACAAAAACTTGGATCTCAAGTGCCAGTTCAACTAGTACAGTCAAGAGCACATAAAGCTTGACACGTTGGACTTTGTAATGTTCTTATTACAAGCGCTTAAGAGGTCAGAGCTTCATGTGCTCTTGGCTGTACAAACATGAACTGTCATTTTGATGTAGCACACTTACTGCTAGGCTTGGAAATCTATACTTATATTATAAAGAAGTGGAAAGATGTGTATGTTTGTATCTTTGTTACTCCAGGGAAGGCCTATGCAGAAAACAAGACAATCTTTAGGGAAAAAATAACAATATTGTATAGCAACTTAGAATGTATATTTAAAAGTAATAAGATTGTTAAATAAAGGCTATTATGATTAATATTATTATTATCTTTTTTATGAATAAACTCAAAAACTACTGGACCGATTTAAAAAAATCTTTTTACCAATGCAAAGTTAGAATAACCCTGAGTAACAAAGGCTATATTATATTCCCGTATTCCCACAGGAATGGGAACTACGCGAGTGAAACCGCGCAGAACTGCTAGTAAACTATAAATACATTTACATTTATTTACATAACTTTTTTTATTTTCTGGAGACAAAAATTAATTATTAGGCAAAATATAAAGGTGATTGAGAAGAGAAACAAAAAAAGAATGCCATGCCTTGACCAAAAATATTGCCCTGTGACAGGCAGACGGGTGTATAAATAGCGCACCTGACGTCCGGGTAGGAACGCAGAAAATCTATAAATTCAAATTTGTTGTAGAACACAAACTAGTTTTGGTGGGGCTTGACAATGCGGGCAAGACCACAATACTGTACCAACTGCTGCTGGGCGAGGCGGTCCACACACGGCCCACCATCGGCTCCAACGTCGAGGAGGTGGTGTGGAGGAACCTGCGCTTCGTCATGTGGGACCTCGGCGGCCAACAGAGCCTGCGCTCGGCCTGGAACACTTACTACACTAACAGCGAGGTATGCACAATACGGCCGTTTTAACTTGGCTGCTCTGAACATTAGCTGAACATTGCATTTGATTACACCCTATCTGGTAGAACAATTAAACGGGTCAAGGAAATCAGAGACCTTGGTGTCACCCTGGATACAAAACTGGATTTCACTCTTCACATTGACAATGTCATCTCTAGAGCGTACAAGCAACTCGGAATGATTCTTCGCCTAGCTCGACCTTTCAGGCAACCCCTAACTTATAAAATATTATATTATTCTTTTGTTCGTAGCATCTTAGAGTTTGCCTGTACCTCATGGAACCCTCAATACGCAGTGCATGTAGCTCGCATTGAGAAGGTTCGAAATAAATTCTTAAAATCCTTAGATTAGAGAACTGGTCATTTTTTCATTGATTACAAAACTGCCTCTAAAAGACACAAAATACACCCCTTAGAAAAAAGACGTAAATATTTAGACGAAATATTCCTTAACAAAATTATTAACAATAAAATTGATTTGGCACCACTGTTACAAGATATTAGCTTTAAAATATGTAGATTATCCTCTCGCTCTAAAAGTACATTTTATATATCACCATATCGTACAAATTACGCTGGAAATACTTATATTAGGAGAGCCTGTAAATATTATAATAGTTATTTATCTAATGTGGATATCTTCCACTTATCTTTAGCCTCATATAAGAAAAGGGTGGGAGAAATTATATTTGATACAGACTCTGGGAGTAGGTAGGCATTCGTAGCCTGCCACTGACTTGTTGTCATTGCAATATATATATTTTCGTATGTGTGATTGTCCTTAGCAATATTTCAAAATATCTTTATATTAGTGTTTAATTTATGGAACTCTTAGGTCTATTAGTTATAGTACTTAAGTTTATTTGTTGTGTATGACTGTATGTTTCCTGAATAAATAAATAAAATAAAATAAATTGGCTCCGTCTGCGCAAACCTAATGGTCACTACAAAAATGATATTGCGCAGCCGTTTAAGCAACTTCAGATCTGCCAAGTTAAAACGGCTGTGGTGTACAATCAGTGAAACTTCTCTCCAATATACCTACGTGTCGTTTTGGAAAGCAATTTTTTCCTTTGAACTCTTATTAGGGACCGGGTAATAAAAAAAAAACTTGAGCTTTCAAGCGACCATTCTTCCTAATTCAAATGTGTCAGGCTTAGCATCTGTCGATAGTACAAACGAATAATCAAAATTTAAAACAAAAACATAAACCGACTTGCAACTAATAGCACTAAAACCAAAACTTATATGGGACTGTCCTTGAGATAGCAGTTCAAAGAAACAAAAATTTCGAGATGGTTCTTTGACGGAAATATGTATGCAAATAATTAGAAAATCGGTTTATAAATGCAATCTGGGCCACTATTCCACTAAATGTCATTTAGTGGAATTGGCCCCCTGTTTCAAAAGTGAAAAAAGTTTTTTCGCGAAGAAGGTGGCGCCATGTGTTTTAAATTGTTTACCTGCAAAGAGATTTAAATCTCTTTGTTAATCTGTGACAGCCTGACAGGTTTAGAAGAAAAAACTGACCGCGAAAATTTCTGAATTTTTGTCGAGTGTAAATTTGTTGGGTTTTAAATAAATTTGTACTAAATTGACAATTTTTCTCGCACTCAAAGTGAAAAGTACAGTTTCCACCTCGAGACTAAACGCCAACTTAATATACCCTCGGTTTCATGACTACCTCTGGTATATAATGGCTTCGTTTAGTCCCTCGATATAAAATATACTATATTTTCTGTGGGTACAAAAAGTACACTTACTCAATTTATTGTCAATAGTCTAATTACAAGGCACTCGAAACTCGTCCATGAAGATTGGCTAAATGTAAACAGCAGCCCATCTCCAGCGATGAGTTGCTGGTTCCAAATGCAGTACCCGAGAAGAACCAGCAAGAAACTCAAGGGCAGTTCTGTTTAATCTCATGTCAATGCAATATCCCATGTATAGGACAGAACCACAAATATGCAATTAATTCGCTGAATGAAATACAACAATACAATAAAGTTTCTTAAAAGTTAATATATATTTTTTTTGCTAGTTAATTTCATTCCATTATTTCAGTACCTCTCTTAAGCACCAATCTCTCACGCAGACAGGTTTAAGCTTAGGTTAATATCAATTCCTCCGTATCTTAAGCTACCTTATTGTTGAGAGAAAAAAAATAACATTACTGTAGCGATTTAAAGGAACATAGGTAAAATATTCTTTAAAAAAAGACGCAGTTACCGTACCGCCTTAGCTTATTTATTTACCGAAACTATATGAGCACTGAACATCTTTTATAAAGATAATATACTGTAGGTAATATAATACACCCAGTTCGGGACTAAATGACCTTGCCTTGTGTGAAATGGTCGACGAAAATATTTACTTATTCAAGGTGATGCGAAAGTTAATGTTGCAATGTTAACATTGTCTTGCAACTGGTTTAATATAAGGTATCAATTCTGCTATTGTTAATGAAAAGCAGCAAATTTTTGTGTTCGCGGCAAATAGGCATATACATGTAGGTACCTTCCATTTTTAAATTCAGCCCTTCGTAGATAAATGGCAAATTGATGTTGTCGCAAGTTTCTAAAAACTCTAAATTATAATACTAACAAGTAAAAACTACCGGGGTTAATACAAAACACAAAAGGAGTTTAAAATTAAACTTAAATTAAAAAGTGTGACTTTGACTAAAACAGATGCTGTCACTTAAGCCTTTAACCAGCATAGGCTTTTTAAATTTCCATTGGTTTTGATTCTCAATTTAATGAAATCAGTTCAATTTATGGTGGCAACATACTGGCCGCTACCTTAAAAGGGGTTAACGGTAATGTTGGCAAGTGACAGCATGTTTCGTACTTTGAAACCCCAGTTTAGTGTTGCGTCAGTTCTATATGCACCTTAATGGTATCCTAGCAACCGTAGAAACATAATTTGCCTTCAATTTCCGCTTCTACTAATTAGCGCAAGCGATGATAGAAAGCCACTTATCTTAGCTAGTCGCGAGTGTGGTCTTGTGATGGTTATTCTTAAATCTTTCTTGCCCTATAGCTAAGAGGTTCTAAGAAATAAAAAATAAATAAAATAAATAATCTCACACCTTTTATCCCCGAGGGGGTAGGTAGAGGTATTCCATCACTGGATATACCCACATTTCACGAGATATATTGGACCCCTAAACGTATAGGATAGGTGGTGAGCCCATCGCCGGACCGGGTCTATTTCCTTCACCGTCGAGCTAGTGATAAATATGTACGTAAGTTTTTGAAAAACTCATTGGTACATGCCAGGATTCGAACCCGAGCCTCACTGATTTTCGGTCGGCTCTTTAACCTTGAGGTAACTCTTTGAGGTTCTAAGAATTATGATAATATGACGTAGGCCCGTTGTTGGCTATGACAGTCCGCTAATTCTGGGTATCATATAGACACACACATTTCCTCATATAGCATCTGTGACGTAAAAACACAGTGAGCGTAGCATTAATTAAATTATGTATTATAATTAGTACGAAATGTGATTAGCCACAAATGCCACAATACACGCGAATTTTAGTGAACTAGCATTTTTAACAACCTCGTTCCATAATTTAAAGTAACTTCCTTCCTTAAGCTACAAGCTATTCTATGTACCAAGATGAGTTAAGCGATTTCGGAACAGACACACATTATTATGGCCTACAAAACAGTTACATTATGTACATATTCAAAATTATATTTATATTATATCTGCTAAGTTTAATCATTATCCTAAGCATGTTGTCTTCGTAAACTTTATTCAACACAGAATAACAGGAGTAAAAAACCGACTTCAACGAATAATACTAAAAAATAGTCGAATTTAGAACCTCTTCTTTTTTTGAAGTCGAAATCGGTTGGCGTGATATTATTGAGTTATTCGTCCATTTGTCGCACATACTTAATGCAAATTTAAGAGTTATATGGTTTTCTCACGGATGCCAGAACTGGACCAAATTGAAATGGGACCACACGGGAAGCACCAGCTTTCAAATAAAAAAAAGAATCATCCAAATCGGTTCATCCAGTCGAAAAGTTCTGACAAATTGATAACCTCCTCCTTTTTTTGAAGTCGGTTAAAAATAAATAAAGTGATCGTTTTACTCGAAGTTTCATAAAATAATCAAATTTAAATAAACACCAACATTCGAAGTTAACAGACATGTTCATGCACACAAATATTGAGATGGCCTAGTGAGAATCGAACCCGCGATCACCGATTCCAAGGGCAGGGTGACCTTGAATTGTAATGGAGTATAGTATTATTATATTATATTCTTCCTCTTGTAACAACGATAAAAATTCCACTTTATCAGCGATTCTTAGCGAATTCGCCTACGTAGTAAGATTAAATATTTGCTTTACATTTGTCTCACACATGTCTTTATACATAACACATATGGATTCAATTGTATTCTTCGATATTTATGGCTTCAGAGTGTGATCCATAGTCAAAGTACATTTATTTCTTAAGGTATGGAATATAAACTTAGAAACGTCCTCCTCCTCCTGAACGCACGAACCCATTTCCACGGTTTTACATTCGTTGGAAAGGTCTCGGGCTCCGTGAGGTTTATAGGAAAGAAAATTCAGGAAAAATTTCAACAGAAAAGCGGGAAAATCTTATAAGCATTGCACCCGTGCGAAGCCGGGGCGGGTCGCTAGTAGTTTATAATAACAAGACACTCTAAACTCGTCCATGAAGATTCGCTAAATGTAAACAGCAACCCATCTTCACCGACGAGTTGGTGGTTCCAAATGCAGTACCCCGAGAAGAGCCAGCAAGAAACTCAAGGGCAGCTCTTTTTAATCTCATGTCTTACTAATAAATATCGTTGACAATAATAATTATAATTAATAGCCTTACATAGCGTCGAGTCGGTTAATCCCATGCATGTTGGTCTACTAAGTAGTCTGTAATTTTATAGTATCCCTTTTTATGTAATTTTTGCTTAACTATTGCTTAACTATAGATGTTTGTAACGAATACAACACAGCTTTAATAGCTTCAATTTGAGTAAACCTGAGGAATTACGCAACTCGATGCGTGTATCTGCATTCTGCATGCAATTCCTGTCACGTCTGCACTCTTGATGCATCGACTTTCACTCCTAATAGCTGCGAGATGGTGACAGACCGGCCAAGTGATATAAATATGAACTAGCGGTTCTGCGCGGTTTCTCCCGCGTAATTTCCGTTCCCGTGGGAGTACGGGGATAAAATATAGCCCATGTTATCCAGGGATATCGCAGCTTTCTATTGGTGAATGAATTTCTAAAATCTGTCCAGTAGTTTTTGAGTTTATTCGTAACAAATGTTTGTATAAACATACAAAAATACAAATCTTTCCTCTTTATAATATTAGTGTAGATAGGAAATAGAGGGGTCAAAGCGAAAAAAATCGTAATCCAAAAGTTATTACTAACTGAACTGACGCTTAATATCAAAGCTTTTATAAAAAAACACGCCTTGTATCCCCGAGGGGGAAGGCAGAGGTATTCCATTTCTGGAAATAACAACTAGTCCAGGCAATGAAGCGGATTTTTGTATGAAGACCCCAACATTAATTCCTCAGTCGATGAAATTTTGCAGAATTGTAGTATAGTATGAGACAATACTTGCATAAAAAATCCAAAAAAAAAACCTAACCGAAGTTAGGTATTTTTACTGAAATACTTACTTATTTGATACCTATCTTTGTTGGGAAAAATGCTCAGTCAAAATTTTCCTCTCCAGCAATATTCATGTGTGTTAAGAAGGCTATATGCGAAATATCAAAAAAAAACTCCTGGTAGAAACAACAAAACTCAGACATATTGCACGGGAAAATTGCTCAGTTCATTTTTTTAACTGGAATGTCATTTAATAGGCGCTGTGAACTTACAATAGGAAAATCCAAAATAAAAACCGTCTCGGTATATTATATTCAGAAATTATCAAATTATAAACCAAAAAAAAAATTTTTTTAAGTATAAAAACTTAACTTCGGTTAGGTTTTTTTTTTCGGATTTTTTTATGCAAGTATTGTCTCATGCTATACTACAATCCTGCAAAGTTTCATCGACTGAGGAATTAATGTTGGGGTCCACTACCTTTATTGCCTAGACTAAACTTTTCACGATTATATTCGACTTCGAAACGTGATAGGTGGTGAGCCCATCGCCGGACCGGGTCTGTTTACACATGTCTCAGAATTAATTCTGGGAGCTGCGGGTTCACAGTCGAGCTAGTGATAAATATGTACGTAAGTTTTAAAAAACTGGTACATGCTAGGATTCGAACCCGAGCCTCACTGATTATTATCATCAATTGTTTTATATTACTATGTAGTGATAGTGGTTTTGATTGGTGTACAATAAAGAGTTGTTACTTATATGCTGACGGGATGATGTTTTGCGCAGTTCGTGATTATGGTGATCGATTCGACTGATCGGCAGCGGCTGACCATCAGCAGGGAGGAGCTCCATCGGATGCTCACCCACGAGGAGCTCAGCCGGGCATGTCTGCTCGTGTTCGCCAATAAACAGGTAATGGCCGCCGCCTAAGTGCCTGTGAAATCTGTTACTTTAATATATTAATATACAATTTTGACTATGTTATGGTAAACCGACTGGTTTACGGACGATAATTTTACGTGATAACATCAAAGGAAGCATTGATGAAAATTGCATATTGGAGTGGAAGAGAGATAGATGCGTCTCAAGCCGAACGCTTAGGCATCGCTTGTTCTGCGCTCTCGCTTGCTCGCTCGGCTCAGGAGGAACGTGATACTTTTTAGTGAGTGCAGCCGGCGTTCATCGATTTATAACACGTTATCACGTCAAAAAAATTGACGGGCATGTTGGATCAGTTAGTAGTGACCTTGCCGCCTGAGCCGGAGGTCGCGGGTTCGATCCCCGCTCGGGGCTAACATTTGTGTGCATGAACATGTCTGTTGGCTTCATGCCTGGGTGTTTCATATTTATTTAAGTATGTCTATCAGTTTTTAGTACCCATAGCTATAGTACAGGCTCTGCCTAATTTGGGACTGAATAAACGTTTGTTAATTGTGTCCCACGATTTATTATTATTATAAAAAAATAATCTCACGCCTTTTATCCTCGAGGGTATAGGCAGAGGTATTCCATTTCTGGAAATACCCATGTTTAACCAGTATATTCTTTGGACCCCTAAACGTGATAGGTGGTGTGGTGCGCCCATCGCCGGACCGGGTTTGTTACACATGTCTCAGAATTAATTCTGGGACCTGCGGGTTTCCTCACGATGTTTTCCTTCACCGTCGAGCTAGTGATGAATATGTATGTAAATAATTGGTACCTATTGCTCTTGGTAATGTATATTTATATATACTTTTTCAATTACGATCGACTTTCAAATGAGAAAAGTGTCACCGTATCAAATTATACAAAGTGTTTTCTGTGGTGGTTGTATTATGTAAATGTTGTTTTACAAGTGTCCGGCTTACTGGGGCCTTATTCTCTACTTTTAATTGTAATCGTAATCATGTTTGACATTTGTTACGCGATCAGGGGGTCTAAAAAGGCCGTTTCGGGTGAATCATAATAGGATCATATTTCGATTCATATTCGAAATTTTCACCAAATATGAATCTGCTAATGAATTGAATTGTCAGTGAATCACTAAAATGAGGGACCATTTTACGAAATTTAGAGGAATTGCTTAGGATTTGCTGGGAATTCATAAAAGGAGGAATTGCTCAGAGGAATTGCTCAAAGTAGAGAATTGCCATTTTAGACCCACTGTGCTTGCTCTTCTTTCACTGGCTGTATTGACAGATGTAAGGAAGATGCAACGTACCTCAAAATGAAGACGATTGCGATTACAATTATAAATAGACAATAGACAATACCTGTTCTCGTTCAATAATTACTCGGCTCACTTGTGTCAATTTGCTTACTATGGTGGCTTCGGCGAATAAACCATTTTAAATACACCTGTATGTTACGCTGTTGCGGTGTTATTGAGCTCGTGCGATTTTGTTTTTATAGTGTGCTAATAGGGTTATTTAACTATTGGCTTAGATTTTAATATCTTTGATTATATTTAATCTACACTATTATTATAAAAAGGAAAGATTTACTTTTTTGTTCGTATTGAATAGAATCCGCAACTACTTTACAGATTTTAATGTAAAGCTTACTATTCTGGGAGTAACACGGGCTATAATTTTCCCAAGGAACGGGGCTGACGCGGGCGAAATAGCTGGGAACCACTATTGCTTGATAAATAACTGGATCTGTTTGCCTTAGTTTATGTTTACAGTTCTTGCTGAATTTTAAAAAACGACTGATTAAAGATGACGACTTACTCTACCTATAACAGTTTTTACGTAACTAGTTTTTTGGTGCTTGAAGTATTTGCAGAAATTTATCCAAATTGACTCGCTCTGCGTGATATGTACAATGCGAAATTTCGTTTGTCTTTTTAGTGTTTATCTTGATAAAACCTACCGACAGCTGTATCAAGCCCCTTTGGCTCCGCAAATATCGTAAGAATCGGTCCAGCAGTTCTCGAGTTAGGAAAAGTGTAGCTAACCCGACTTCGTTTTATACTGGACGATTTTTTTTACCGTCTGGAAAAAAAATATGACGTACAAGGTATATAGAGTTGAAGTTATACACGAGATTAATTGTTAAATATAGTCACGTTGAATGCAATTTATAAAATCTAGATAAGGACGCACACTGCTACGTAGCAGCCGTCGGTTGTAGGTAGATATTTCTATTTAAAATACTATTTCGAATATTTCAGTGCGTATTGACTGCAATTGGGTAATTTATATTATTATAACTGTATTATACGTAATTTGTAAAAATAAATAAATAACAATGCCAAATGAATCTATCACACTTATCTATTACTTACACCTTTTTTTTTCCAGACGGTAAAAAAAAATCTGTCAGTATAGCATATGTAACAGAATAAGCGCAATTCCTGAAATTAGTTTGTTCAGATTCAGAGCAGTGATAGCCCGGACGGTTAAAGAGCCGGCCGAAAATCAGTGAGGCTCGGGTTCGAATCCTGGCATGTACCAATGAGTTTTTCAAAACTTACGTACATATTTATCACTAGCTCGACGGTGAAGGAAAATATCGTGAGGAAACCCGCAGGTCTCAGAATTAATTCTGAGACGTGTGTAAACAGACCCGGTCTGGCGATGGGCTCACCACCTATCACGTTTAGGGGTCCAATGTATCTCGTGAAATGTGGGTATATCCAGTAATGGAATACCTCTGCCTACCCCCTCGGGGATGAAAGGCGTGAGATTATATTATTATTATTATTATATAGTTTGTTCAGTATCGACTACTTATTCTATTTCTGGATTTAGGGCTTCCTATGGAAAGCGTACTATTATTGCTCTTTAAGAAATTTGGTTAGACAAACCTAAAGTTCGAATGCATCACAATACTAATTGTATACAGGCATATGGATTCGTGTGTGCACTCTGTTTATTTTTCGGGACGCCCTCAGGACGTGAAGGGGTCGATGACCGCGGCGGAGATATCCGAGCAGCTCGCCCTAACATCCATCAAGCAACATCCCTGGCACATACAGGCCTGCTGTGCACTCACCGGGGAAGGGTAAATATCCCACACACTGGCAGCCTACCTAGCTATGGTCATATGATAACTAAGTGTAAATTGTAATGTAAATTGATCACCAGCTCGACGGTGAAGGAGAACATCGTGAGGAAACCCGCAGGTCCCAGAGTTAATTCTGAGGCATGTGTAAATAGACCCGGTCCGGCGATGGGCTCACCACCTATCACGTTTAGGGGTCCAATATATCTCGTGAAAAGTGGGTATTTATAGAAATAGAATACGTCTACATAAAAGGCTGAAATTAATATTACTAAAAAAACGGCACAAAGAATACATTTAAACACACCCGGCTGGACAAATTTTCTTGAACTACATATAAAAATGGTAACTATCAGACTCACTACTGAACAAGCAGACGACATTCAAACATGGTCTCACAATGATTGTCAATTGAAAAATTAAAAACCCCCGACACAAATAATACATTTAAATACAAACAGATTTTCTTGAATACTCAGACGAATACACAGAAACACGTCAATCTCGGTCACGGAGTTAATAAGAAAACTTTCATCATCATCATCAACCCGTGACAGCCCACTGCTGAGCTAAGGGTCTTTCCTCACGCATGCGGAAGTATGGGCAATAATCTCCCAAGCGAGCCCACCGCGGAATGGGAGATGGTATTAGGCTAGTCGCTATCATGAAAAAATACGTGTACAGTCAAGAGCACGTGGAGTTTGACATATTGAACTTGATAACGTTCCTATTACAATCTCCTTAGAGGTCAGACTCACATTACAAGTGTATAAAGGTAGACTTCTGGGTCATGACAAGTCTATGTATGAAAATGACAGACGTCGACCACACGCGTCGGTCGTGTTAGGTGGCCAGTAAAACTTTTGATTTAAAAAAATATTTTATTATAAATGACAAGAGTTACAGCTTTGGAGTTCGAAATTAGAATGTCTCTTGATGCTATACAATGCATTGCTTATATACTATGGAATATGATGATAACAATTAACAGAACAGATAATTAGGTCGAAGTCTATGAGAACTGTAAATAACATAATTTGTTAATTAGTTTAAAGGAAGTAAAAGTTTACACATAACGTTTATTATGGCTTAACTAATGACTTTGTTTATTTATTTAGTACAATAGCAAGAAACAGATTATATGGAAATATATAGAAAATGTATATAAGTACAAGTATATATGTTTCGTAAAAGAGTTATGTAGGTATGCTATAGGTATGCTAATATATAACAGTCGCAGACTTCGGAAATGGCGCCATACATTTTCATACTTTGACTATTGTCGCATGCGATCGATCGTTCGCGACTGCGATCGGCCGACACCCACGGTAGTGTACCTTAACTTCGTATGCTTTTGACTGTACAATAATGTACATAACACGATTTAAAGCTCACATTCCAATGCTTCGATTCGAGTCGTTAAGATGTGCGTTAAAAAGTAGATCTGTGTAACTAGGCGTGACCTTTCTGTGTTTGGAGAATTGGAGCCACTGTTTTTCTTCTGTAATCTAACTCTTTGTTTTATGTAAAAGTGTATCATGGGAGCAACTTGGAAGTCAGGAATATAAATGCTGAATTTCTCATTCCAGGCTCCATCTCGGCTTGGAGTGGATAGCGAGTCGGATAAAGAAGAAATGATTAGTATACACATTAATGTAGATAAAATCGGTATTGGCGTAGGTACCAATTTATGTATGAATGTTAACGTTATTTTATATTAAGATTGTAGTTAATACACTGCTAGCTATCCGGGGAGATGACACTTCTAACATTCTTCTGGTCGCTTAACGATGTAGCTGCGGGAAGGGAAAGTTAACTGATGAGATTAGGCACAAAATGCCACATTCGCAAAATGTCACATTCTCAAAACGCCACATTCTCAAAATGCCATTTTCGCATAATGCCACACTCTCGAACATACTGCAAGAAAGGGAGTTGAACAAGTATGGCACTTTGTTAGTGTGGCATTTTGCTAATGTGGCATTTTGCGAATGTGGCATTTCGCGCCTAATCCAACTGATGACGTTGCACCAGTTTATCGCTGCATAAGAGTATGCAAAAAAGTGTTTTTTTTTTCTATTATATTGTAATCTGTGAATTTCTGTCATTGGCTTCGTTTTTACTTAATTAAGCTTTTAGATCTGTCTTATAGCTGTTGGGCTTCCGACCATTAAATAAATAAATAAGTACTGACAATGCTACCTTGAGCGGTCTCTGGGTGGTTTAGACTCTAGGAATATTTGACTGGGTATAAAGTAATCGATCCTATTTGGTCCCACAGGTAGATCATCAAAAACTATTGAACTCGTATTTTTGCTTTATCGAATCAATAAAAAATTATGAAGATATATTGGATCACAGTTCAGGAGTGGTTTTGAACACTTTAAAATTTTGTATCAAGGCATGACGTTACGCGAAGTTTCAAAGAGCTGCATCGTCTTAATTTTTTGTCCGCCGGACAGAAGAAACAATACGTATATAATATTTTCTAGTATTATAACCAGACCAGATAGAATTTTTTAGTTATCTACCCTATTGGACCCGATAAGCGGCTCTGTTGTCTGTGGCAGGACGTCATTATACAAAATCATCAAATCAGAAAAGTTTAGACATTTCTTTTTTGTAGCAGTTTTTGACATGTAGGAAACACTGACTGGATTCTGTTGAGTCTAGCAAGATTCCTCAGTACTTTCAAATCTATGTAACTTATTTTTCCATTTATAAATCTTATTGTTTTTACCTATTATTAAAAACTAACTTTTACTTATTATTGACTAGCGCATTCACCCGGGTAGGCTAATCCCATAAAAACTGTTCCTTGGTAAAAGATTTTTAAAAATCGGATTTTTAAAATTCATTACAAACAAACATAAATAAAAACGAATCTTCGCGCTTTATAATATTAGT
Source organism: Ethmia dodecea (assembly GCA_963855545.1). Taxonomy (NCBI): domain Eukaryota; kingdom Metazoa; phylum Arthropoda; class Insecta; order Lepidoptera; family Depressariidae; genus Ethmia; species Ethmia dodecea. Next base: position 31,064,184 of record OY979436.1, on the reverse strand, counting down.
GTACTTAGATAAAATTTTAATATCTTACCATAGGAAACTAAATTTCTTTCCAAAATTATTGCAGTATTTTTGGAATACCCAAAACATGGACTTTGATAATCTAGACAAGGAATTAAAGCGACATCTAGCTAGGCTTTAGTTAGTTCTAAGAGCGCCACAAGTATGGAGCATTCCACCTCCGCTCCTTCACAGTTAAAAATGTGTTTTTGACAATAAACTTTTATATTTGAGGCAGCTTACCAGATAGTCGCAGCGTGTTACATCAATCATCATACAGAGCGCGAAGGCCTTGCCTAGGAACTGCTGGGGTTTTGTATGTTAAAGATGTAACGTTTATATAATATGTTACGGTCAAAACACGTATTTAGTCCTAGGAATAACTCTACCAATCCGGCAGGTAAAGAAAACAATTGATGATTCCCATATTACGATTCCAAAGTTTATTTTGTCATTTTCACCTTTCACCAATATAGAGCTCACAAGTAAGTTTTATTTTGACGTGACAACGTCTTATAATTCGATGGAGCCGCCAGCATGCACGAAAAAGTATGACGTATGCGGCGTTCCAGTGCAAGCGAGAGCGCGCAACGAGCGACAAAGAGGCACAATCCATTCCATCAGTATTTTCTTATGACGTTGTCACGTTCAACTATCTTCAGTAAACCGACTTTACAGACAACCGATTTTGAACTTCTGAATGACGCGACACTGGGCAATTTTAAAAGGGCACTTTAAGTTGCATCCGGCAACGTGACGTCATTACTTGAATAATGCAATTACCGCTTTAAATTAAGTTGTTTCAAATATATATTAAAAAACATCTTATAAAACATAACGAACCTTATTATAAGTTTCGACCTATGACTAGCGAAATTGGTTAGGTTAGGTTAGAATTGTGACCAAAAGTTATTTCACTCCGACAGTTACTATTGTAAAAAACTAGTTTTTGAACTGAAAATGTAATTTATATATGGCATTAACATTATAACTGTTACGGAGAAAGCATTGAATAATTAATATAATATTTTAACTTTAAATTTTACATCTACTAAACTGCCATGGAATTATGAGCCTTGCAATCATCCCAATAAAGTGACTTTCCACAATTGTAAACCGTTCGCGGCGGCAGTTTGTTTTTACTTCCATGGTATTTTATGATTTCTATGTTTATAGGGAGCTGTTCATATGTAGAAGTATTGCTAGCAAGGAATTCGCGCAGAATAGGTTATAACTGTGTAGTATTAATATTGACCGCAGCAGAGAAGAATGCAACTATCACAGTGTGGTACCGTCTTTAATATTGAGATACGTTACTGAAAGCTGGCACGTACAGTCGAGAGCACGTGCAGCTTGACACATTGTACAATGTAACGTTCTTATTACAATCGCCTTAGAGCTTACTCTTACAACAAGTGTAATAACGCTTCGTGTGCTCTTGACTGTACACCCCCCCTCCCCCCCCCTGCATACGCATCATGAAAAGTGTATCTGTCTCTCTTGCACGCGGCCAAGCTTATGCGCGTGACAGAGATTGTTATCGTTTTGTTTCTATCTACACTAATATTATAGAGGAAAGATTTGTATGTTCGTAACGAATACACTCAAAAACTACTGGGCCGATTTTAAAATTCTTTTACCAATGGAAAGCTACATTATCACGCAGTTACATTCCCACGGGAATTACGCGGGTAAAACCGCGCGGAACAACCAGTTATAAAAAGCTTACCCCGTGCGTGATATTTATTAAACTCGTCCGGTAAACCTATTTGAGTCGCAGACAAATAATAAAAATGCATTTTGAAATACACAAAAAGTGCATTGTTGGGAATACTGTAAATGTGCCAGCTTTCGCTAACGGACCAGTAGAACAAAAGGCAGTACTACCTACGCATCACAATATAAATGGGTAAAACACCCAATTAATGAGACCCTAGTTCACCCTATATATACCAATTAATTGACACCCCAACAGATTTATTTCAAAATTAACGAAAATACGATACACAATTATATTTAGAATAATTAGATAAAGCTACCGTGTTTATTTCATTATTCTAAATATAATTGTGTATCGTATTTTCGTTAATTTTGAATAAAGCTGTCGGGGCGTCAATTTATTACTGGGGTGTCAACAATTGGATGTTTTCCCCTATATATATATCATGAAATATTTTTTAAATATTCTTGATTGATAATGAATTTGTCATCTCGTGCATACCACTTCAATTAGATCCACTAAGTTATTTGTTATTTAACATGTCGGAGAATGTATTGAAATAAAATATATATGTTCTTGTATTTTTTATTTTATTCAACTACTTATCTAGTAAAATTGTACATATTTATATGTATTCTTACGGATATAAATCATATTTGAATAGCACAAGTACCCGAGACGGTGTCCTGTGTGAAGTAGCTCCCGAGAGCAGTCTTTATACAATCTTACGGATTATTTTCTAGTATTTGCATTACAAGTGATAAGCTCATTGAATTTTGTGATTGTAAACTTACACAAATGACCAGAATTATTATAGTAGCACTAACAGCTAGTGGGAAGGCTTAGACACCCGAAACAGAACGTGGTGTGAGGAACGTGTTGGATGTGATCGGGTTTGCGTAGAAAGAAAATATTCTAAAACATGTACTAAATTAACATAGATTTTAGAGTTAAAAGTATAAGTAAAAGAAATGCATTAATAATTAGCAGTACAAAATAGTGGCTGTACCTTTTTTATGAGAAGTAAAGATTTATAAACAAAATGGAAATATAAATATACATTTAAGAAATAGGAGAATAAACAAAACCCTTTTACTAGATTGATACGTTGTTATATATTACTATAAATTAAAATAATTACAACCACATTTAGCTATTAAATAAAATAACTGTACAATTTATAGGTATTAGGTATCAAAATGATCTAGGGATATGTTTTATTACATTTACAATTAAGACAACTAAGTTAGGTTTGGAATTTATTAGCTACAGGATATCACAAACCTAAGGTAGTAAGTCCATCGATTTAAGCACTTACATCTCATCAATTATCTCTTTCACTCAATAGATAAAGCCACTTATACAGATATATTATGACGTGTCTAACATCTGTAAATATACCATTTACTCTACAGAATATATTTTTTGTAAATGCAAACTATTGTAATAAGATCATAAATCATAACATGTGTCGCCAATTACATATTCGGAATGAGAAGGCGTTTCTTTTATCCCTAAACCATTTCGCCGGCAAACGCTCCTACAAGAATATCACAATTTAATTAATAACAAAATTAGTTTATTTAATAGGCTACCATTTCAACTACATGAGCAGCTATTACGGAATTGTTTTTTTCAGGGCTTCTCAAACAAGGAATCTGAAAAGTTCAGTAATGTTGTTCATAATTTTATTCATACAGATAGTATAGTTGGTTTTCCGTTTAAATTAAGTCTTTCAATAAGGTGTATGTTTCCCAGATTCAATAACGATCTTTCAACGGTTGCAATAAAATTATTGTAGCTGTAGTAGCTGGCCGGATACACACATTTTGGTCTTCTCTTATTTTTATTTACTTGCATTGTTTATTTTCTTTTTTATTATTATATTATGCTTCTGTGGCAAAAATAAATATATCTATAATGAAGACTGAACAAAATGAATATTCTGGCGAACATGAAAACGTAAAGGCTCCTTGTTTGTCCATGAAGCCCTGATTTAAATAACAGGTATTTAAGTCAATTTTCTTTACTCATTTGAGCAAATCCTACGAGGGTCGATATCGAAATTAAATTGCAAGTAATGACTAATTAAAAAGATGATCCCAAAACATCTCTAATTAAATAAATTTTAAAATAATGAAACGATCAAAAAAGTGCGAGAGCACGTACCGTGGAGCTTGACACATTGGACTCTGTAACGTTCTTATTACAATCGCCTTAGACGTCAGACTCGCACAACAAGTGTAAAGCTTCATGTACTCTTGACTTTACTAAGAGTTATGACGTCACAACTCAGTATTCAGTACATTTTCCATAGCATATTTTGGTTTTGACAGATCATAAAAAGTAAATACCTTATTAGCCGCAGTTATTTTGAAACATTAATAAGTTCGGGCACTCATTACATGGTGGGGTAAGTGCCCTTTGCCCATCGTGGCCACACATTTGGCTGGTGCCTTACTACACTAGGGTCTCGCTCCATTCTTAACACTATAAGGCAGAGGGACAATAGTTACCACCACAAATTGAACTCGATGTGATTAAAATAAGATTCAAAAACCAATGAAATGCCCGTTAAAGGGTTAACTACCTACGAGCTGACACAGATGCATCAACTGTTTGAGATATGGTCAGTAAAATAATGTTGTTTTCTTATGTACCTAGAAAAACTTTTACTATTTATATAAATAATTTGAAAAGAAATAATTGTTTGGTAGCATAATAATTATTATAAACATTGCACTTCAAATTGGGCTATGACTCAATTTGAAATGATCCCGAATAAATAATTCGGGATCATTGAGACATTGTTTCACGAGTTAACAAGAGTGGTTAATTAATTAAATAAGCAGCCATAACTTTATAAGAGCACTACGGTATCATACGTCACATGAAGATAAATAAAGGCCAACATTTCGAAAAACGGCATTTAAAGTACAATAAAGATGAATAAGAGTTCTTTGGACAAATTACATGTATATTGCTTTTAAAAACCATAATCTATGCGGATGTCTTGCCTAAGACATCCTTTTAATCAAGTTACTCTATGCTTTTAATCGAAATGGAATAAAATAATGACACGAAATAACTTATTTCACAATTAGAATTTTCTTGAATTCCGTGAAATTAGAAAATTAAGACATAATTCTTATCATACTAGGACGCTATAAAAATTGCTAACAAATTTTTTGAATTCATATCTACAAATATATAGACATAAAATATTTATATAAAAAAGAGATTCTCATTGATGCTACTGTAGAATTGTAGCATATTTTTATCATAATTAAATAATATGATTGCACAGGATTAAAAACAAAGTAGAAGAAAATTATTAGCTACGGAAACAGTATGCGGATTTATTAAACCTTTGAGTATTAAACCAACCGGAGACGCCACTGACAGGCGTTCCCCTCTGCCAAAAAAAAGTGTCGATCAACGCGCACACCTGTTAAATACAACTAGTTTTTTTGAGTTCACGGAGTGCTTGGATTGATGAATGTATTTGTGTGCATCTAGTTCAAGCTAGCGTTTAATTGTTTTATCAAAAAATGCGTTTGTTTTAACATTATTTGTGATTGTTTCCTCGTCCCCCCCGCAGAAATTGGCAGACTTTTTTGCAAAGGAACTAGTGCGCGTGACGTCTCCTGTTGGTTTAATACTCAAAGATTAAAACTTATTATGAATAGATTATATTAAACCTCTTTTAGGTGAAATACAGAAACAAAGCTTACGAATTGAAGCTTACCCGAGATGATCGCCTTGGGCCCAGTGCACATTTAAAGACAACAATTTAATATAAGCTTTAACAACTTGGACATACGGTCAATAATTGCATGAAACGAATAAATATCCATCGGAGCGCCCATAAGAGCATTATTATGGACCATATGTCCAAGTCGTTAAGGCTTACATTAAATTGTTGTCTTCAAATGTGCGCTGGGCCCAAGGCACACGAAGGAAAATAAATAAAAAGTGACCAATGCCTCGTTTTTACGGCCTGAGCGATCGGACGGTGTTCACTATTCGTATAGAACGCCGTCCGAGTAAACTAGGATCACGTGTTTTCAGTCTTGTCATTGTCTGAGCAGACTCGTACCGAAAACGCGGCTTAAGGTCGTAATGGTCCAACGTGTATTCATAATTCTAAGGAGAAATTGATTTACTCTCCGCGTTAGGCCGGACTCTTCATCGGTTGAATCCAGTCCAAATAGGCAAGAATGAAAAGAACGACCTCCTTCCTTCTGTGGTTATAAAAGTGTTCTTTAGCACCTTTATGAGTATATTTTTAATGCCGTGTCAACTATGCTTAATGGCTACAAATTTGAGCGAAAATGTGGCACTGAAGTTGGTAGGTTCGTACATTTACTAGGCATAATAATTTTTTATCAGTTGACGAAAGCTATCACAGGAAATTTTATTACCTAACTTTACTACTTAGGAGATTCTCTATGGGACCAAATCAAGTGCCTATTAGATATGTATAGTTTATTAATTAACATAAAAACTAAGCCCCGACTTGGTTTTTATGTTTAATAATAATAACAAAATATTTAAATAGGCCGCTATTTAAATATTTTGCAGGAGTCAGCCTTGAAGTTAGGCTACATAATTTTAAAAAAATAAACTGAAACAAGAAAAACAGAAAAAAAACAAGAGGGATTATACCATTTTTGGTAGTGGAGCAACAAGGTAATTGCGAAAAAAAAATGCATACAATTGCCAAAAAGCTCTTTTTCTCCCGATTACCCAGTTGGCCCTGAAAGTTCATTCACCTCTGAAAACAATTTCACCTAACTTAGTAACCATTTGAGAACTAATGAAGCAAATTCCAAAGGTAGAACCGTTCAATATTATACAAATTTACTATTGCGCATATTATTGCTACGATAACTCCTACTAATTAGTAATCATTTTATTATTTACATCACAACGTAATTAAACAATAACTTAAAACGAGCAAGAGATTTCACGAACGAGATTATTACGCTTTCTGTAAAGACGCCGCAAGCAACAGTGCTGCCATTTGGAAAGCGATGGATGACCTCATCTTTTCCTTCGAATCGGGAAGACATTTTGATATGGTTAAAAACAATGATATTAAATATAAAAAGACGTAGATATCGTACTAGAGCGCGAAAACTGAGGCCGACAAATGCAGGTAATTGGCGACAGAAAAGGTGAATGTTTGCATTTTTCACCTACTCGTATTTCAAGAGCTACTCTTGACAGATAGCTGTCTCTTTCTTTATTATTCGTTCCGTATAATCTTTATTGTTGTATCCTATAAATATGCTAAGAAGTATGTACATGTTGTAGCCACTCGTAGCGGATTAATTTACGAACGCGCGCAGTATGAATATAACTCATCTTTACTTTAATATCTTTGGTTAAAAATGTTTTTAAGTCAGTTCAACAATACAGCAGCCCTGGCGCCCACCGCGCTCACTTAAGCAAGAGATTCTCGATGTTACATTGTATATGAAAAAACTAACAATATTCGTTAAAACAGGTATATCATTTGGTCCTGAGGTAGATACTCTACAACAATAAAATCTATATAAAACTCATTCTAGCCGTCATGATAATTACACGAGCATTTATATAAAAAAGTTCCTAAAAGTGGGTTGAAATGCACACTTGTACTCATTGTCCCTACCGAGGGTTCGTTCTAAGGGGCGGTTCACAACTGGCAGTCTTTAGAACACTATTTTGTAAGTCTTCACCTCCATGGGTTGGAGGGAGACTTCGGTGAGGCCCGTCAGAGGCCTGTAGGACTTGAGGCCAGTGAGGCTCACGGCCGTGAGGTTGTGGATCCGCAGCTTCTCGAACCTCGTGTTCTGAGTGAACCTCGAGGACTTGTCTGCGACTTCACCCACCGAGCAACTGGACCCGGGCCTCTGCAGCACCATGTAGCAGGAGTTGCTCGGGAACTGCTCGAGGATCTCGTCGGTGATGGTCCTCATGGTCATCAGGTGGACCCCCGACGGGAAGTTCTCTACGAACATCTGGTGGGGGTTCACTTGCACGTCCCCCACCTCGCTGGAGTCCAGGAAGTAAACGTTGAGGGGGTAGTTGAGCCTCCTGCTGAGCTGGTCCGCGGTCTGCGAGGGCAGTTGGTAGGCGGCTTCCTTCTGGTCGGGGCTGAAGTGTCTCTCGTGTGGGTATGTCTCGCTGTCTCTTTTCCTCCTCGCTCCAGCAGTGGGCTCGAGCAGCAGCCAGTTCTGGAAGTGTGTGACCTTGTTGTCGACCACGCCCTCCCCGATGCCCCGGAAGTCGTCGTAGAGGGTCCTCCGGTCCAACATGACCTCCATCCGGCCGGGCTCGAAGGCGGCCGCGCCCTGAGCGTGGTTCGTCACCAGCGTCAGCCTCGACTCCTCGTCCTGGAGCCAGGCCATCGTCGTGATGGGGAAGTAGTTGGCCTCGATGCCCAGCTTGTTGACCTTCACCCTCCTCTGGTACTGGAAGCCGTTCTGGTCGGTGTAGAACTCTGGCGGCTCGCCGTTCTGTATGTCCGTCTGGATGCGCATGAACAGTTCGGTTTCCCTGTTCTTTGGCGGGCTCTCGAAGTTGACGACGTTCTCGACGAGGATGCCTCTCGCTAGAGTTGGATCGTTCACGTTGTAGATCCTGAGGGTGTGCGCTAGGAAGGGCATGTACAAGGAGGTGATCTCCGTGCATACCGGCCCGGACACTATGAAGATGTTGTCGTCGTGGGCTGCGTTCCAGTTGCTGTACGCGTTGAGAACTTGCTTCTCTGGCGAGTCGTAGTCCGGCATGAAGAGGTACGCCCCGGAGTGCCTCTGAGCGCTCTGGTACGCGCCGAACTGTATCTCGAGGACGTTCCTCTTTTTGACGTCCTTCCGGTACACCTGCCGAAGGAAGCCCGTGTTCCGGTTGATGAGCAGCTTCAGATACGAGTTTTCCAGCTGAATGTCGCCTGGCATCATGGTTTTGATGTCGAACGGCCCCGAGGCCTGGCCGGGCCCTTTGCAGCTGTTGCAGAACACGACGCCGTGCACCGACCTGTTCCTGTACTCCTCGATGCTGAAGGTCACCGCGGTCAGCGCCGGGATGTTGGCCACGAACAGCGCGTCGAACTCCGTTGTGCTGATCATGCGGCTCGCCTCCTCATTCAGGTCGATGTTCGGCGTGATCTGGTACTGGACGTACTCCTTCCTGTAGGTGTCGAAGAATCTTATGTCCGTGGTGTTGGTGCCCACCGTGATGACTTCCGTCCTCGGCTCAGCCAGCGGGTTGAAGACGATGACCTTCTTCCTGTCGACTAGCGAGACGCGGAGCTTCTTGACGGGCTCCCCGTAGGTCTCCCACTCGAGCTCGCTCTGGAGGATATTCTGCGAGTGCAGTTTTTCGTCGGGGACCATGATGGTAGTAAGTGCGGCCTCCTGCAGCCGTATGCAGTGGTAGAGGCTCGTGAACATCTTGGTCCCGTAGTCGTACATGACGCTGGCCTTGGAGGTGCCGGTGATGGCGTCATGGTGCTGGAACAGGCCCAGGTTCCGCCTGGCGTTGATGAGCTGCTCGTAGGACTTCTCCAGCCTCTTCTCCGAGGCGATTAGCCTCAGGCTGTTCTGCTGCTTGACGTGGTTCGAGACGAGGGTGAAGAGGATCTCGGAGGTCCTCAGCTGGTGCTCGAACTGGCGAGCGAGCAGCTTGAGGTATGGCCTCGTGGTGTAGTATCCGGACCAGTAGGCGGGCTTCCCTTCGCTGAAGATGTCCGAGTACACGAAGAAGTCGCCCCTCAGCGTCGGGATGTTCTTTTGCCGCTCCCTGACGGCTTTGAAGTAGTCGAGCGGCGTCCCGAACTGCACCTCCGCGTTGAACAGCTGCCTGTGCCCGTTGATGTATTCGAACATCTTCATGTAGTTGGTGTACTGAGCGTCGAACTCGACGGCGTATTCGTAGCGGAAGTCGTCCCCTAGAGGGACGAGTGCCACGTTGTGGGGGGTCAGGGAGCCGATTCGGTCGTACTCCTCGATGAGGGTCTTGGCTCTAGCGTGGAGGTTCTGATCGGTGATCTCCTCGTGCTTGGCTGTGTACTCGGAGTATTCGCCTGGGATTTTCCTGAAGTCGAAGCTGAGGCAGATGGAGGGGTGGGGGCCGCAGGTGCTCTTGATGGAGTATATGTCGAAGGGCTGGTTGTGGACGATGAGCGAGGGCTTGTCGGTGGCAAAGCCGGGCAGCCAGTAGAATTCCTCGACCTGCCGCTCGGCCAGCCACTGCTTCCAGGCGTAGTGGATCCGCTGGATGATGGTGCCCTCGAGGCCGCTCTTGTCCAGCAGGTAGGGCACAGTGGGCCCGTGGCCGAACGGGTCGATCGACCAGCCGGTCTTCGGCTCGATCCCGAGGTTGTTCTTAACCCATTGGTGACCTGGAATGAGAGACCTGGATTTTTTAGAGGTGCTAGTGGAGTTTTATTTTTGAGACAATACTAAATCTACATAAAAAAGAAAGATTTGTATTTTTGTAAGGCAGAAACTTAAAAACTACTGAACCGATTTTAAAAATTCTTTCACCAATGGAAAGCTACATTATCAGGAAGCAACATAGACTATATTCCATTCCCGTATTTCCACTGGAATGGGAACTACATGGGTAAGACCGCGGGGAACAGCTATATTATATAATTTTTTATAGTATCATTGTTTTGGTGTAGTTATATTCCTACAGTGATGTAAAATAACTAATTCACTGCTTAACACTGTCCAGCAGTTTCGGAGCCTATTCTTACGTAAAAATAAATACAAACAAATCTTTCTTCTTTATAATATTAGTAGTGTAGACAAGGTTACGAAGGAAACAAGACTAACATTAATACTGCTTCAAGCTTAGCTTTATCTTTTTACGTCATATTGGCAAATAATGATGATGTCTCATCACCGTACCTTCGATGAACTGGTCGATGATGGCGTAGATGTGGGAGCAGGCTTCGTCGGGCATCACCCAGCCGCCCGTCGTGATCTCCAACCTGCCCTCCTTGATCAGTTTCTTCAACGCCTATAATAAAAAAAACCTTTTCATATGTACATATAATAAAACTGTAACGAGGCCGTGTCTGTACATGTATTTGTTGAATCATTTTGCGATAGTGTTTGATACATATCAAAACACTAATTTTTGGAAAATTTTGACTGTATGTGGACGCAGGTCGCAGACAGAAACAAAAATAACTGGACGGATTTTGACGAAATTTGATGTGGAGATAACTGAGTCACTGGATCAACATTTAGGGTACAGGGGAAATTAAAAAAAACTGGTTTAAAAGGAGAACTACATACGACTCCGAAACAATATCACCTAGAAACTTGAAATATGGTATGTAGGTGTCTTATATGTCGTAGGCAACAGCTATGGAGGGATTTTCGCAAATTTCACGTGAACGGGAATAAACTGGATTCGGCTACGCCGCTGTTTTTTTTTGTGTGACACAATTCACGCACGGTAATTCAGCCAAATTAGGCAGAGCCTGTACTATGGGTACTGAACAACTTGTTAACATACTTAAATGAATATCAAACACTAACACAAAGCCAACAGACATGTTCATGCACACAAATGTTGGCCTCGAGCGGGGATCGAACCCGCGACCTCCATGTGTGTGTCACTTGTTTTGCATTTGTATCTTATTAATACATTTACAATCGTTGAAATGGTACATTCCTTGTTGACGGTGTCTAAAAATACTTGTTTCTATTGCAATTCGCTAGCGCTAACCGCAACTTTGCGTCACAGCCATTAGTTATTCGCAATTAACTCATTTATACACTGAACGGTAAACAATCAATTAAACATTATACCATCAATTCGCAGTGCACGTACGTTAATCATTGTTAGTTATATCTTGTTTTTATTTTATTTCCGACGCGATGGCGATTGAATCTAAATTCTAAATATTACTATTATATTAAACTTTACTACAAAGGGCAATACCTTTTATATTCATACTATATAGACTCTAGTGCAGTGATAGCCCTTACGGTTAAAGAGCCAGCCGGAAATCAGTGAGGCTCGGGTTCGAATCCTGGCATGTACCAATGAGTTTTTCAAAAACTTACGTACATATTTAACACTAGCTCGACGGTGAAGGAAAACATCGTGAGGAAACCCGCAGGTCTCAGAATCAGAATTAATTCTGAGACATGTGTAAATAGACCCGGTCTGGCGATGGGCTCACCACCTATCACGTAGGGGTCCAATGTATCTCGTGAAATGTGGGTATATCCAGTAATGGAAATACCTCGGCCTACCCCTACCTTCGGGGATGAAAGGCGTGAGATTATATTATTATTATTATCTTTATTTATTTTTGGTCTTAGGTTAGGTTTTTTACAATATGTATATAAAAGTAAAATATATAAAAACTATATTATTATTTACACTTAGAAAAGTCAATAGTCTATTAACAAGGCACTCTAAATTCGTCCATGAAGATTGGCTAAATGTAAACAGCAGCCCATCTCCACCGACGAGTTGCTTCCAACTGCATTACACCGAGAAGAACTACAAGGGCAGCTCTTTTTAATCTCATAACCAAAGGCGTACATAATAGTACTATTCTTTAATCTGTGGAAGTGGGCATGTCAAGGTTTTGTAGAATGTCTTCTATAGTATTAATACCCTTATAATTGGGTAGTTGACAGCATCGAAATTAAATTGCGAGTAGTCATACATTAAAAAGATTATCCCAAAAAACCTCAAAATATGTATTTCGATTTTCAATTTTCAATTACAGCAAATTTAAAAATAATAAAACAATCAAAAAAAGTGCTGCAATTGAGTACTACAAACTATGACGTCACGGTTTGCTATTTCAGTACATTTTCCATAGTAAAATTTCGTTTTGACAGATCGTAAAAAGTAACTGATTTGACTAGGTAGGACACAACCCTATTTACGTGTCGATTCATAGGTATATTCATGTTATTTTTTCATATTCGTACCTACTCGGGGGGCCGATAGGGTTTTGAAAAATATTTGCTTATCTATTTTAAATTGTTACATAGTATTCTTTTATGTATTTATTTTATCGCATGTTATGTAGCACGGTATTTATTTATATTTTTAATTTATCTTCTGCGTAATTAAGTGTAGCATTCCAACTGTATGATAAACTAATTCCAGTAATACTGACTGATCTTTGAACCGCTGCAGCACTATTGACTATCACTATCACTACATAGTATAAAACAAAGTCGCTTTCTCTGTCCCTATATCCTTATGTCCCTATGTATGCTTAAATCTTTAAAAGTACGCAACGGATTTTGATGCGATTTTTTTTTATAGATAGAGTGATTCAAGAGGAACGTTTTAGTGTTAGCAATGCACCCGTGCGAAGCCGGCGCTGGTCGTTAGTTATAATTATATTTACTTAGTCTTTATGTGATTTTCTTGTATTTACAATATTTTAAAACTTGATTAATAAATTACGTGTAGTATTTTTGGAATCACTTTTAATTATTTTGCATTAAGAGAATCGTTGATTCCCGCTAAAAGTGGCCTATTTTTGCGTTATCATTTTACATTTAGCGCATTGCGGACGCAATTTGGAGTATTTTTATTTCCAATTGTAAAATCGTGGCACTTGCCGCCCCCTCTAATGGCGCCCGGGGCCATGCCCTACTCGAATCTGAGTGTTTCGTTTGACAAATCCATCAAGTGCTCACATCGCAACAGTTACGTCGTCCGTCGATCAAAACATTACACATATGTATTATATTGTACAAAAATATTACATAGAACTAATAAGAGTAAAAAACCGACTTCAACGAATTATACTAAAAAAATAAATATATAAAAATATAATAAAATATAATCTCACGCCTTTTATCCACGAGGGGGTATGCAGAGGTATTCCATTACTGGATATACCCACATTTCACGAGATACATTGGACCCCTAAACGTGATAGGTGGTGAGCCCATCGCCGGACCGGGTCTGTTCACACATGTCTCAGAATTAATTCTGAGACCTGCGGGTTTCCTCACGATATTTTCCTTCACCGTCGAGCTAGTGATAAATATGTACGTAAGTTTTTGAAAAACTCATTGATACGTACCAGGATTCGAACCCGAACTGATTTTGTGCCGGCTCTTTAACCGTTCGGGCTATCACTGCTGCTATATACAGTCGAATTGAGAACATCTTTCTTTTTTGAAGTCGGTTAAAAAAGAATCATTGAAATCGGTTGGTGTGATATTCAGTTCTTCATCTATTTGGTTTTGCAATGATTGAAGACTTATATGGTTTTGTAATGAATGCCATTGTCAGAACTAGATCAAATTAAAATGGGACCACACAGGTTCATCCAGTCGAAACTTCGGAGGTAAAAAACATTTAAAAAAACATACAGTCAAATTGATAACCTTTTTTTGAAATCGGTTGAAAACGCGCTAGTCCGCAAGCACAAGGTGACGATCAATACATAGATAATAAATTCATTGAGAGACAATTCGCACCGCAACAGATGATTGGGAGAAAGGAATTTTTTGATACAAATAATGATAGAACAACTTAAAAATTAGTATACCCATTTTTTTAAGACCTACTCAACATTGTTTTTAACATTTATTTTTAAATTTCATTTTATATTGCTGCGCCCTTCCAATATTTACCTACCATAAACTTTGAGTATTAAACCAACCGGAGACGCCACTGACAGGCGTTCCCCTCCGAAAAAAAAGTGTCGGTCAACGATCATACCTGTTATATACAACTAGTTTTTTTCGAGTTCACGGAGTGCTCGGATTGATGAATGTATTTGTGTTTTGTTTTGTCAAAAAATGCGTTTGTGTTAACATTATTTATGTGCGTTTCCTCGTCCCCCTTGCAGAAATTTGCAGACTTTTTTGCAAAGAAACTAGTGCCCGTGACGTCTCCTGTTGGTTTCATACTCAAAGACCATAAATGATATGACTATGTGTGTGTCCCAGAACCCCATATACAAAGAGATTAAAATATAATAGGACACAGAGGGGGCATTGAAAATATTTACATACAAAACTTTGAAGCATGTTTGAAGCTTAGGCGTCTTGTCAGTTAGTATGAACGCGAGCTGTCATTCGGTCGAAATTGTACTAGACTTATTCCACTTGGAATAACTTTTGACTTCAAATTTTCATCGCTTTGTCCCCTCTATGGCCTATTATATTTTAATCTCTTTGCCCATATACAACTGACCTTCTGTTTGACGGGATGCGATCGTTCCCACCAGGCGTTCAGGAAGGAGATCTCCGTCCAGATGAAGGTCATGTTCGGGTGCTGGTGGAGCTTCTGCACCATGTTGCTGATGATGTTCTTGGTCTTCAGCTCGAAGTACTGCTCGAAGGTCTTCAGCCAGCCGGGGTCGTTGTGCGAGTGGGGGACCACTATCACCTGGGGGTCATGGACTACATAAGTGACAGCGACCCTATTGATATAGGGTTGTTTTTCTTCTTGTTGCTTTAAAAACTAAGGTTAAAAATCAAGTACCGACTTAATGGGGATATCGACACGTGAAATTTATGTATTCCCGTTGTCCCCACTGCCGTACCCCTATAATGGGGATAACGGGAAGAATTTTTTTTGACTTCCCGTTGTCCCCATCATGGGGATACGGCCAATGGGGACAACGGGAATACACCTACAACAACGCAGCGACAAGCATGGACAACGAAATCCATAGTGTTAGATTGTTTTATATTTTTATAAATATTAATAAAACGAATAATCTCACGCCTAGGGAATAGCAGTATTCCATTTCTGGCAATACCCACTTTTTACGAGAATATTCGACCCCTAAGCGATAGGTGGTGAGCCCATCGCCGGACCGGGTCTGTTAAACACGCCTCAGAATAATTCTGAGACCTGCGGGTTTCCACACGTAGGTTTTAGAAAAACTCATTAGTACGTGCCAGGATTTGAACCCGAGCCCCACTGATATCGGGATCTTTAACCGTAAGGCTATCACTGCTCTATTATATTAATCTGTATTTGAGAGGAAGGCGGTCGGTGGTGGCAGCGCCGCACGCACGCCAGTCGAGTGTTGGAAGTTGATGTGAAATGAGTGACTCGAGAATAAGAATATACCAGTTTTGATTTCTGAAAACGTCGTTTGGATGCCTACAAAATGGATACCTAATTTAAGCAGTCCACGCAACGCAATAATTAAAACCTAATTAAAACGGTGATGTCAGTTGAAATACACGAGTTTACCTTTAGCCTAGGTCGGCGGGTGTCATTCCTGATCTTCTCGTATCTGTCCTCAAACGACTTGTCCCAGAATTCCCTTGTCCGCAACCAGCTTGGCTGAAAAGAAACAACATTTAACATTTGAATTGATTCAGTTACTAGTTTTCCCGAACTTCCCTCATTGTGGTGGCCTGTTGGCACAGTTGGTAGTGACCCTGCCTTCTGAGTCGGAGGTCGCGGGTTCGATCCCCGCTCGGGACCAACATTTAATTTTGTGTGCATGAACATGTCTGTTGGCTTCGTGTCTGGGTGTTTAATAAGTATTTAAGTATGTTTATCAATTGTTTAGTACCCATAGTACAGGCCCTGCCTAGTTTGGGACTAACTAACCGTGTGTGAATTGTATCCCAAAAAAAAAAAAAAAAAACTTAGTATATTGGTTGTCGACAGAAAGAAAGGACTCGTTACCAAACTGTCAGTAAATTAATCGATGTTGTTGTTGAGTTTGCGTTCTACTGAAATATAGCAACGCGAAACTCTTTGATCAAAAATCATTGCCAGATCCGATCCCAACGAAAAGAATAAAAAACTGGCTAAGTGTGAGTCAGATTAGCATAAGATGTTTCCGTACCACCGTACAATAAATTAAAAGACGCGTCTTTTGTAAGAAGGCCCATTTATTTCAATTTTAGTAATGCTTTTTAAAACTGACTTCAAAACAGGAGTTTTCAGAATTCGACGAATTTTTAGATATATTTTTTATGTGTGTTCGCGGATAACTTCGTCGTTTATAAACCGATTTTGATGATTGTTTTTTATTGGAAAGGTGATATCTCAACGGTGGTACCATGACAAGGAAACCAGGATCTGATGATAGCATCCCATGGTGCAGATAAATCAAGGGGAACCTTCGAAACTCGTATTTTCGACTAGTGCTGTTTTACTTTTTTTAGTTTCCTTTATGAAGTCGGTTTTCTTTTTGTAAAAAAATATATAGGGACTATGATAACATTTTAAGCTTCTACATATAGCAAATAACGCAGAAGCCTCTTTCAAATTTATTTCATTGTTTTTAGGTACCCACTTGTTGTTATAAAGGCAATATAAATACGCATAATATGAAAATTTTACTGTCTGCCTAATACAGTAGTCCATGTTATACAGTCCACCGACAGTAAGCCCCTTTTCACACGTACCGGTTTCCGTCGGGCCGGCGGGCGGCGAAGTATATGGCCATAGTACGTTCGCTTTCATATACGTACCGGCGGCAGTCGGCCATATAGAAGAAAGGAGTTGAAATGACGTTCAATAAGTGGACTTGTAAGTTCCTATTTTGAATAAGACATTTTGACTTTGACTATATTACGCCGCCGGGTAGCTGGCGCCCGCGCCGGCCCGGCGGAAACTGGTACGTGTGAAAAGGGGCTAGGGTAGGTAGGCACTCTTTTGTGGGTACGGAACCCTAAAAATGTATTGAAACATCGCCAGCACTGTGACTATATTCTGATTAGTTTTTCCACCGACCACCTACCGGCCTTATCACGTGGCCAATCATAACTTTATAGAGAAACCGCCGTGAAATACACAGCTATAACATAACTGCCAGCCACTAATTTTATTACTTTAACCCCGAGAATGCCTATTCGAATTTAATTTGAATTATATGAATTGACGGGTCAGTTGGCTATGGCTATGGCTATGTCTGTTGGCTTCGTGTCTGGGTGTTTAATATTTATCAAAGAGATTAAAATATAATAGGGCCCTCTATGCCCTATTATATTACAGACAAAGCATGGAAAATTTTAAGCCAAAAGTTATTCCAAGTTGAATAAGTCTAGTACAATTCCGACCGAATGACAGCTCGCGTTCATACTAACTGACATGACGCTTGAGCTTCAAACATGCTTCACAGTTTTGTATGAAAATATTCCCAAGGCCCCCTCTATGTCCTATTATATTTTAATCTCTTTGATATTTATTTAAGTATGTTTATCAGTTGCTTAGTACCCATAGTACAGGCCCTGCCTAGTTTGGGACTAACTAACCGTGTGTGAATTTTATCCCAAAATTAAAAAAAAAAACTTAGTAGATTGGTTGTCGACAAAAAGAAAGGACTCGTTACCAAACTGTCAGTAAATTAATCAATGCTGTTGTTGAGTTTGCGTTCTACTGAAATATAGCAACGCGAAACTCTTTGATCAAACATCATTGCCAGATCCGATCCCAACGAAAAGAATAAAAAACTGGCTAAGTGTGAGTCAGATTAGCATAAGATGTTTCCGTACCACCGTACAATAAATTAAAAGACGCGTCTTTTGTAAGAAGGCCCATTTATTTCAATTTTAGTAATGCTTTTTAAAACTGACTTCAAAACAGGAGTTTTCAGAATTCGACGAATTTTTAGATATATTTTTTATGTGTGTTCGCGGATAACTTCGTCGTTTATAAACCGATTTTGATGATTGTTTTTTATTGGAAAGGTGATATCTCAACGGTGGTACCATGACAAGGAAACCAGGATCTGATGATAGCATCCCATGGTGCAGATAAATCAAGGGGAACCTTCGAAACTCGTATTTTCGACTAGTGCTGTTTTACTTTTTTTAGTTTCCTTTATGAAGTCGGTTTTCTTTTTGTAAAAAAATATATAGGGACTATGATAACATTTTAAGCTTCTACATATTTCCATTATTGAAATCGATCAAATAACGCAGAAGCCTCCTTCTAATTTATTTAATTGTTTTTAGGTACCTACTTGTTGTTATAAAGGCAATATAAATACGCATAATATGAAAATTTTACTGTCTGCCTAATACAGTAGTCCATGTTATACAGTCCACCGACAGTAAGCCCCTTTTCACACGTACCGGTTTCCGTCGGGCCGGCGGGCGGCGAAGTATATGGCCATAGTACGTTCGCTTTCATATACGTACCGGCGGCAGTCGGCCATATAGAAGAAAGGAGTTGAAATGACGTTCAATAAGTGGACTTGTAAGTTCCTATTTTGAATAAGACATTTTGACTTTGACTATATTACGCCGCCGGGTAGCTGGCGCCCGCGCCGGCCCGGCGGAAACTGGTACGTGTGAAAAGGGGCTAGGGTAGGTAGGCACTCTTTTGTGGGTACGGAACCCTAAAAATGTATTGAAACATCGCCAGCACTGTGACTATATTCTGATTAGTTTTTCCACCGACCACCTACCGGCCTTATCACGTGGCCAATCATAACTTTATAGAGAAACCGCCGTGAAATACACAGCTATAACATAACTGCCAGCCACTAATTTTATTACTTTAACCCCGAGAATGCCTATTCGAATTTAATTTGAATTATATGAATTGACGGGTCAGTTGGCTATGGCTATGGCTATGTCTGTTGGCTTCGTGTCTGGGTGTTTAATATTTATCAAAGAGATTAAAATATAATAGGGCCCTCTATGCCCTATTATATTACAGACAAAGCATGGAAAATTTTAAGCCAAAAGTTATTCCAAGTTGAATAAGTCTAGTACAATTCCGACCGAATGACAGCTCGCGTTCATACTAACTGACATGACGCTTGAGCTTCAAACATGCTTCACAGTTTTGTATGAAAATATTCCCAAGGCCCCCTCTATGTCCTATTATATTTTAATCTCTTTGATATTTATTTAAGTATGTCTATCAGTTGTTTAGTACCCATAGTACAGGCCCTGCCTAGTTTGGGACTGAATAACCGTGTGTGAATTGTGCCCCACAATTTATTTATTTTATTTATTATTGTATTATAAGGAAAAGTTCGTTGAGGATTAGATAATACCCTGAAGTCAGATAATGTCCCGATTCGAAATCTGATACCTCTCCTCACGCAGGTTCATTTCAGGATGTTTTTAAAGATGACGAAAATAATCAAATGCCATGAAAATTTAAAACATTGCGCTAATCAATAAACAAAATGACTAATTTTCAAAATAGAATTCAATGTTTTTAAAATAATTTTGAAATTAGAATTCTTAGCAAAACAATATTTTAAATTGAAATGGCCAGTACTACAAAACGGCAATTTCATGCTTTAAACAGGGGTTATTTAATTATTGCTTGATTTTTCTTGTGTTTTTTTTTTCGTCTTTACGTGTGTGACTGAAGATACACATAAGCGTTTTATCACTCTGTTTATGATCATGAATATTAAGTAGGAATTTTATATGATTAGCTTTCCATAATTTTAATGTATCGTAACGTAACCCACCTGGAACTCGAAAGTAGGATAGACAGATACGGTGTCGATGTCCGCAGCACTCTCCCTCAGTACCGGGCAGTGGTCCGAGTTGACCTTCACGAGAAACATTATCAATATCGGTCTTATAGTTAAACACAGCGAAAAACTAAAAATAATAAAAAAGTAGTATAAATATTAAAATCACATCTATTTTAAGTTGAATAAATTTCACAAAATAAAAAATAAATAAAATAAACCTAAATAATGATACCCTACTTTCTACTGAGTATATTTACAGATTACTTGATCGAAGCAAATTGTGTGTCAACAAATACAGATAACTTATATTAAGAAAAAAAATTGCCATAAAAAACAACTGCGTTTAATGATGACTGTGTATTCAACATGACACGCAGACATTTTTTTACACCTTGTATATACTGCCGTGCTTGCAATATTAGCAGTAAGTATGTTTGACATGAAACCGAGAAAATGGCGCGTAAAGTTTTATTCAGATTTTTATTTGTCATGACTTTATTACTGAGCTATTTATGTTTTTGTTTATTTGTACGTGTAGCTTACCTGACGTACTTCAAATTTATTTAGATACTTAACTTGTGTTTGTTTTCCTTAACGTATAAATGACGTAAAACCTTTTGTGCTAAGTGAGAGTTAATAAACTATAAAATTTAATCGCTTAGAATAACCGCAGTAAGTCAGTAGTTGCTGTCAATATGGTAAGTAGTCCATAGAAATGACAGTATGGACTGGGAACAAAATATACGAACTTTTGGTTTTAAAAAGGTTTATTTAAAAGTTTTTTTTCTAATAACTAAAATAATAGAAACATTTATTAAGGTACGCATGAATTATTGAGATCCTAATTCCAAATTGAGATCAAGAAGTTACTAGATAAGTACGTTATAATGTAATAAAAAGAAACGAATACAAATGAACACACTTTTTCCTTATTCTAAATAATCCTGTTCTTAAAAATTAAAATAATAGAAACATATTTATGGCACGCATTGTTTAAATTCGAGATCTTTAGGTAGGTACTACTCGTACGTACCTACCTACCTACCTACCTTATCATACTTTATAAAAAAGCTAAAAAAGGTATACAAATTAGTATCACAATTAGGTATTTTCTTATTCTAATTCTGCAACGTCATCTGAAATATACAGGTTAAGCCAAAAGTTTGTTTGATTTTCTGGCATTAAATCGATCAATTTGCTGTGTAGTTACTGCTCATGTGTTAAGGAGCACTATAATTTGATTTGTAGGAAGACACTTAAATCACCGCAGTAAGTATACTTACTGCGGTTGTGATAAGTACTCTCTATCAGAATTAGCGACTTACTGCTCTTATGATTATTGAAATCAAAGGATCTAGCTAAAATATCAATAACAGGGCTTGATTATAATGTAGAGCGAAAAACGCTGATTCCGAATCTGTATGTAAGTCATTTTTTTTAAAAAACGACTTACTGTTCTTATCGTAAGCACGGCAGTATAGCGTATAGCATGGAAAACAAAAAAGGGGCGAGAAAGTGGATTTGGTATAATCAGAAAATAAACAGTTCGAAATAAGAAACCCTTAGGTCTCCTAGTACCTTTTCCAGTCGCAGTTCAGCCGGCTCCCGATACGCAAGAGGGGTCTTCAGGTTGAGCTCGTCTATACCTTGTATGCTGCCTTCTGTAACAACATCGCCGTCGATTAATATTTCAGGATTCCTACCCCATATCCACAGAGTAAAATGTATACAATAAGTAACAGAAAAAGCGCACTTCCCGAAATTAGTTTGTTTTTAATGTGTGTTAAATTTTTCCGAAAAATGCATTAGCATAGGTGAATTTCGTGCTACCTATGGAAATCGTATCATTACTGCTCTTTATTTAAGACTACCGGTTCTGGGCGGTTTCACCGTTCCTGTTCCCGTGGAAATACGGAAATAAAATATAGAGCCTATATTACTCAGGGATATTAGAGTTTGTTATTGGTGAAAGAATATTTAAAATCGGTCCAGTAGTTTTTGAGTTTATTCATAACAAATCTTTTCTTTTTTAAATTTAATTATAGAAGTATACAAAATTGGTTGGACACAACTAAAGTACGAAGGCATCATAATTTTCTTATATTAATATACTATGATACAGCGCGACCAAATGAAATTATGATATAATAATAATAATAAATTGTGGGACACAATTTTATTCACACACGGTTATTCACTCCCAAACTAGGCAGAGCCTGTAGTATGGGTACTAGACAACTGATCAACATACAATAAATATCAAACACCCAGACACGAAGCCAACAGACATGTTCATGCACAGGAATGTTGGCCCCGAGCGAGGATCGAACCCGCGACCTCGGACTCAGAAGGCAGAGTCACTACCAACTGAGCCAACAGGCCCGTCGCATAAAAGGCAGATATCAGCACCGAACTGATAAACGTGATTAAACACAGGAAAACACAATTGCTTTTATGCACGGAAATGTTGGCAAAAGGCAAGCCGTCAGAAGCGTTAATGTTCACCATAAAATTGCGTGTTCATTGCAAACTGTGCTCGCAACTAACAAAGGATACATGTACATTGTATAGACGGCGCGGCGATAGAATAGAATAGAAATTTATTTGCACAAAACATGGAGGTATGGTGTTGAATATCATTAAAATAAATTGGTCAACATGTTTTACGATAAACAGGCCTACAAAAATTACAATAAAAATAATAGCAATTAAACATTAATAACAAACAAATTAATTCAATCGTTATGTGTAATTTAGAATGTCAAATATCGCTAATCATCATAATGAATAGTAAAGTCATTATACAATAGTAATTAACAATTTGTCAGCCATTTACCCAACTCAACAATAATATAGTACATTATACATTTGGTGCACTCATGTCGATGGTTCCATTATTACCACAATTTATCATTTGGATAGAGAAATTCGTTGATTCGATATTTGTATATCATAGTGATACGGATAAGGAGTATACAATATGTAACAGAAAACAGCACAATATGTAAATTATTCGGACAAACTAATTAGCAGAGCTGAATGTAGTTTAGGTTTACCTATGGAAACCGTACTATTATTGCTCTTTATTTAAGACTAGCGACCCGCCCCGGCTTCGCACGGGTGCAATGCTTATACTGAACCCTTCCTCTTGAATCACTCTATCTATTAAAAAAACAGCATCAAAATCCGTTGCGTAGTTTTAAAGATTTAAGCATACATAGGGACAGAGAAAGCGACTTTGTTTTATACTATGTAGTGATATGGTTAGACAAAACGAAAGTACGAATGCATCATATTTTTTTATATGAATCCGTTATAGTTCCGTTCCCGTGGATATACGGTGATAAAATATAGCCTATGTTACTCAGAAATATTGTAGCTTTCCATGTGTATAAGAATTTTTAAAATCCGTTTAGTACTTTTTGAGTTTATTCGTTACAAAAATAATAAAATATAAAAATACTACTGTTTCCTCTTTATAATATAAGTGTAGAAGTGTATATACTTATTGGGGTGTATGAGGAATTGCGCTAATTCTGTGACCCGTTGTATATTCCATGTTCCCTCATGTGAAGAAAGCCCATATCTTACCACAGGGCCGTTACGGTGTACCTACTTACCCACACGCACCGAGTTGCATGGAACTATCTGTTAGAAAACAGATACGCGGCCGAACTATGCACTATTATAGATTCTATTGCAATGAGAATAAGGCAGTACAAGTCGATTGCTGTCCCGCTGTATATAACATCTAATTACCTAGTTCATAGAAAACCAATTTGTCCGTGCATCGCAACAATACTTGCAGTATAAAAATGGCTGGATATTATTATAACACGCAACGGAGTCACGAATATGGTACTACTCCACAGGGAGTAATAAAAAATACAACGAATAAACCACACACCGTTTAAATTTCAAAACGTTTCAGTTAATCCATTAAAATGTTTTCCTTTCTACTTATTAATTTTCTCACATCTACCGTATACCTATATATCTTTTTTTATGTATGTTTGCGGATGGTTTCGTCGTTTATGAACCAAATTTGATGATTCTTTTTTTATTGGAAAGGTGATATCCCAACGGTAGTACCATGATTAGGAAACCAGGATCTAATGATGGCATCCCAGAGAAATCGAGGGGAACCATCGAAAATCTTAGCGCTTTTTTACTTTTTTTATTTCCTCTTTGACGTAGTTTTTTTTGTTAAAAATTATTTAAGTATATATTTTGTATTCATAAAACGTAATTGTTTTCAAAGGTAGGTACTAACCGCAAAACTTACACAACGGCTGTTCAATGCCAATTATTTGAGGGCCCCTCTTAAGGGCTGGCTCGATTACAAATTTCACTTGATTTTATGTAGAAACTTTAGTTCTTAGGTTAAACCACAGGTTAAACGTAATTGTAATTTTTTTAATTTCTCCAAAACTTGACTTTTTATCGGACGCCGCGATGCTAGTTTAATAAAAAATAAAGTTTATTGTACAACGAAACTAGAAAAATATGAGCAAAATCATGAATAAAACTATAGTTATTTTATTTATATTTATCTAAAAAACTGGTGTACATGGTGCAGGCCCAGTCTCCATACATTCCTGAAACGTCACCTTTATTAATAAAGGAGAGTTTATTGGTTCACTCAATCACATTCGGCTCAAAGGATTTATCTAAATGGCAGTATGTAGCCACCATGCTGATATCGGGTAACTTTTTAATCTGTACGGCGAACGTCAAAGCTTAAAAAAGTCCGCGTTAGAAAATAATGATGAGGCACATTTTTAAAATTCGAAACCGATATGCACCAGTCCAAACACGCCTGAGAGCATCTTTTAATCAGTTAAGAACCGCCGGTTCCAATTGGAACCGAGACACAATTAAAAATCTATTGTGTCTGTGATTCATGGTATGAGAGGTTAAGGGTTCCGTAGCCAAAGAGTGCCAACGGGACCCTATTACTAAGCCTCCGCGTGTCTTTCATTATGATGTACGAATATCTAAGAACCAACCATAATTAGCACTTAAAATGTTCAAAGAATGGCATCAATCACAACAAATAATTTGAAAAAAGTAAAAATTAAAGGGGGTCGTGTTTATTTTATTGCACGCTGGTACGGAACCCTTCGTGTGCGAGCCCGACCCGCACTTGACCAGTTTTTATAGCCTTAGTAAATAGAACAGTTTGTCACCTATTTACCTTCTAAACAATGTACTTGAGCACCAACTGCGTAAATAGAAATTTGAATGGAGCTCGTAGAGCGATCGGAATTAGCCAATGGGAGACCGTCTCGACTAATGGTTATCAAGTAGAAGAAATTCCCTCCAAAATTGGCGCACGACGCAAGAAGCCCTATCATATGAGTGCGGCTTAGGGCTTGAAGCAGCGGTCGACCTTCTTAAGAAAAAAGGCCGGCCAAGTTCGAGATGGACTAGAAATCATCGTCCCTTTTCTTTGAATAAATTTTTAATAACATTTGTATATGTTAAGGTCTTTATCCAAGAAAAGGCCGAAAGAAATAAGAAAGAAAGAAAATATATTTATTGCCACAAATAAATTGAAAACATTTCTTGGTACCTTGCTAACTTGGCAAAGGGGTAATAAGCAGCTTAATATCCTACCCAGCCATAATACTTGACTCAGTGGAGCTAGTTTTCATAATTTCCCTATTTACTTTATGAGATGGTAAGAGAGCGGAACAGTGTATCGTATAGGCAGACATAATAAGAAAGTTAGGTACTTAGTATTAAATATATTGTTTTTTTTTTATTTAAAAAATAAAATAAAATAAATAAATTATCTCACGCCTTTCATCCCCGAGGGGGTAGGCAGAGGTATTCCATTACTGGATATACCCACATTTCACGAGATATATTGAACCCCTAAACGTGATAGGTGGTGAGCCATCGCCGGACCGGGTCTATTTACACATGTCTCAGAATTAATTCTGGGACCTGCCGGTTTCCTCACGATGTTTCCCTCACCGTCGAGCTAGTGATAAACAAATGATTTTTTTATTTTGTTCTTAGATATTGTATTTAGATTTAGATTATTGTCTTGAAAAGCCCCCCTCTCTTTTTTTCTGTGCCCTTCAGGGTCCATAATGACCCCTTATCTGTATGATATTTCATTATGCGGTTTCACCCGCTTAGTTCCCGTTCCCCTGGGAATACGGTAATAAAATACAGCCTATATAGCCTATTAGTCAGGGATATTCTAGCTTTCCATTGGTGAAAGAATTTTTAAAATCGGTCCAATAGTTTTTGAGTTTATTCGTAACAAAGATACAAACATAGAAATCTTTCCTCTTTATAATATTAGTGTAGATTGCTTTTGCTTATGTTAAGGTTTTGTTCCGAAACTCTGTAATGTTATTCGTAATTTATTTTCACCCTATACATATAATGAGGATCCGTAACGTTTTTAGTTGAGAATGCAGATTCATAGAGCTAAGAAATCCTTAACATACAGTACAAAAATTTTTGTTCTACGACAAAAATTGACAAAGTTATGACCGAATTCCTAGCGAAGTTCACCGAGTAGCCGCCGCGGCAGCGGTGACGTCATTGTGACGGAAGCCGCGAGTCAGCCGTAGGCAGCGATAAGGCGCGAAGTGTTTTGTTCCTTTAATTGGGACTTTTAAAAGAAATTAAGTGTCTGATTTATATCTAATTCAAGTTTTTAACTATGTGCAAATATTGTATAGTACCGAAATGTACAAACACTTCTATAAAAACGCCAGAAAAACTATTTTTAAGGTGCCGAAAGATCCAAAACTTCGTAAAAAATGGTATTCCGTTGTAAAAAGAGATGTTAAAACTCCACCCTCTGCCCAGGCTACAAGACATTACTTTGAAGATCATTTCGAAGTACGTACCTACCTAACTATAATATACCTATTATTTAGTTGATATTCATTTAAATAAGGTGGTACGTGTAGTGTACCTTCTCTTCTTTTAATCCTGCTGTATTTATACTAGAAACATACCTTACTTTTCCTGAGTATTGTGGATAAACCTACGTAGGTACCTATCTATTTGCTCGTTCCCATTTCTGTGTAATATTCAAAGGATAATACGATGACACAGGGACGTACTCGGGTAAAAATCAAGAGTGAATAATATTTTTAGCGCAAATTCGTATTCTACGAAAGGGCTGTTGCCAACGAAATTTACGTGTGTATGTGTATGTGTGTATGTATGTATGTGCGGTGTCTACCGGAGCAGCTACAAAAGTTCTAAAAGCATATTATGTGAATAGCTGAATCGAAGCGAAGTGAATTTATAGGGTTCCGTACCCAAAGTGTAAAAAACCTCGACCCTATTATTAAGACTCCGCTGTCCGTCCGACTGTCACAAAGCTGTAGCTCATGTACCCTGATAGTTACACAGTTAAATTTTTCACAGATGATGTATTTCTCTGGCCGCTATAACAAAAAATACTAAAAGACAGAATAAAATAAATATTTAAGGGGGCTCCCATACAACAAATATTTTTTGCTTATGTTTGCTCGATATTGATAACGGCAACAGGTATCTACCTGCTTCAAATATTCACAGAATATTTAGTTATAATACACTTTAAATAAATAATTCATTTAAAATAAAACAAATATTTAAGGGGGTACTCCCATATATTTTTTTAAATACGATTCCTTGTACTTTTTCACAGATCTTAAATAATTGCTTCCACAAAACAAACATGTTTTTTTACCGTTTTTATAGATAAATGGTACGGAACCCTTCGTGCGTAAGTCCGCACCTAGCATCCTTCACTCAACAGGGGTGCATTCATGTTATTCCATTACTTGTGTCATATGGCCCTGCTTCTTATCAAATTTCATAGCTCTAGCTAGACCAATGGGAAGTAGATTTTCTTAACAGACAGACGGACAAGAAAACGATCCTATAAGGGTTCCGTTTTTATTTTTGAGGTAAGAAATGCTAAAAAATTGCTTTATACCAAGTCATCCTTCCTAAGTACATACTGAGCGACTGACTTGTAACAAAAAGCGAGATGGCAAAAAAACCAGCTGTTGTCAACAAATATTCAGGTTTCTGTCATACCTTGATCAACAAGTGTAGATCACTAAATAAAGTGCAAGTACATAGGTTAAAAAGCCATCCGCGTAATGATGTACCTACGTATGAATAAACAAAAAACAACTTTCGTTTATCAAGATACTGTAAACAAAATTTATAAGTTCTAAATACGTCTCTGTACCTACACTTTATATTCATTCTTTCTTACACCTACCAACCACTACCAAATTTAAGAGTAGGTACTAATAAGTACGTATGTACGTAATCGTAGATAAATAAGCAGCACCCTTACCTTTGTAGTTTCCAACGACCAACCAACTTAGAATGATTACCTAGGTAATCAAATACCATGAAAGAATCCACTTTTGGAAGGTTATAGAATTGAGTTTGCACAAAACCTGCTTCTACTTTATTAGTACTTACTCATATTATGTAAGTACTTTTGTTTTATACTTAAATATCACAAAATTACACTCTAACAACACAAATATTACGCGCCGCTTCCTCAAATCGTGAGTGCCGGCCGGCTGGCCGAGCTCGGTTCCGTCACAGTGACGTCACCATGCTCCCGCGCTCATTGAGTTTTGCGACAGGAGCGGCATATGTTTATTATTTAATACCTCCGTAAGTAATGGTCCGATTTGGATAATTCAAAAAGATATATCACTCTTATATCATAAAGAATAACGTGGATACTATTTCTAATGGATTTGCTATAACTTTACTGATCCTCATTACTTGCAATTGTGACGGACTCTGCAACACAGTTTTATCTATCTGTTCTGCACCGAAATCGAGGCAAATAAATACTATTTAATTTAATATTTTTTTATTGTATTTCATAAAAATCCATGAAGAGACCTCTTGAGACACTAACTCACTTTTCGTATCGCAAGATTGTTCTGGAAAGTTTTGTGGCCGTGACGAGGTACAGTTGACAAACAACGGCATTTAGATCTAGACTATACTTTATAATAGCTAGTAATGAAACGACAATGTTGTATTATCAGACACTACATGCTCTAATAGTAGAATTGTCTGTTGCGTTTTTCGCAAACCTAACTTCACTCTTCGACTTAAAGAAAGAGGAGGCGGTTGTCAATTCGGGTGCTTTTTTTTAAGAAACGATTTTTTTTATTGTTTGCCTCAAATAAATTTAAAACATTTCAATATTCAATAATTTTATTGCACCATAATGAAATATCATACAGATAAGGGGTCATTATGGACCCTGAAGGGCACAGCAAAAAAGAGAGGGGGTCTTTTCAAGACAATAATCTAAATCTGAATACAATATCTAAGAACAAAATAAAAAATCATTTATTTATCACTAGCTCGACGGTGGGGGAAAACATCGTGAGGAAACCCGCAGGTTCCAGAACTAATTCTGGGACATGTGTAAAAGACCCGGTCCGGCGATGGGCTCGCCACTTATCACGTTTAGGGATCCA
Organism: Ethmia dodecea; assembly: GCA_963855545.1. Classification (NCBI taxonomy): domain Eukaryota; kingdom Metazoa; phylum Arthropoda; class Insecta; order Lepidoptera; family Depressariidae; genus Ethmia; species Ethmia dodecea. The sequence goes on along the minus strand of OY979436.1, from coordinate 31,034,552 downwards.
AAGAATATCCCGTGAAAAGTCCGAAATGGAGTACATCTGCCCACCTCGAGGATGAATATTATTATTATTCCTCTTTATAATATTAGTATAGATATCATTGGGTTTACCACACTAGTCATATATATCACTACATTGTCGTACCTACACTGCCCCGGTGCACGCAGATACCCCGGCTGACCTTTTAATCGACTCCCACTAACTTATCAGCGACTGAAAGACACAGCTATACGAGATACATAGCTAGTCCTATCTCCCTCTAACCTAACTTCATCATATATGAAAAATAGGCAAATAAAAATGGGAATCAGTTTGTATACGCTTTCAACAATACCATTCCCATCGAATTATAAAATTTTCCTCTTGACACATTTAAAACAACAGTTAAGAAAAAAATACATAAAAAGGCTACTATAAAATTACAGACTTCTTAGTAGACCAATATGCTTACTATGTTAGGCTATTAATCATAATTATTATTGTAAACCATAATTACTAGTAAGACATGAGATTAAAGAGAGCTGCCCTTGAGTTTGTGCATTTGGAAGCAGCCAATCGTCGGTGGAGATGGACTGCTGTTTACCTACATTTGGCCAATCTTCATGGGCGAGTCTAGAGTGAATTGTTATTGGACTATTGACTTTTCTAAATGTACTTTTTGTACTTACAGATAATAAATGAATTTTGATTTTATAGCAACGCCTTTATTCCCGTAGGCCGAGATATTCTATTAATGGAAATACCCACTTGTAACCAAGATATATTTTTGGACCCCTAAAAACGTGCTTAATGTGGGACGGCTTCTATACGAGTACCTACATGCCTCAGAATTCTGGGAGCGACGGGTCTCCTCACGAGGTTTTCCTTCACCGTCAATCTACGAATTGAGAACCTCCTCTTTTTTGAAGTCGGTTAAAAAGCCACTACTAGTGGTGTAGTGAAGCGCGCATCCTCTGCCAATAGGATATTCGCTTGACTTAGCTCTTTGTGATCGACAGTGAGCTAACAAAACTGCTTTTGAACGGGACCCAGTATAACGATTCACTACAGACAAAATAAAAATAACATAGAATTCTAAAGAGTAAAAAACCGTCATCAACTTATATGGTTTTCTCATGGCTGCCACTGTCAGAACTCGCCATGTGAAGCACCAACTTTCAAATAAAGCAAGAATCATCAAAATCGGGTCACCCAGTCGAAAGTTCTGAGGTAACAAACATAAAAAAACATACAGTCTACCAACCTCCTCATTTTCTGAAAATGCTACGATTCCCCGAAAGAAATACCCACTTTTCACCAGCATATTTCACGTTGCGGGTGGTGAGCGTACCTATCGCCGGATCGGGTCTGTTACACATGCCCCAGAATTTATTCTGGGACCTGCGGGTTTCCTTACGATGTTTTGCTTTAGTTAGTGATAAATATGTATTTAAGTTTTTAAAAAAGTCCTTGGTACAGTCAACAAAGTTGATAGTGTTACATGAGCAGAAACTAAGATTCAGTTTTCTCTTAAAGCCTTAAATTTTTTTTATAGTTTTTTTTTTTGGAAATTATAGGGATCAAAGATATCTTTTGAAATAAACAATAATGAATAAGATTTAGTTATGACTACCCCAGAAAAATGAGTTCTTAGTTACTGGCCATGTAACCCTAACAACTTTGTTGACTGTACATTCCAGCATTCGAACCCGAGCCTCACGAATGAGAAGGACCCGTCTGACCAGCCCCTGGCTACGCCGCTGCCCCATAACACCTAATTTCTACACAATATTCCTTTCAAAAGTCTGAATAGCAGATAATCACAGTTAATTACGTAACGTCAATAGAAAATGAAAACGCGTGAACAATGCCTCCGAGCACAATAGCTAGACAAAAACACAGGAACATGAAATGCGTAGGAGTTGTCGCGGAAAAAGTTTGAGGTAGAAGCACTTATCGAGTGGTATCGACTCGCTGCTCGTGTTGTTTTTTTTAGCGGATCTTTTGTAACGTACAATTTTCAAAAGTTTTATGTGTCGTAGCGTCGGAACCGCACACACCGTACAATAAAAAACTCTTTTCTTTATCTGGAGAGCCGTCTTTTTTTTTAAATCTTATCTAGCTGTTCGGCGTCGTTTCACTCGCGTAAGTCCCGTTCCCGTGGGAAAATTATAGCCCAATTTATTCCCAGAAAAGTAAGCTTTCCACTGACGAAAGAATTTTTAAAATCGGTTTAGTAGTTTTGGAGCCTATTCAATAAATTCGTTCATTCATTCAGCGTAGCGTAGATATAGACTAGCTCGGCGGTTAAGCAAAACACCGTAAGGAAACCTGCAGGTCCCAGAATAAATTCTGGGGCATGTGTAACAGACCCGATCCGGCGATGGGCTCACCACCTATCATGTTTAGGGGTCAAATATTCTCGTGAAATGTGGGCATTTCCAGAAATGGAATACCTCGGGGATAAAAGGCCTCGAATGTATTTATGGAGTTGGTGTAATATAGTATTTTTAGTATTGTAAATTGACGCAACGGGCGCTTTGGTCGTCACTGTAAGCTTGTTGTATGAATGAAAAAAATAGTACATTATGGTACAAGTGAGTAAAGTTGGTGATTACCGCTGAGGCGCCATTGAGACCCGAGCCGTAGGCGAGGGTCATAAGAGAGCCGAGGACGGTAATCATCAATACACACGTGTATCATACGACGTTTTTCAACACACTTGTGAATAAATAATACTAAAAAATCATTTTAAAATAATCATTCGCAATGGCGGGGAAAATTAATTGGTTTTCCAATTTTTTATTTATATAATTTGGAAAAGGCAAAAGGATCTAGGCCCATACAGCCTCGTTTTCCTATGCGCTCGCATCTTACAATGGCGATCGGCCATGGACTAAAAAAATTAGGTTTCTTTTTCTTTGGTTTGTCGTGGATAGCGTTTTAGCCACGTACAAAATGGGGTATTTAAAGTTTTTACAGAGAAAACCAAAGTTATATTTGAGTGAAAGTTTTGTTTATTAAACACGTACAAGTTGAAATGATCTATTTAAATACGAAGTTGCATGAAATGAGCAAGCCATATTTGTGTATTAATTTATTAGTACGATTGAATACGATCTTTTTTGTATCGAAACTTTTTTAAGAACAAAGCAACTCTAGCAACAAAATTGAAAAAAAAAATCTATAACTCACTAGTGAATAATAGCAAACAAAAAGTCTCAGTTTGATTATAGGTGTCATTATGTGCCTAATTGCAGTGAAATTAGAGCCACTTTATGAGCAAGTGTGTTGAAAAATATATTATACAATCAATGCGAAAGTGATGTCAGTCAACCGCTTCGTACCGCATGAATGGGTTTAAATGAAGACTGCATGGGCAGTATCACCTGTAAATAACCAGATGGCATACTTAACAATACCAATAATAACGAGAGAATGTAATTCTATGGACAAACTTCCACCTGTTGACTGCCAACAACGAAAATGATGTTAATGATGATAATAATTTTGATGGTGACATTTTTTGACATTTTTTGACATTTTTGTCATTTTTGAAACTTTTGACATTTTAGACCTTTTTGACATTTTGACATTTTTGAACTTTTTGACATTTTAACATTTTTGACATTTTTGACATTTTTTGACCTTTTTGACATTTTTTGACATTTTTGACCTATTTGACATTTTTGACATTTTTGAACTTTTTGACATTTTGACATTTTTGACATTTTTGACATTTTTGACATTTTTTGACCTTTTTGACATTTTCACCTTTTTTGACATTTTGACATTTTTTGACATTTTTGACCTTTTTGAAATTTTTGAAATTTTGTCATTTTTGAACTTTTTGACATTTTGACATTTTTGACCTTTTTGACATTTTTGACATTTTTTGACCTTTTTTGACATTTTTGACATTTTTTGACCTTTTTTGACATTTTTGACTATTTGACATTTTTGAACTTTTTGACATTTTTGACATTTTATGACCTTTTTGACATTTTTGACCATTTTTGACATTTTGACATTTTTGACCTTTTTGACATTTTTGAGCTTTTTAACATTTTGACATTTTTTGACATTTTTGAAATTTTGACATTTATGAAATTTTTTGACCTTTTTGACATTTTTGACAGTTTTGGCATTTTTGAGATTTTTGAAATTTTTGACCCACGGGTCTGAAATGCCCAGTCCCTTTTGACCCACGGGTCTGAAATTCAAACTCGATCGAGGTATTGACCTAAGGTATCTACTGACCGAATTTGAAGTCAATCGGTCCAGTAGATCCGGAGATATCCTGTCGACAGACACACAGACACAGATACACAGACAGACATCTTACTCAAACCATTAACTTCCTCTTATAATGCTACGCAGGAGGAAGTTAAATATACAATACGATCAAAACAAAATGCTTTCATTTTAAGCTGTCATTTCAACTCCACCGCAATTTTACCTATATTCGAAAAACAAAATATTTTGAATTTGAATTCAGCATGTAGTGACACTAAATAGAACGCGCCAATAAGCGCCAGAATTCTAAGCCGCGCTATCGAAGTTTTCTAATGAGTTTGTATAAATACAAATATCCAACATCAACCGTTGCACATCGGTCCCCGGCTTTGAGTATTAAACCAACAGGAGACGTCACGGGCACTAGTTTCTTTGCAAAAAAGTCTGCCAATTTCTGCGGGGGGGACGAGGAAACAAACACAAATAATGTTAAAACTAACGTATTTTTTGACAAAACAATTAAACACTAGCTTGAACTAGATGCACACAAATACATTCACCAATCCAAGCACTCCGTGAACTTAATAAAACTAGTTGTATATATCAGGTATGCGTGTTGACCGACACTTTTTTTTGGCAGAGGAGAACGCCTGTCAGTGGCGTCTCCGGTTGGTTTAATACTCAAAGGTCCCCGGGCACGATCACCTCGCCTAGAGGAAGAACTTTCCTTTTCACGATAGAGGAGCATTCCACCTCCGCTCTTTCATATTGGAAGGTGCTGTGTGTCAGTTCTCGATGTCAGCCGCACTTTTTCTATTTCATTTTATAAATTACTAGCTTTTACCCGCTCGCCCATGTTTATTTCACCCCCTTAAAGGTAGAATTTTGCAAAATCCTTTCTTAGTGGATGCCTACACTGTATAAGCTATCTATGTGCAAAATTTCAAGTCTCTAGAGCCAGTGGTTTAGGCTGTGCGTTGATACATCACCCATCAGTCAGTCAGTTTATCATTATATGTATATATATTATAAATAACATATTGTATGCAATTATGACGCATTGGTTTCAATCCTACAAAACCAGCAGCTTCCGCTGCTACACTGGCTTATGTAATACACTCGGTATCACCACACAGTACAAGTACAGTATACAACATGAGGAAAAGATCGCTCGCAACTCTGACACGCTGACTCGGAACTATATTGATTTAACAATTGACTGTTCATGTACCAAAGTTCATCATATCATTCTAAAAGGCTGTTATTTAAATGGTTAGCATAGTATTCGTATTTTTGTGAGCAGAAAAATATAATCTGTAAGCAGAAATTGCTAATTGGTCAGCAACTCATGGCCAGCAAACATTCCAAAATCAATCAATAATTTATGTCATTCTGGATGGCTGTAATTATTTTTGCTTGCTCACCAAGTAGTTATTTTGAGGACCAAGTCATTATTTTGAGGACTGAATGTTTATTATGCAAACTCATGTTTTTGTAAGCTGCCTATTTATGATTTAATTTTTGACCATTATCAAAATTATTTGCGGAACAAGTATTGCTGCCTGATTTTTTTAATTGCAAACAAAAGCTTTGTATGCTGACCAAATTATTTAAATGCTGTTTTTTTGTGGCTCACCAAATTTTATGATTGCTGAAAATTTAATTACTTCTCATAAATAAATACGTCGCCTTATCGCGGGGATAGGTCGGTAGAGTATCACGTTTCTAGAAATACCCACACGTTTTCACTAGTATACCCGTATATTCTTTGGAGCCCTGTGACAATGACGTGATAACTGTGGGTTTACTCACGATATTCGTCGAGCTAGTGATCAATATTGGTACAGTCAAGAGCACGTGGAGACTAACAAATTGTAACATTCTTATTACAATGCCTTAGAGGTCAGACTCGCACTACAAGTGTAAAGCTTCATGTGACTAATATTTATGACTAGGATTCGAAACCGGGCCTCTCGCATGAAAAGCGGGCTCTATAGGTTATTATATCTATCTTATATGCATCAAATGACGTTTCGTTGAAATGTGATACAAAAGCGTTCCAGTTCCTCGAAATCTGCCTTGCATTTGTGGCAAAAGAGCGGCTCAGCGAATCCACAATATGAAATTTAATGAGCGCATAACGCACGAACTCTAATTACGACCACGGCTAGAAATCTAGACTAATATTATAAAGAGGAAAGATTTGTATCTCAGAAACTACTGGACCGATTCTAAAAATTCTTTCACCAATGGAAAGCCACAATATCCCTGAGTAACATAGGCCATATTGTATGTGTATCCCCGTATTCCAGCAGAACGGAAACTACAAAGGTGAAACCGCCCAGAACCGCTAGAATAAAATTTATTGTGCAAACTGTGTACATAGGTTAAACATAGACAGTAAGTTCAACAGCTTGGCCCGATTCGGACATACAATATAATAGGTACCTCTAAGAAATAGCTATTTTTACACAGAAGAATAGTGACTAGGTACCTAACAATTAAACATCAAAATAAAATACAAAATAAAAAATTAACAACAGATTAAAAAAAAAAAAATGGTTACTCGTATCGTATGGTATAGTGGTAGTTAGTATGAAAAGTTTACTCATATAAAAAATCATTGCAATCAGTCTAGTAGCTATGCTCATATACGAGTATAAATAAACACTGCCGTAAATATGGCATGGGTAATGCGATTGCAGTTTTGCGGCGCAGTATCAATCCAATGGCCATGGCGTGCATAGCGATAGCGATCAATGCTTGCTCTTATTGCACTGGCTGTATTGACAGATGTACGGAAGAAGCAAGGTACGTCACAATGAAGACGATTGCCATTACAATTATAAATAGACAATATAAGGTCCCTGGTCGGGCTAGCACACTGTCAACCACAAGTAGATATTATGTGGGACAGTGGAGGCGATCATTCTTCAAAAATGACCACATATCGATACATTTTGAAAAAAAAAAACCGGCCAAGTGCGAGTCGGACTCGCGCACCGAGGGTTCCGTACAACCTTGCAAATTTATGGTTTTCGTAATTTTTCCTTTATCTATGCTATAAGACGTTGCTTCGTACCAAATTTCAAGATTCTGAGTTCACGGGAAGCACCCTGTAGGTTTTGATTCCCTTGCAAGTGTCGAAAATTTGTGGCATAAACGGCTGTATCTTTTGATTGCGTTGGCTTAGAAGTTTGATTTTTTCACAGCTTCAAGGGACAGTAGACCTGAGTAATTGATATAAATTTCAGCTTCATACCTCCACGCGTTCCTGAGAAAAAGGGTCTTGACAGACGGACGGACGGACGGACAGACGGACAACAAAGTGATCCTATAAGGGTTCCGTTTTTTCCTTTTGAGGTACGGAACCCTAAAAAAACAATTATGATCGTCTTCTGGGCTTTTGCTCGAATAAGTAAAGAAAAATGAGGGCAACTTCTTATCTCGCTGGTATCTAAATTCTAAAACAGTGTAGCACTGTTTGTTTTACAAAATTATTTTGAAATCGTGATTACAAGATTTAGGTCAAAAGTCAACATGTTTTATTCAAAGTAGGGACTTACAAGTCCACTTATTGAACGTCATTTCAGCTCCACCGCTTCAGCATGTATAGTAGAGAAGAAGAAGAGGGGCAATAAAATCCTTGACACATTATTATTTTTTCAACACACTTGCTCATAAAGTGGCTCTAATTTCACTGCAATTAGGCACATAATGACACCTATAATCAAACTGAGACTTTTTGTTTGCTATTATTCACTAGTGAGTTATAGATTTTTTTTTTCAATTTTGTTGCTAGAGTTGCTTTGTTCTTAAAAAAGTTTCGATACAAAAAAGATCGTATTCAATCGTACTAATAAATTAATACACAAATATGGCTTGCTCATTTCATGCAACTTCGTATTTAAATAGATCATTTCAACTTGTACGTGTTTAATAAACAAAACTTTCACTCAAATATAACTTTGGTTTTCTCTGTAAAAACTTTAAATACCCCATTTTGTACGTGGCTAAAACGCTATCCACGACAAACCAAAGAAAAAGAAACCTAATTTTTTTAGTCCATGGCCGATCGCCATTGTAAGATGCGAGCGCATAGGAAAACGAGGCTGTATGGGCCTAGATCCTTTTGCCTTTTCCAAATTATATAAATAAAAAATTGGAAAACCAATTAATTTTCCCCGCCATTGCGAATGATTATTTTAAAATGATTTTTTAGTATTATTTATTCACAAGTGTGTTGAAAAACGTCGTATGATACACGTGTGTATTGATGATTACCGTCCTCGGCTCTCTTATGACCCTCGCCTACGGCTCGGGTCTCAATGGCGCCTCAGCGGTAATCACCAACTTTACTCACTTGTACCATAATGTACTATTTCAACACACTTGCTCATAAAGTGGCTCTAATTTCACTGCAATTAGGCACATAATGACACCTATAATCAAACTGAGACTTTTTGTTTGCTATTATTCACTAGTGAGTTATAGATTTTTTTTTTCAATTTTGTTGCTAGAGTTGCTTTGTTCTTAAAAAAGTTTCGATACAAAAAAGATCGTATTCAATCGTACTAATAAATTAATACACAAATATGGCTTGCTCATTTCATGCAACTTCGTATTTAAATAGATCATTTCAACTTGTACGTGTTTAATAAACAAAACTTTCACTCAAATATAACTTTGGTTTTCTCTGTAAAAACTTTAAATACCCCATTTTGTACGTGGCTAAAACGCTATCCACGACAAACCAAAGAAAAAGAAACCTAATTTTTTTAGTCCATGGCCGATCGCCATTGTAAGATGCGAGCGCATAGGAAAACGAGGCTGTATGGGCCTAGATCCTTTTGCCTTTTCCAAATTATATAAATAAAAAATTGGAAAACCAATTAATTTTCCCCGCCATTGCGAATGATTATTTTAAAATGATTTTTTAGTATTATTTATTCACAAGTGTGTTGAAAAACGTCGTATGATACACGTGTGTATTGATGATTACCGTCCTCGGCTCTCTTATGACCCTCGCCTACGGCTCGGGTCTCAATGGCGCCTCAGCGGTAATCACCAACTTTACTCACTTGTACCATAATGTACTATTTCAACACACTTGCTCATAAAGTGGCTCTAATTTCACTGCAATTAGGCACATAATGACACCTATAATCAAACTGAGACTTTTTGTTTGCTATTATTCACTAGTGAGTTATAGATTTTTTTTTTCAATTTTGTTGCTAGAGTTGCTTTGTTCTTAAAAAAGTTTCGATACAAAAAAGATCGTATTCAATCGTACTAATAAATTAATACACAAATATGGCTTGCTCATTTCATGCAACTTCGTATTTAAATAGATCATTTCAACTTGTACGTGTTTAATAAACAAAACTTTCACTCAAATATAACTTTGGTTTTCTCTGTAAAAACTTTAAATACCCCATTTTGTACGTGGCTAAAACGCTATCCACGACAAACCAAAGAAAAAGAAACCTAATTTTTTTAGTCCATGGCCGATCGCCATTGTAAGATGCGAGCGCATAGGAAAACGAGGCTGTATGGGCCTAGATCCTTTTGCCTTTTCCAAATTATATAAATAAAAAATTGGAAAACCAATTAATTTTCCCCGCCATTGCGAATGATTATTTTAAAATGATTTTTTAGTATTATTTATTCACAAGTGTGTTGAAAAACGTCGTATGATACACGTGTGTATTGATGATTACCGTCCTCGGCTCTCTTATGACCCTCGCCTACGGCTCGGGTCTCAATGGCGCCTCAGCGGTAATCACCAACTTTACTCACTTGTACCATAATGTACTATTTCAACACACTTGCTCATAAAGTGGCTCTAATTTCACTGCAATTAGGCACATAATGACACCTATAATCAAACTGAGACTTTTTGTTTGCTATTATTCACTAGTGAGTTATAGATTTTTTTTTTCAATTTTGTTGCTAGAGTTGCTTTGTTCTTAAAAAAGTTTCGATACAAAAAAGATCGTATTCAATCGTACTAATAAATTAATACACAAATATGGCTTGCTCATTTCATGCAACTTCGTATTTAAATAGATCATTTCAACTTGTACGTGTTTAATAAACAAAACTTTCACTCAAATATAACTTTGGTTTTCTCTGTAAAAACTTTAAATACCCCATTTTGTACGTGGCTAAAACGCTATCCACGACAAACCAAAGAAAAAGAAACCTATTTTTTTTAGTCCATGGCCGATCGCCATTGTAAGATGCGAGCGCATAGGAAAACGAGGCTGTATGGGCCTAGATCCTTTTGCCTTTTCCAAATTATATAAATAAAAAATTGGAAAACCAATTAATTTTCCCCGCCATTGCGAATGATTATTTTAAAATGATTTTTTAGTATTATTTATTCACAAGTGTGTTGAAAAACGTCGTATGATACACGTGTGTATTGATGATTACCGTCCTCGGCTCTCTTATGACCCTCGCCTACGGCTCGGGTCTCAATGGCGCCTCAGCGGTAATCACCAACTTTACTCACTTGTACCATAATGTACTATAATCAATTCAAATAATACAAAATTGAGTTACATCATTTGGTTATTTTTCGCTGTAGTATAACGCTGTGCTGGAGGAAATCTGTTTTTTTTGTTTGTTTGTTTTCCAAAATGGGTAGGTACTTGTTTAACATGATGATAGATTTCTGAAGCATCAACTTCATTGCCATCGTCACCGAGAAATAGATAAGGTAGTATATTTTATTAACTTTCCCTTGTCCCGCCCCCCCTAAAGTCCTAACTACGCCCCTTCTATCATCGCTGTAACAAAACATTTCAAAGTCCGATTTTTAGGTTAAAAAAAACTGAATTTTACATTTATTTGACTAACACGTGAACCGTCATGCTTCGCGCCCAGATGCCATGAATCTAAAAATACCTTGATTTATACGAGTGAGTTAATTCAGTGTTTAGCGCGGGTTCTTGCATTCGACAGCAATATTTTGATACCTGATGTCGTCGGCTTCCACACAAAAAAAATACAATACTAAAAGGCTTATTCTAGTGGCAAAATCTCTAAGTTTCTTTCACGTGATTAGTTAGTACTCGACTACTCGTAAGCCGTATACTAACTAGTACCAAATGATCGGACGGTTGTCGAGCGGAATCTATACATATTATAAAGCTCTAACGAGACCGTCTCTGTACATGAAATATATTTTTTTTTTATTTCAGCGGTAGTTATCAATGTAGATACCAAAACACCAATTTTTGATTTTTTTCTATGACTGTCTGTCTGGTTGAACACGCAACACGCAAAAACTACTGGACGGATTATGATGAAATTTGGTGTAACTGAGTAACTGGGTCAACAAATAAAGTGCTTTTCACTGCGGGAGAATGTTTAATTGACACAGGAAAATTAAAAAACTGGATAAAAAGAGAAATACGTACTACGAAACGATAACACCTAGAAACTTGAAATATGGTATGTAGGTGTTATATGTCGTAGGCAACCGCTATGAAGGGATTTTCGAAAATTCCAGCAGGAACGGGATTAAACTGGATCCTCAAGGTTACCGCCTCTGGGCACTCGCTAGTTGTACAATAAATATTATCTTCAGGGGGGCGGGCTGCGTAGGGGAGGCGAAAGGGTAATACGGGCCATTTACACGAGGGCAATCCACTAAGACAATCCACTAAGACTGCATACAAAAAAAACTTGAGGACAATCCATTCCATTGTCCTCAAGTTTTTTTTGTATGCAGTCTTAGTGGATTGTCTTAGTGGAATGGCCTCGTATAAATGGCCCCTTACCGGAAGGCCAAGCTTAGTGCAGCGGATGACGTGGTCGACAGACAGAGCGCTCTGCGGATGAAGCGTGGCCTCACCGAACCGTTCTGTCTGGGTGGAAACCAATGAAATTATGTGATGTGCCGAGTGCAAAAAATTTCAAGTTCTATAAAACTTTTACAAATACAATAAAATCTAACGTCTTTTATCGCCGAGGGGGTAGGCAGAGGTATTCCATATCTGGAAATAACCACTTTTCACGAGGATATTCGACTCCTAAACGTGAAAGGTGGTGAGCCCATTGCCGGACAGGGTCTGTTACACATGCCTCAGAATTAATTCTGAGACCTGCGGGTTTCCTCACGACGTTTTCCTTCACCGTCGAGCTAGTGGTGATTTTACCCGAGCCTCACTGATTATGATTACGAGATCATTCAACCGTAACTCTTAAGGCTATCGCTAAGTACCTCAGTGCGTTTGGGGAGGTTTCACATGAATATTGTTTATTTATAGTTGTAATTGCAATCGTCTTCATTTTGACGTACTTTGCTTCTTCCGTACATCTGTCAATACAGCCAGTGCAATGAGAGCAAGCATTGGTCGCGTAATAAATGTCAAATAAAGACGATTACGATTACCATTATGAATAGACAAATTGCTGGCTTCTACTGTCAAAGGATCAGCCTAGCTATCTAGAGATAATGCCAGTCATGGACACTGTCTCACATGGTTCCTCTTTGGAGGATCTTTATTGTAAATAGAGGATGAAATTTCAAAATCCTTTCAAAGTCAAGGCATAGTCAAAATGTTTTATTCAAAGTAGGGACTTACAAGCAGTCCTTAACATTTCATAATCGTCGACCTTGACAGCTTCAACTCTGAAACCTGCCACCTAGGCCTCGGCCTATCACTACATAGTATAAAAAAAGTCGCTTTCTCTATCGCTATATCCCTATGTCCCTATGTATGCTTAAATCTTTAAAACTACGCAACGGATTTTGATGCGGTTTTTTTAATAGATAGAGTGATTCAAGAGGAAGGTTTTAGGATTAGAATTGCACCCGTGAGAAGCCGGGGCGGGTCGCTAGTATGGCACAAAGAAGTTCTGTTAGCAAGAGGGGCGGTTGAATTAAAGACGTGTGTGCACGTATGAATGCGCCTTTGCCACGGGTCACTGCGGAATTCGTAATGAGCACACCGCTTAAGACTGGAAGGCCTCTCCACTCGATTTGCAGAGAGAATTCTTTATCCGCTGACGTCATTAAATATTTATTGAAGCAATCCCGGCTAAGCTCTAAAGTAATATTCCGAGTACTTCCTTCAATTGACGTTCGTTAGATGAGAAAAATATGTACCTTCGTTGGAGATATTTTTTATGCCGGTGTAAGCTGTGGGGCTTATTCAGATTAATTTCCTATATTGAATCGATATTATTACATTTTCTTGCGTCTTACAAATCGATGAACGCCAGCTACACGCACGAAAAAGTGTCACGTTCCGCCTGAGCCGAGCGATCAAGCGAGAGCGCGGAACAAGCGATAGAGAAACACGATCGGGTTAAGCGTTCGTCTTGTAGCACATCTATCTCTCTTCCACTCCAGCATGCAATTTTTCATCAATGTTTTCTTATGACGTTATCACGTAAAATTATCGTCCGTAAACCGACTTTACAGACAACATTTTTTTTTATTTTCATTGTCAATCTGTCAATGTTTTGGCAATTTCACTAGTGGCATTAAAACGTGTAGATAGTACCATTAATTGTAAACATCACTATCGCACCATACCACTGGGGGTATGGTCGATGGTGCGGTGGTTCATAAAGGTACTTAATGTATACCCTCCCTGTAATGTGTACTCCCTGTATGGAAATAACATGCATTTACATACACAAAAAAAACGTACGTGTCGAATTGTGTCCTTTTTTGAAGTCGGTTAAAAATAACGTTACGTCAATCCGTTTCTGCCTGAAACAATGACTAACTAACAGACATACATGAGTCAATTATTAAGTAGGAAAGAGAATGAAAGCTATCAACCATTTCTTTATCTGTTTTGTTTTTACGCGCACTACCCAACAACCACAGCGCGGATAGTGCAGTTGTCATTGTAAAAGTTTAGAAGCGTTGCGTTTGCAAGATTATTTTCACCAAATGAAATTGCCGCCTTCCGCCTCCGTCGAGAAGAAAAAGTATACACCTCGGAAAGTCAATAAGAAAGCCTCAGGTGACATGTGATCTGTCTGAGACATCTCTTAGTTTACTTCCCTTCATATTTCATTATACTATTCTGTATCATAACGCTTTGTAACAGAGAAAAATACGGTTTCTAGATAATTGGATTTGGACGTTTTATTAAAAAAACAAGTTCTTGTTGCATTTTTTAAGGACGTTTCGGTGCTAGTTTCCGTCTGCGTTTTTTGTACACTGCGTACGCGCAGTTGTGAGATGAATATACGAGGTTTCTTTGTGTTTTTTAATACATAAGTATTTATATGTAGATACTAGGGCAAATCAGAAAATGCGACTCTAAATACATATGGCCCTCTCTCTAGGTACAATACGTCATTATTTTAAACAAGCGAACACCCGCGACTTTGTCCCCCCTACTGACCAAGTTAAAATAAAAACCGGCCAAGTGCTAGTTGGACTCGCGCACGAAGTATTCCATACCATTATCTATAAACAGCAAAAAAAACACGTTTGTTGTATGGGAGCCCCCTTAAATATTTTTTTTATTCTGTTTTTTAGTATTTGTTGTTATAGTGGCAAAAGAAATACATCATCTGTGAAAATTTCCACTGTCTAACTATCACGGTTCGTGAGATACAGGCTGCTGACAGACGGAAAGACAGACACACGTCACACGGACAGTCTTAGTAATAGGGTCCCGTTTTACCCTTTGGGTACGGACCCCTAATAAAATACCATGTATGTATAGCTAATTCGCTTCTTTTTTTTATTTACTTTTAGGAAGACTTACAGAACTTGAAATCAATAAAATAAATATACAATAAGAAATATCACTAGCTAATTATAAGTCTCCACAATTAAAAACAAGCAAGTAGGTAGTGCTATAGACTGCCTGAAATAAAAATAACGTGGCTAAATGAAACAAAACAACAATAAACCAATTTGGGTACAATTACAATTCTAGGTGGTTTATCAAGCTGAAACATGTACAGTCAAGAGCACGTGGAGCTTGACACATTGCATGTTGTTACGTTCTTATTGCAATCGCATTAGAGGCCAGACTCGCACTACAAGTGTAAAGCTCTGTGCTCTTGTTGATAACGAAACATTTTTCCTGGTACCCTGCTGTAATTATCATACAAGGGGATTCTGACAATGCATTCGGCCGAGCAGTCATGAGTCATTGCGAACTAATTGGCCGTTTCAATGGGCGATAATGAGGATCGCCCACAATCAATCAAATGGAGGATGACGCGAGAATCCTTAAGTTCCCCATACACGGGAACGATCGGTCTGTACGATCCGTCGCAACAGACAGATCGTAACGACGGATCGTCCGTGTATGTGAAGATCGTTAACGATTTACTTCATCCCAAGCGATATCGCAGATCGCAACAAATCGACTGTGTGTGCGCACTCGACGATCAACGATTCGATTTTTTCGTGTTGCCAGACTGTGGGCAATTTTACCACCTTTTATTTAATTTGCAATGTATGTATATAACTATGTAAGTTCGGGTGGAAACTTGCAACTCAATTTTGAAGAAGATATTTTAAACTGATGTATGTAAGTCCGGTTACAATGCAATATTATGGTACCACCAAGCTAGGAGGTGGATATCGCAACTTCTTAATGACTAGACAAAGATAACCAATTGAGCTGTTTTTTTTTGGTTTGGATGTCAATGCGTGGTTAGTCATGTGATGTCATTTTAAATCCAACACGGGGGAACATCCAAGGTGACGAGTTATTTTTAATACACTCTTACAAGATGAGTAATAAATGAAAGGGCCGAACTATACTATACGTGACATGGAATTTCTGCTTCTTAATTTTTTTGTAGCTTATACCTCTAGGTATATAAGAGGGATTATTAACCAAAATATCAAAGCGCAATAATTTCCGAGATATAATTTTTTGAAATTACAATAAACTAACCTCAAAACTGTACAACTTAAACGCGTTAAAAAGAAACTACAATGCACCCATCACTACATTACTAGATTACTCTTAATTCCTTATAATTACACACAACACACTTAAAAATACACTAACACACTTACAAACAGATATACTCTCACACATAATTACTTACACACAATCATTCACTAAAATAATATTAAAGAAAAAAAATGTCAAACTGATACATAGGTACACTAATATTATATTTATCCTATTTTAATTTAATATAATCTACCCATTAGCATACCTACTTTCATTGTTATTAATATGTGGTTATTGAGATTGACTATACAATTACCTATCACCTATCCATGTTTAGCCCTAGTATAATAATTTATTGTGTAACTGTTTTTTTAACCCAAATAAAAGAAAATTAAAATAAAATAAGACATATTATTATGTCAAACGTCAATGCGTTTCGTTTTGTCTATTTTACATGTCAAATTAGAGTGAAGTCTGTTAAAGTATTATCGATGTAATTTTATTGTACTAGATAAATTAAAAGTTTCTTCATTTATTTCACTTAACGTTATTGCCCATATTAATAGAAACCGATTCAAAGACCTTTCCGCCCTTCTTTAAAAAAAACTAAAATTGCCCATGGCTTGGGTAATTGCCCACGGTCTGGCAACACGACAGATCGCTTGCGACCGATCGTACAGACAGATCTCACAGACGGATCGTTCCGTGTATGGGCGTCAATTTTGTTGCGACGGATCGTACAGACGGATCGTTCCATGTATGTGGCCCTTTAGTCGCTAGCAAAATGATATACAACTATAATATTATTTTGTTTACACACGGTTATTTAGTTCCAATTTTCCAAACTAGTCACTACATAGAATAAAACAAAGTCGCTTTCTCTGTCCCTATATCCCTATGTATGCTTAAATCTTTAAAACGTTCTTCTATTCTAAAACTATAACGTAACGGATTTTGATGCGTTTTTTTTTAATAGATAGAGTGATTCAAGAGGAAGGTTTTAGCATTGCACCCGTGCGAAGCCGGTGCGGGTTGAAATCTAAACGGATATTATAAAGAGGAAATATTTGTATCTTTATTACTAATAAACTCCAAACTACTTGGCCGATTTTAAAAATTCTTTAACAAATGGAAAGCTAGAAGATCGCTGAGTAACATAGGCTACATTTTATTATCGTATTCCCAAGGGAACGGGAATTACGCTGGTAAAACCGCTCAGAACTGCTAGTGTTTTAATAAAGTATTATTTACATGTGCTCTCAAGGCCATCTACGAGTAGGCTAGTATTAGTAGTATTAATTAGTATATCTCTTTCTATAATTAGTATATCTCTTTCTTTATTTATATAAGAGCAGTGATAGCCCGGACGGTTAAAGAGCCGGCCGAAAATCAGTGAGGCTCGGGTTCAAATCCTGGCATGTACCAATGAGTTTTTCAAAAACTTACGTACATATTTATCACTAGCTCGACAATGAAAGAAAACATCGTGAGGAAACCCGCAGGTCTCAGAATTAATTCTGAGACATGTGTAAACAGACCCAGTCCGGCGATGGGCTCACCACCTATCACGTTTAGGGGTCCAATATATCTCGTGAAATGTGGGTATATCCAGTAATGGAATACCTCTGCCTACCCCCTCGGGGATGAAAGGCGTGAGATTATTTATTTTTATTATTTTTATTTATATAATTAGTATATCTCTTTCTTTATTTATATAATTAGTATATCTCTTTCCGATTCACATATGAAATACGTAACTCTCGAGTCAACGATACAAACTCGTGAATCTAAATGACCTGACCCACAAACCCAGATTAAAATTTAACCAGCGCACTGTACGTGAAGCCGCAATATATCATCCTGTACATCACTCGCTGTGGTCTCACGAAAATTTACTCTCAATAGCTGTTCCGCGCGATTTCACCCGCGTAGTTCCCGTTCTGGTGGGAATAAGGAAATAAAATATAACCTATGTTATTCCTATAAAAGTAAAGTTTCCATTGGTAAACACATTTTTAAAATTGGTCCTGTTGTTTCGCTGGTTGAGCAAGCAGCAAATTTGGTGTAGAGATAACTAAGTAACCGGGTCCACATCTACAGTAGGTACTCTTTACAGCGGGAGAATGTCCCATTTCCAAGGGAAAATTAAAAAACTTGGTAAAAAGATAAATACGTACTACTCCGAAACGATAACACCTAGGTATGTGTAGGTGTCTTATATGTCGTAGGAAACCGCTATGAAAGGATTTTTGGAAATTCCCACTGTTACGGGAATAAACTGGATTGAGGAAACATTAGATTTTTTTGTTTATTGTATTGAATAAGCTCCGATACTACCGGTTTTACCGATTAGAAAAAATATTTTGCCTGTGGAAAGCGTACTTCTCTGGAAGTAACATTGCCTATGACTTACCCACGGGAATTAAAAAAATCTTTTACCAATAGAAAGCTACATTATTAGGGAGTAACATAGGCTATATTTTATTCCCGTATTTCCACTGGAACGGGAACTACGCGGGTGAAACCGCGGAGCGCTGTTAGTTTGTAACAAAATTCCAAATGCAAGTATTCAAAGGTCTAAACTGTTTGCTATCATATCCTACTTCATGTAATAGTATCAAATTCAAACATTCATTACCCATTTAGCAAAACATTATAAAATGGTGCTTTGCATTACATTAAACATCATTGATACAATTTATTTACATTACTTATCTTTATGCTAATTAACATTCCTTAGCTCTGTCACAGTATATTTAACTCAGTTTCATATTGGTGTTTCTTTATTAAAATAAAGTCCTCTTTCTTCCTACATCTCTCACTATCCTGCTCTTCACAGCCATGATGGACTCGTGAATCTTTTGTAAGGAGTTACATTTAATAGTTTATTTAAATAGATAGATAAATCGTTTTATTTGCAAAATAATAGACACATATTGTACATTTTGATGTACTTATTTTGATAAGAAATATAAAAAGAAAACACTACACAACATTAAATTACAAAATACCAACTTTTTATTTACCTTTTGTTACTTTACTTTTAAATTACAAAATACCTACTTCTTAGCTATTTAGAGCAAAAATTTCTTTTTAATTTTGTGAGAAAGTCCATAGCAGCCAGAATTGGTTCTGAGGGATGTGTAACGTCTGGTCCACAAAAGTGCTCATCAGCCACATTCAGGGAAACAAAAATATTACATGGTGAAGTGTGCATTTTTAAAATATCCAATGCATTACATTTATGTACTGTAATTTATATTTCTGCATGTATACCCACATAAAAACAAAACTGGATTGTCTGACACGTTATAATATTCTATCAGAGCACAGTAGGAAGTAGTTACCTTGTTTAGTGTAAGTGCCGCTGGTGTAGTAATAGCAGTACGCCCCGAAGGCCAATGCCAGCAGCAACGCAGCGAGGATGCGGGTCGAGAATGGCCGGCATCGCACCAGCCTAGTCCTCATCGTGACCGCTGCCACAAACAGGACAAGTATTAAAAAGTTACTTTCTCCTTTTCAACTACATAATTATACTAAATGTGTTAGATCTTCATTTGTTTGTCTACACTAATATAATACAAAGGATTTTTGTTTTATGTTTGTTAGTAATGAATAGGCTCCGAAGCTACAACACAGATTATGCAAAAATCAGTAAATTTTTATTTTTATTTTAGGGAGTAACATGGGCTTTATAAATAATTTTCTAACAGGAACGGGACTTAGTCAGTGTCATCTTAGGGACTTGGGAAGGTGAAAAGCAGAGAACAGCAATTGAATATTGGGATTGTAAGAGATCAAAGAAAGTTTTTGTAGCAGACTAAAAAATTGTGGTGTTTCTAATTGTTCTACTTATGTATTTATTTTCATTGTTGTTCACATATTGGTTTGGTGATGAATGAAATAAGGACCGTTGTGAAGGCAAACGTCGCTGCCGACTATTTTTGAATGTCAATGCCCTGTTAATGATTAATAAAACGAAACTCAGGGTCAAGAAAAGCGGAACTCTAAATAAATCTATCAACTTACGGACTCGATAGAAATAGTCGCAGTTTACATTGAATTAAAACAGCACTGTACGAACACAACACATCTTATAAGGAAGTCTAAACAAAATTGTCTTGGTCTTTATTTTAATTCACAAGCAGGTGATAGAAAAAACTGTGTAAATGTTCTTCCTTCGAGTCACGAGGAGAGCTATTATTTTTTATGTTATAATTGACATGACTGCTTCCAGTTTGCTTAGAAGGGAGCAGAGTTATCTCCACGCGGAAAGGAGGTAAATAACTAAAAGCTAAATTGGACTGGAAGCATTTCAATGTAACACAATTAACCGACCGACTGCAGTCGCGAGCGAGACGCGAGTAGAGTAGTATAGTAGCATTGAACAACGCAGTGTTGCCAGAAGTCTATCAATAAAAATTTCGCTTCACTTCGTGTAAAGTTGATCAGCTAATGTCCCCATCTCAGGAGAATTTATAAATTGCCTAAAATAAACATTCAGCGCTTTGCAAGATTTGGATTAAATAAAAAATACTATTTGATAATATGATGAGTCTACTTCAACGACAGACCGAATGTTGTTGACACCTAAAGCAATTTTACCTATACTCGACAAATAAAATGTACTTATAGATTTGAAAAAAAAATATTTATAATTCCGTGTGCCACTAACGATGGTCATTCTAATTTGATGCTCATTTTTAAAACTTGGTAGGTTTGAAGTTGCGCAAATGGCTGCGCATTAACATTTCTAGCGACCATTACCACTACGAGGCTGTTTACGCAGGTGAAGCCTAGGTTCAGAGCAGCCAAGTTAAAACAGCCGTACTACTTTAAACGGTTTTATCTAAAATACAGATAATAATGATGTAGATAATGTACTGAAGGCTAAAACAATGTTCAGTAGGTTCTAGGTACCACTCATAACACCAATATCCTCTTCAGACAAAAAATTAAAATCTCAACAAAAGTAAAGAATGTACATAAATAAAAGTAGAATGTAACAAGTTACATATTATAGCAACACTGGACTCTTGACTGCTTTTGACGTTTCGCTTTTTCCTTTAACAAAATGCAAATCAGAGGATTAAACCATACAGCCAGAAATATGCCGCTATCTATCTACTTAATATTCTTGTTTTCGAACGACTTAATGTACTTGAAATTATTTGTCATTTGTTTAATCTTTCCATAATTAACACAAATTACTTTTAGGACACAATGTACAGAATATATAATAAAAAGTAGAATCGTATCGTTGGATCCATTAGTTAAAGCAAGAAAAGCGAATGACGTCTACATTTAAAAATAATCTCTGTTACATACATGTAGGTATACATAATTCATTATATTATATAAAAGAATGGTCCTCAGTAGGAAGGAACAGGAAACGGCTTTTTAATGGAATTCATGATCCAGTGTAGTATATACCAAAGACCAGTTTAAATAACTGTGTACATACACACAGCAACTTAAATGGCTCCAACAAAGAGCAATTAAATAACAACAGTATAATTATTTGTTATTGTCTCTTTATCCATGCGTTTAAAGGCTTTAAGTATTAAACCAACGTTTTAGTTATGCATTTAATGCTTATCGTAAACAAGACTCGCAACAACTTGCTATTAGCCGTATGCGGCCAGTCGCGAGCTGTTATGGCAAGAGGTAGAGCGCTTCCGATTAAAAACAAGTTTCGAAAACATGAGATACAATGAACTTGGAACCACCGGTCTGAAGCTGTCGCACGTTAGTTTAGGGGGGGCAGCATTCAGCAATATCTATGGGTGAGTGATTGGGCGTTATTATAATACTTATATTTATCTCATAGAGGTAGGTACTTTGGAGCGTCGGGATGATAACAAGTAACAACAATCGGCGTACGTCGCAGCGGTCGTTATTCTTAATTGTACAAGGTCGCCCGTCCAATAATACATACCTACTAGTTAGGTAGGTACCTACCACCTACCACTAACATTTACCACATGTTTCTTTACTCATGTGCATCTACTTCACCTTCTTGGTCATTGCGAGGTTTAGAAATATTATTATTCACTGATAAACAAACTGTTTATGCGTTTGTACATTCGATTACAGATCGAGAGATAATGTACTTGTTTATACATAATAGAATTAGGTACTAGCGGTTCTGCTCGGTTTCACCCGCGTATTTCCTGTTCCCGTGGGAATACGGGGATAAAATATAACCTATGTTACTCAGGGATATTCTATCTTTCCATAGGTGGAAGAATTTTTAAAATCGGTCAAGTAGTTTTTGAGTTTATTCGTAACAAAGATACAAACATACAAATCTTTCCTCTTTATAATATTAATATAGATTTTGAATACACTCAACCTTTATTCGCACCCGTATTTCACTCCTGCGAAATCATAGGTAGGTAGGACTTTTCAGAGAAATTTTTCAGAGAAAAACCGGTCCAAATCCCGCGGCTGGATTAGTTCCATTTAGCGGTACGAGGGGGTTTGCGCAGGCGAAGCCTATGCTCATAGAAGCCAAGTTAAAACGGCCTTACTGTAACAGCCCTTCTTTGGAAGTAGGTATATACCTACCAAGTATAAAGGTTATCTATGTGTGTACACCTTTATAGCTACCCTTAAAATATTTGCATTAGATTTAAAATGACCTTTTATGTATAACTGTAGAATTTCTTTAAAACCCGTTTTGTACTTTTGTGTGAAAGCGTGCCAAACATCCACCCAGCCAGAGTTTCCTCAAACTTTCGCGTTTATAATACGATGTAGGCAGTATGTATTTTTCGTACCCAGGGCCTTTGACGAGAATAGAAGCTTGGATCTAATACGGCAGGCTTTGAGGAACGGGGTCAACTACCTAGAGACCAGTCCTTGGTATGGCCAGGGCAGCTCCGAAACCACCATTGGGAAGGTAAACAGTAAAGACTTTATATATCTATGCACATAGCTATATCTAACTAAATAAGTTGACAAAAAATGGTCAAAATTGACGCTAATTCACTAATTGACGCTAAAAACTCGAAATCGATACAAGACGAGGGAATGTTTTTTCTAACTATCTTTGTGCTATTTTACCTAATAGCTTGACAGCATTCACCGGACTAGGGTAGGGAGTGCGTTAGGGCACTCTACCCTGCGTCTTACAAATTACTTAATGGCTACAAAAGAAACGACTGGTCTAAGGGCACAGAAGTAGAGGTGGTGTAAAAGCGAACTATGACCTACTCATTCAATCACAGATTAATCACGAAATCTAGAAAGTTAGTGTCTTTTTGTTTAATATTTATTTAAATATGTATACTTAGTAGGTACAGGTAGGGTAGGAAACAGGTACCTAAGGTTTCGTTCGATTCAGACCGAGCGGAAAATTTTCCGAATCCTTATGTCAAATAATTATGTCATTCGTTTTCGATACCGACATCTCTGAATAGCCCATCTTCGACAGATTTTTCGATTCCGAGTCGAATATCGAATATCGAAGCTCCGTGAATACGCCTGCGGGTCTGTTACACATGGCTCACAATTAATTCTGGGACCTGTGGGTATTTTCACGATGTGTTCCTTCACCGTCGAGCTATTGACAGTTTTGAAAAACTCATTGGTACATGCCAGGATTCAAACCCGAGCCTCGCTGATTATCGTCATGTGAAGTAGGCTCTTTAACCGTTAGGCTACCACTGCTCCACATTTCAATAATTCCAATATCATTCTCCATCCGCGTTAGAGAGGTACCTAAGTACTTACGAATTATCTGTAAATGCACTTCGTATCGATAATAACAGAACTGTGTCCTTATTATGAAGTGACACTCGACTGCGGCTATTATAATGGAGAACAAGCCGCGACTGTGTCAGATCCGAATTCCACGCCCGGATAGGTTGCTTATGATTATTTATTTACACTAATCTACATCTACTGTACAGTTTTCTACACTAATTAGGAAAAAAAAATCTTTTTGCATGTTTGTAACGGATTCAAACTCAAAAACTACTGAACCAAAGAGTGGAGGTATGTAGATACTATGAGCATAGACCTATTAATATGTCTATGACTATGAGTTTATTCAAAACTTGCGTTAAGTCTTAGATAGGTATTAATCTATATATGTATATAAAAATGAATCCGTTTTTCACGGCATCACGCGTTAATGGCTTAACCGATTTGGCTGAAAGTTCGTGTGGAGGTAGCTTAGAACCAGGAGACGGACATAGGATACTTTTTATTCCGATATTCCCACGGGAACGGGAACTACGCGGGTGAAACCGCGGGGCGCTGCTAGTCTATAATAATTATTATCACTAGCTGACAGTTTTATATTATTAGGTACATAATATATAAATTGAAAGTGAAAAGAAATTTCATCAAATGAAAATGATTTAAAATTTGGGTAACAATCTTATCAGTCCCTTTTCAACCGACTTCAAAAAAGGAGGTTTTCAATTCGACTGTATGTTGTTTTTATGTTTGTTACCTACTTTAGACCTTTCGACTGGGTAAACCGATTTTGATGATTTTTTTTATTTGAAAGCTGGTGCTATTCTGGTGCTGGTAATCCATTTTAATTTGTTTCCAAGTTCGGACAATTGCATCGATGAGAAAACCATATAAGTCTTAAATTTGCATCAAGTATGGGCACAACAAATGGACGAATATCTCAATATCCGGAAAACCTATTTCGATGATTCTTTTTTTCCCACTTCAAAAAAGGTCGAGGTTCTCAATTCGACTGTATTTATTTAGTGCTATACGTTGAAGTCGGTGTTAACTCTTTAGTTCTATGTTATTTCTATCCCGTTCGTACCTATTCGCAGGCGCTGCAAGGCGTCCCCAGGGAGTCTTACTTCATCGGCAGCAAGGTGGGCCGCTACGAGTTGACGCCGGAACGAATGTTCGACTTCTCCGCCGAGAAGACCGCGGCCGGCGTCGACAACACGCTTCGACTGCTCGGCCTGGACTACGTGGACTTGATACAGGTCAGAATGGAGGTTGAGGGTACGCAAGTCTAAGCGACTACCGCAAATGATAATGATGCTTGAAACAGATTTCCTAGCACACCGGAATACTACAGCGAAAAATAACGAATTTATGTAACCCAATTGATGAAAAGAATACTGTGTTGAGGAGATTCTTGCCCCTCTTCTTCTCCTCAACCATACGAATATATGCTGAAGCGGTAGAGTTGAAATGACGTTCCATATCTAAGTGGATTTGTAAGTCCCTATAGCTACTTTGCATAAAACATTTTGACTTTGATCATGATCAATTGGCCGATTTGCGATTGGGATGGATCCCGGTTTTCAATAATAATAATAATATAATCTCACGCCTTTTATCCCCGAGGGGGTAGGCAGAGGTATTCCATTACTGGATCTACCCACATTTCACGAGATATATTGGACCCCTAAACGTGATAGGTGGTGAGCCCATCGCCGGACCGGGTCTGTTTACACATGTCTCACAATAATTCTGGGACCTGCGGGTTTCCTCACGATGTTTTCCTTCACCGTCGAGCTAGTGATAAATATGTACGTAAGTTTTGAAAAACTCATTGGTACATGCCAGGATTCAAACCCGAGCCTCACTGATTTTCGGCCGGCTCTTTAACCATTCGCTACCACTGCTCTGCTCGGTTTTCAATGACTTCCCGGTAATTACCCATAGATTCACGACTTGACGTTCGCTCCGGACGTGTCGGTGGTGCTGAAAGAGACGCTGCCCGAGCTGGAGCGGGCGGTTCGCGACGGCAAGGCGCGGTTCATCGGCCTCGCCGACTACGACATCGACCTCATGAAGGAGGTCGTCGAGGAGTCCGACGTCAGGATCTCGTCCGTCCTGTCGTATGCCAAGTCCACCCTCATCGATAACCGCTTGATGAATTACACGAGCTTTTTCAAGGTATTATTATCTATAGGATTTATAGGACAAAAACTAAAAAGACTTACTTGCATAGTCAACTCTATTGCCTACTGTTACTAAACCTATTACGCTAATAGCGAGTGATCTGCTGATGTCTGTTGAATAGTCCCGTTCTACAATTAAAGTTATTCATCAGACTTTCACAAAATTTATTATACGGGGCCAGCCTGGAAGTATACCCGATCAAACGAAAAAAAATATTTCGAAACCGCTTCAGATTTGACGGAGTTCGAGTTATGGATTAACATACCAAAAAGAAGGTAAAAAAAACATAAGTACGCGACGAATTGAGCCTACTACCTACTTTTTTTTCAAGTCGGTTAATATTACAAAACCGTATTTTATTACAGTTGCACTTTTTATTTAATACTACCGACAGAGGGCCTAGAAAACGTTCGTAAAACGTTTTGTCAGTCGAAAAGAATGACAAATGTATGGGTCACGCGTCCGCCGTTATAGCGCGACCAAGTAAAATTGACGCAACGTTCTAATAAGGCAGCAAGTTAAGCCGAACGCCAGCGAAGCGAATAAAAGTTTCTTTGTCGTTTCGTTGGTCAACAATTCGGTAGTCAACATCTCTTGAGTGTTTGGAGTGGGTAGGTACATTTTTACCCGACTGCACAAATTGGTTTAAGTTTTTTATCTTTTCAATACGTTTTAACACACTCATGATTTCAGTATGTTCATAAATTAATGTAGGTTAGGTTCCATTGGACGGATGTAAAATAGAGTCTCAATTTGTTTTACGAGTAGTCGTGTTCGTGTGCGTGATTATCTCGAAAACTGGTGATAGTTTTAGATGGTGATGAGTACCTAGTCATAACTAGAGCTGTTACGGTTTTACAACAAAATACCTAAAGCTGTTCTAGATTTGCCAGGAAAACTTGGTCGCCTGCACCTGATTTTCTCCTGTTCTTTGCCCAGAGCCAGGGCGTGGGCGTGATCAATGCAGCGGCGACCGGCATGGGGCTGCTCTCCAACAGGGGTCCCCAGCCTTGGCACCCGGCCAGCGACGACATCAAGGCCCTGTGCAAACGCGCCTCCGAGTTCTGTAGGGTACGTTAGATTAAGGTTGCCAACCGTTCACCTGCGGATGCACAACCGCGGTGCCATGGCTGGGTCCGAAGCGGCGAGGAGGAACACACCAGGGTTTTTAGTGGGTATGGCAGCACTAGGCTGCAGAGCCCCACATAACCCCCGGCCCCCCCCGGGTCGGGTGCGTATGCAGTAATGGTTAAAAAAAAAGGAAGTCATGCTCGCACGTTAACCTTGAACAACTACAATCTATCTAAACTAATATTATAAAGAGGAAAGACTTGTATTTTTGTAACGAATAAACTTAAAAACTACTGGACCGATTTCAAAAATTCTTTTACCATTAAAATGCCACAATATCCCTGAGTAACATAGGCTTTATTTTATTCCCGTACAAGAAGTACACAAAGGTTCAATAGTCTAATAACAAGGCACTCTAAACTCGTCCATGAAGATTGGCTAAATGTAAACAGCAGCCCATCTCCATTGAAGAGTTGCTGGTTCCAAATGCAGTACCCCGAGAAAAACCATAAAACAAAAAAGTATAACATGTTATTTAACATGTTATGTTACATAGTCTGACACATTTTTAGGCACAAAACGTGGAGCTGGCGCGTCTCGCGACCTGGTACACTCTGAGCCAGCCAGGCATCGACACCAACGTGTGCGGCTTCTACAACGCCGAGCAGCTGGTGGACACTCTGGACCTGGTGGCCAGTGGGCTCACGGACCACGAGAAGGGGGTGCTGGCAGAGCTGCAGCTCAGGCGAGTCATCACTCATCTCATCACCAACTCGACTCAAAGCAAAGCATTGAAATGCGAGAAATTTCTTAATAGCCTTATCGTGTTAAATACCTACACTTCATTTTCAAACGACTTCAAAAAGAGGTGGTTCTCAATTCGAATGTGTTTTTTATGTTTGTTTGTTAGACTGTGTTTACCGATTTACCTAAATGATTCTTTTTTTATTTGAAAGCTGGTGCTTTAGGTGTGGTCTCGTTTCAATTTGGTCCAGTTCTGACAATGGAATCCATGAGAAAACCATATAAGTCTTGAATTTGCATTAAGTATGTGCGCGACAAGTAACTCAATATCACGCAAACCTATTGCGATGATTCTTTTTCAACCGACTTCAAAAAGAAGGAGGTTCTCAATTCGACTGTATTATACTCTTTAAATTTATATGTTATTCAAGTGATGCCCTCATCAGATCCTGGTTTCCTTATCATGGTTGCAATATCACCTTTCCAACAAAAAAAAGAATCATCAAAATCGGTTCATAAACGACGAAAATAAAAAAAGACGTGTGGCACTCGGGGACTGCCGCGGTAAAGCTATTGCATAGCATTTTGTATCAACAAGACTGCCGAAAAGAAACGGGTTGTTCCCAGTCCTCCGATCGGAACTCCGATTGGTAGGACGAGTGGGAATATTTTTTCCCACTGCTCCGATTGTTTTTATTTTGTTTCAATAACCCCTTTTTTCGCCAAAAGTACAGTCACCAATAAAATAAAAATACTTATTTCTTTAAAGGTATGTAATATTATAATACTAAGGCTATTTATAAGTTAAGATGTCGTGATTCCCTAAGAGAACTGTTCAAAGAAATTAATATTTTAACAATGCCTTGTCAGTACATTTATGAAAACATTATACTTACATGTGCGGAAAAACATATTACTTTGTACTAAAACTGTGACAGGCATAGGAAATTGTAATCTTAGAAATAAAAATAAATTAGAGCGACCTCAGTCACGATTAAGTAAAATTTATAATTCCTTTGTGGGGCTTTGCACACCTGAAACTGTGTTCGAAACTCATGTTAAAAAATGTACTTTGTAAAATGGCGTATTACAAACTAGACGACTATATAAATGGCAATGATGCTTGGAACAGATTTCCTCCAGCACAGCGCAATGCGATGGCAAAAATTAACGAAATTATGTAACCCAATTTAGTATTAAGTAACAATTGATTAAAAGAATATTGTGTTGAGGAGTTTCTTGCCCCGTTTCTTCTCCTCAACCGTACATGCTGAAATGGTGGAGTTGAATTGACGTTCAATAAGTGGACTTGTAAGTTCCTACTTTGAATAAAACATTTTGACTTTGACTAAACCTTGAATTATTGTATTATGAATAAAATTATTGTATTCAAAAATCAATTAAAAGCTCCACTCCACTCCACTTCACTTCACTTCACTTTATTTTATTTTATACAATGCACGGCCTTCAACCCACACCTCCGTGCCCGTCGGAGTGGGGAGCGTGAGCTTTTTTTGGTTACGGAATTTCTGGATTCGGTCCCCGCGCTCAAGGCCCGCGATAGAAGCTATGCAATAGCTTAAAATGAAACCTCCTCCTTCTTTGAAGTCGGTTTAAAAATATTTTATTCCGTACTAATAATAATTGTAAGGGTACGTAACTCTGCGTGCGTCCGACGTGCTCTCGGCCGTTTTTTTTTTAAATCTAAGTGCAACATAAGTAGGGGGTGGTCGGGCGGAGACTACTCACGACAAATCAAATTTGTGAGCCGTCCCGTCAGACACGTTGCCCGAGGCGAGTAATGGACGCTGTGGAGGCGATGTATTTTCACGGTTCACCACCCACCCCCTGTTAGCATCTAGACTAGAACCTAGGCTCACATGTATAGGAACACCTATGTAGAGGACACCGCGCCAGAACATTCGGTGAGATCTCGGTGGGTAGCAGGCTCAAGTCTGGGTATGATTGATTGATTTAATAGTGTACATTTTCTCTCATTATATAATCTGATTAATTATCACAGAATTAGGAATTGAAATATGAAAAGGGGAATTGAAATACACACGAATTGCGATTATAAAATTACGCAAGGAAGCGTAAAGGAAAGTCGTATAGGTGCAAAGTATAAAAATTCATTTCATGTGATTAATTAATTGCTATGATAATTAAAACAAAAAAACGGATTGCCATCATCAGATCCTGGTTTTTCTGGTACCCTATTGATATCTCCTTTCTAACAAAAAAAGAATGATCAAAATCGGTTCATAAGCGACGAAGTTATTCCCGAACACACATAAAAATATACAACGGGTAACAGAATAAGCGCAATGCCTCGTACACCCCAATTAGTATTTTAATATAAAAAAAATATGTTGCCTTCGTGCTTTAGTTGCGTCTAACCAATTTTCTTAAATAAGCTGAGCTATGCTTAAACATTTTTCGGAAAAAATTAACACATTATTAAAAATACCTGAAATCGATTAAGTAGTCGATACTGAACAAATTTATTTCAGGAATTGCGCTTATTCTGTTACATATAGTATATATACGGTCGCATTGAGAAAACTCCTCCTTTTTTGTAGTCGGTCAAAAGACCCATCTTTGTTTGCCTTGAACATCGATTAACTTTTACAGGTTCTTCAACAAAGGTACCTTTCACTGGGACAACGTCGAGCTGCCGGCTCACAAGGAAAAGCTGAATAAGATACGAAACGCACATAAAGCTACCAAATAGTACTTCATGTTAGGAAAGTCTTGTTTACTTATGAAATGAAATAAAAATCTCGTCTGTGATTATAACATTGTTTTATTTTTAAACAGGAATGTGAGCACAATGTGACAATTTGTAAGGTAGACCGATGTTACATTAAACATATTAATTTTAGAAAAAACTTAACACCAATTGCACGAAGTCAATTAAATTTAAGTTAAGTTATTATTTATTAAGTAGTGATTTGATAATGAGAGGCAATGTAGGATAAATCAAATTGACGTTTTTGCAATTGGTAGTTAGGAATGTCTCAAACATGCTTATTACAAAATATTCCAAATTAGCGTTTAAAGTTAAACAGTATCTAAAATAAATGCTGTCACTTTCTTGAGAATAATATAAGAAAATAATTTAAAAAAAGACGGACAAAAAGACAGACAAACGTGTCGTATTGAGAACTTCCTTCTACACGTTATTTATAACTATACATAGACTCTCGCCTTTGAGATTTGGCTTGACCAGAATTTCGTTATAGGTAGGTACCTAACTAATATTAATCGTGATAGCATCTGTTTTAAACAGTGTCTAATTATAAACCTTGTTTTACAATGTTCTGTACAGACAGATATTTTGTTCTATAATTAATACATTTTAATACAGGTGTATGGTTTCTGTAACTCTTTAAATCCAATTTTATACTCGTAGCCTGCTGACAATGAAAAAGGTTACGTTTTGAGATTACATTGAGATTGAATTATATGTGATGTAGAAGTTCAAATGGGTCATACATAATACATGAATGGATACAATTTTATCACAATCGTTCTAATATATTTTTGGGGTCAAAGCCAAATTTGACAGTGCTGGCTCTTATGTTGCGATTACGTTGACAAAAACGTTTTAACCGATATAATTTATCATTATATGATGTGGTGAGATTAGATACAGTTTCATAAAAGCCGATCTTTAAGCCTTATTATATAATTTAAATGTAATTAAATTAATTTTACACAATATTATGGCCTTTGTGAAAAGTTTAGGTGATAATTATTTACTTAAATTGAGATTTCACACCTATTGTACATGTATGGCTGAAAGAAACAGGATACGTCTCATATTGACAATATCATTTACTTTGGGAAAGAGGTGTATGTATCTAGGTGATATAATAATAATTATAGTAGTTCCGGTGGAATCGGAAGAAGCTTATTTTTCAAAATAATTTTAATATCACATCTAAATCTAATGCCAAAAACTACATATAAATAAATTAGGTACTTACAGTTGATTACGTTTTAAATTTAAAGGGCCCTCTGGGCGAGAGGAAACGAGCGCCAGAGTGGGGATGGGCCACTCACGTCGCCTCCTTTGGTAGTCTGAGCTCAACCAATCAGGTGGTGACCAAAAGCAGATTTTTCTCTGGCGAGACGAGACCAGGTGAGACGAGAATTAAAACTACGCCGGGCTATTTCCAGCAAAAATTGCTATTCATAGCTATCGCGAGCTTGTGCGATATTGCTCTCAGATTGTAGCGATAACACAGTACTGGACTCGATTCTGCAGACCAGCAAAAATCCTAATTTTAAGTTAGCCTATCCTTCTCCATAGAATACGGACGACAGAAACAAACCATAGATTGAAGAGTAATGTCAAAAATGTAAAAACCAACTAATTTGAACCTTATAAACGTGCTTATCTGTCACTTTTATCCATCGCCTTTTTTACATCGTCGCTAAAATTTCTAAGCACGCCTTAGTTGACACGACAAATTTTTATTTGACAGGACTAAATATCTCTCGTCTCTTTTCTTTTCTAGGAGAAAGAAAATGACAGGCCTAAACTTAAATAAGTTTAGTCGCTGTAATGCAGAATCGAGCCTATTATTAAGTTTATTTTGCGATAAACACACGACTGTTAACATGTTCTATGTAGTCTAATAAAAAAAAAATACATACCACACGAGCCATCTAGAGAATAATGTTTCCTAATAGGCTACGAATAAGGAATTTCCTTATTCGTAGCTAATAGGTCAATAAATAGTAAGTATGCAGGAGTACGGTTCTATACGGTAATAATACAAAAAGAAATATTTAAATTCTCCACCGTTTCTACCGAAGAAGCGATAGGAGAGAAATGTTTGTATCGCAAAATTTCAATTCTCACCTTTTCTCATCTCATCTCGTCTCGCTTCACCTCACCTCAACTCACCGGCGGAAAAGAGAGCGCGTGACTGAGAAAATGAGTGCGCGTGAAAGAGATGCGTGCGTATATTGAAACGCTTACTGTCGCGTCGCGTCTCTCATGTAGGTACTAGAGAACTCGACATCGCCTAGAGAACTCGCTCAACTAGACATTTTACAGCATCTATCAAGTGCTAACTATATTACAATAAAAGTTTACCGCACCACGAAATTTCGAACAAAAAACTATACTTACATTTCAAAAAATATACATTTCGTAATCCGTACACCGCTAGGCCAAAACTAGACAGAATTTTACCATGCCAAATAAAGGCTGATTCATGTTACAACGGGACGGGCCCCGTCCGGGCCCGGGCGTGCCCCGTCCGGGGCGAACCATCTTACAACACGCCTTGACATTTGGCGCGGACGGGGCCCGTCCCGTTGTAATATGAATCAGCCTTTAACCACTATACTTATTGTTTACACTTATAATAACTGAGCAAATTTTAACCAATTGATAATTATGAAGGTGACTACAGTACGCCAGCTAAGTTTGCCTACCTGAAGGCAGAGGCAAGTACCCAAACGAGGTCAACCACAGAACTGACGCATAAAGACTGATTCATGTTACAACGGGACGGGCCCCGTCCGGGCCAAATGTCGAGACGTATTGTAGGATGGTTCGCCCCGGACGGGGCCCATCCCGTTGTAACATGAATCAGCCTTTATGAGCACTTTTTAGAACTTGCACTACGCAATATGTCGTACTTTTTGCTACAATTTATGATAAATGATAGAATTTTATATACTAATTTAGCTACATTCATAAATGTCAGTTTGATGTAGAATATCCACTTCACTTCTGTAATCTCTAAATAGGTAGTACATTGTATAAGTCGCTATCTGCCCTCTGACTTTTTCTACGCTTACTTCTAAACCAAGCAACGGATTCTTATAGGGTTTTCACTAATAAAAATAGCCATCAATTATTTGAAAATAATTATTAGTAAATTGCACTCGAGAATAATGTATAATATATTATACTTAACAGAAAGTGCATATTTTTCAGTGTTCTTTTTGAGAAGTTATCCTATTGAGAGATGCTATTTTGCGTCAATTGCACATTTTGCTCCTTGCTTGTAATAAATCCCTGTCAATAGTACCTAGCTTTCAGCGTGCAAACTTAACCGGCGCGTTTCGTGACGAATTTTAATTAAAATTAATATTCTCTCAAGAAAGGCATCTAATAATATATAAAGGCACAAAGATTGGCTATTGTTGCCATTCAGATAATGTAACAGTTTTTACAGAATATTGTAGCCGTGTATAGTCAAGAGCACGTGGAGCTTGACACATTGGACTCTGTAACGTTCCTATTACAATCGCCTTAGAGGTCAGACTCGCACTGCAAGTGTAAAGCTTCATGTGCTCTTGACTGTACTGATTGTAAAACCTTAAATAATATCTTATAATTAATTAAAGTAAAATTTAATTTTACAGTCAAACTTATAATGTATTTTATTATGTCATTATTTGGGGTCGATGTTGGTTGTGCTAGCAAACACTTCCCCAAATACAGTAAGGCCGTTTTAACTTGGCTGCTCTGAACTTTAGAGCTGCCAACTTAAAACGGCCGTACTGTACTTTAAATAATATAGGTTGCAGTAGAGCTGCACGATAAAATTGAATGTGATGATTTATCAATAGTGTATTATTATTGTTATACACTCAGAGGCACAATGAACCGCCCGTAGTGATATTTTCATACCCTGGAGGTCACTTTGAAGGCTTGTTTCTCCGTCGTAGTATGATTTGGGTGAGATCTGCTGACTGCCATCCTCAATACGGATAGAGGTCCAAAATGTTCGTGAGAGGCCTAAGTGCCTTGATCAGACAGGCCGTTTAGACCACAGACTGTGTTGGGTACTGAGTGTTTCAATATCCATACATTTTAATGCAATATTTGATGTTTTTTCGTTTAGATCACACCTAAGTAATTCATTGATGGACAACCAAGCTTCCAAATTGAGCATGTGGGATTGCTTATTGCTTAATAATTGCCAAAGAGATTAAAATACAATAGGGCATAGAGGGGACAAAGCGACGAAAATTTCAAGCCAAAAGTTATTCCAAGTGGAATAAGTCTAGTAGAATTTCGACCGAATGACAGATCGCGTTCATACTAACTGACATGACGCTTGAGCTTCAAACATGCTTCAAACTTTTGTATGAAAATATTCCCAATGCCCCCTCTATGTCCTATTATATTTTAATCTCTTTGATAATTGCATAAAATCAAATACTGGTAGTGGACATAGCCGCCATGTTTGCAACCTTATGTTGTTTGGAATAAATAATAATTATTAGGCTGTCTTTCGAAAGTTAGGCCGTAGCGTCCGGCGGCAGACATGTTTTTTTTTTCTATAACGGTACATGGACCCTGGGACGTTAGCCGACTGCCAGTAAGTGGGTCACTGTTGCTTGATTTCATACGTTATCAATGTATGAAAAAAATGTGTATTTGTTTTTTTTTACTGACATAATTTATACATAAACACACTACTAACAAAATGAGCCCCTTACCTTACTGTGTTGTGTACTTATATTTATCTACAAACTAATCTTTTCGTAAAGTAAAGGTAAAGCAATCAGAAAAGTCAATAAAACCTATGCTTAGATAAATAAAGCTATATCCTCACTGAATAATCAACACAGCTCAGCTGGGCGGCTGTTGCATTTTATGACTTATAACTATACTGGTAAGGTTGGCCCTATAAAGTCATTTTTGTAAAGTCGTCTTCTGTTAGGGGGCAAAGGCTAAAAACCTGTTATACAGAATTTCGAGACTTCTAAAGCGAATTCGTCTTCAGACAAATGTGAGGTTCATTTTTATATAAAACAACCCTGTAACTGAAATAATGCCTAAAATTAATATGGAATGCAAGTTCTGTCATTTTTTAATTTAGAGTCGTAAGGATGTAGTACATGGTACCTAGTTTCCCACCAAATTTTGTTTTAAAATCTCAAGACAATGGACAAGGAACGTCTCTTGACAATCTATACTTCTATACCTACTAATATTATAAAGAGGAAGGATTTGTATGTTTGTAACAAACAAACTCAAAAACTACTCCTTTTTAGAATGTGTGTGTATTTATTTGTATCTAGTCCAAAGTCAACGACGCTTTCTATGAATGTAAAGTATCTTCCTTTTTTGGTTTCAACACATAAATAGTGTAATAAATACACACACCGGCACAATTAGCGGAACAGAAAAAAAAGGGAGTATTTACGCATTTTTGCGTGTTACTGGCCGGCTAAATAAGCTTTTTTTAAATTTGGGTTTTAATTTAAAAATGGAATACTAAGCGACTGCCCTTTTTTTCATTCTTTTGTTTTAATTTTCATTGATTAATTTTTTTCCACCGCTTGTCCGTTTTTAGAAGGTTCGTGAATTCCACTTGAAAATCTTTGAATTGCAGTTTTTGAGGCTTTTGAGTTTTTTCGCATATTGATAATTTACGAGCATCTAAGTATGCCTGATTTAACGCCATCAGAAATCATTAGGGCAGATCAAATGAGGAGAAATGGTCAAACCTACAGATCGATTGCCAGAAGCCTTCGTCGATCGTTATCAACGATTCATCGTAGCATCCAACGATACAGATTGACGAATACTCTAGTGAGAAGGAGAGGACAAGGCCGGAAAAGGTGTACTTCAAGGAGGGATGACCGTTTTCTCCAACTTCAAGTCCGACGGAACACGAGACTAACGGCGGTGCAGGCTCGAAATTTACTGGAAGAGGTACGAGCAGTAAGGATGAGTGAGCGGACAGTTCGTAGAAGATTCGAAGAAGTGGGTATAGGCTCGTATGTGCCCGCCAAAGCCCCAAAACTTGAGAGACATCATCGCACAAACCGTCTACACTTTGGTCGTGAACATCGTGATTGGGACTTCGACGACTGGGGACAGGTTCTTTTTACTGATGAATGCAGAGTTATGTTAAATCAAATTGATGGAAGGCAGCGAGTATGGAGACGCAAAGGAGAACGGTATATCCAGTCTAATTTTGAAAATACAGTGGCATATGGCGGCGGTTCAATTATGGTCTGGGGAGGAATATGTTTAGCAGCTCGTACGGAGTTAGTAGTAGTCGATGGCGGGAATCTGAATGCTGATCGGTATATCAGGGAGATTTTAGAAGAACATGTTGTGCCATTTGCCCCCTTTATTGGTAACAACTTCATTCTAATGCAGGATAATGCTCGGGCTCACAGTGCTCGCACAGTACAGACATACCTAAACCATGTTGGTATAACGGTGATGGAGTGGCCAGCACGGTCCCCCGATATGAACCCTATAGAACACGTCTGGGACTTGCTAAAGAGGAGTGTAAAGTCAAGAATGCCACCTCCCAATAATCTCAACGAGTTGCGAAACGCATTACTTGAAGAATGGCAGAGGTTGCCCCAAGAAACCATTGATAACATCATCCGCAGCATGCCCAGACGGATGGAAACCCTCATCAGAGCACGAGGAGGAAACACTCGATATTGAACAGTCATTGAAATTGATGTTAACCTTTGGAAAATTTTGAATTTTCTGCTGTTTCTCTATAATTAAAAAATCGAAGAAAAATGTATTTTGTTTAATTTAATTTTTATTTTTATTAAACTTTAAGTATGGTGTTACAAATGAATGTCAAAACATGTTAATTTAATTGTTGTTTCATTTTAAATAATATCTTGTTTAAAAATTACATTCATTGTTCTAAATTCCCTCTTTTTTCTCCTTTTTTTTTTTCTGTTCCGCTAATTGTGCCGGTGTGTGTATCACCGTAATTCATATGGAGAACACATACTATTAAATTCACTTGCGACATGTCGGTCGGTGATATATCTGCGCACATTAATACCAAATTGTGGGGCACAATTCACACTCGATTACCAGGGCCTGTACTATGGGTACTAAGCAACTGATAAACATACTTAAATAAACACCCAGACACGAAGCCAACAGACAAGTTCATGCATACAAACGTTGGCCCCGAGCAGGGATCGAATCCGCGACCTCTAACTCAGAGGGCTGGGTCACTACCAACTGAGCCAACAGGCCAGTCAAATGAATAAAATCACTACATAGTATAAAACAAAGTCGCTTTCTCTGTCCCTATATCCCTATGTCCCTTTCTATGCTTAAATCCTTAAAACTACGCAACGGATTTTGATGCGGTTTTTTTTAATAGATAGAGTGATTTAAGAGGAAGGTTTTAGTGTTAGCATTGCACCCGTGCGAAGCCGGGGCGGGTCGCTAGTATTTTATAAATGAAATAAGTCTTGCTTAGAACTTAAAAGTACGTTTTGCTTACCTACTAGAATTGCAATTCTAATGCTATATTATTTACGATAATCTCACTTGGTGGAGTTCTCCACTACATTTACTTCTAAATGCTCTGCAAATGGGTTTGAAGATTTTATTAAAATACAATCGCCTGTTACGTACGAGTAGGTTACCTACGTTTTGGAAAAAGTCCATCATCTGGCAACTAGACGACACCATCTCCCAATCCTTAGTGGACTCTCCTACTAGATTATCGCCCATACTTCCTCATGTGAGAGGATAACAAACAACCTTAGACCTATGTGTTAATAGGTCTATGCAAACAACTCTATAGAGTAAAAAACCTACTTCAACGAATAGCATTCCTAGTAAGACATGAGATTAAAAAGAGCTGCCCTTGAGTTTCTAGATGGTTCCTCTCGAGGTACTGCATTTGGAACCAGCAACTGGTGGGTGCAGATGGGCTGCTGTTTACATTTAGCCAATCTTCATGGACGAGTTTAGTGTGCCTTGTTATTGACTTTTCAAAGTGTATTTTACATACCTACTGAAATATTTTGTATTTGCTTTTAGCAATTTTAAAACTTTAGTAAAATTTTTAGAAACCCCTCTGAAATATGATTTACCAAACAAAAAAATTAATGATCAAAATCGGTTCAGAAATTTCGAAGTAATCGCGTAACATAGGTACAATATCCCTGTGAGTGAGTAACATAGGCTATATTTTATTCCCGTATTCCAACGGGAACGGGAGCTACGCGTGTGAAACTGCACAGAACCGCTGGTTAAAAATCCATATTAAAATCTTCAAACTCCAAACTCAATTTTGGTACAGAACATCTTCCTTCGTTCTTCCTACATACTATTGTTTTTGCTATTTATACATATTTGACTTCTATTTACCTACATTTATTCTCAATATTTGTGCGTAATTTTTACGAAGAAGTATAAAACTTGATTCTGTGTTTTCTTGTTAAAAAACAACCTTTGCGTCTATGAATTGGTTCTTCCAATATAACGAAAAACAGTAAACAAATTACTTCTAACTTGATACCTCACATTGTTCTTTAAGATAATAAACTGTTTAACATCCATGATGACTTAATATTTTACTCCACTCTTTGCATTTGCACGAGAACATTATAATTACTAATATGTTCGCTGCTACTAGAGTTGCACAAGGTGAAAATTATCTATACAAAATTTTGGGGTCATTCTTGAACGCCATTATCTATTAAAATGATACCAATTGAATTAACGCGAAATTTCAAAAATATTACATTATATAACAAACTTGAATAAAATTTATTTTGTTATACATTTTTAGTACTACACTTTTATAAAGTAAATTACGATTACTTTGGTGTTGTACATCAGCTCGAGTTTCATCACAAAAAGGCAAACGAAAAATTACAATATTTGCTAGAAGGTGATTTCAATGTGTTCTTTAGTAAAAAACCCAACTACTACTACTGTTGACTATAATAGCTTGTATATACTTTTTACTCGCTGCTTATCGCCTCTAACATTATTAATGACTAAAATTATCAATCGCTATCTACATGCCGCTCCCAATGGTAGCATCCACACAAATATTTCGACTCAGATGACGACATATAAGATTTCGTTAGTACTTATTACCCTACCCGTTTTGTTACAGATTTCCGCTTTTGTTACACGATTACCAGCTAGTTATAAGTCTTTATCGCAATGTATGCTGATTTGGGCCCGAATTAGCTGCATAAATTTCAATAGCAAGAAGTTTTATTTTTTGTCTCTTCACACGCGAAATCACGATTTGTCATGGTCATTTTATAAACCTAAAAAACTGAACCAACTAATTTAAGGCATTGCGCTTATTCTGTTACAAATTCTATTTAGAAATCTAACAAAATCTCCTTTTTGTACTCTAAAATAGCGCAACCTCGCGGTGTAAGTTGTGTAGACGCCACCATTTAAAGGCATGTAACTTATAAATGTCCCATAAAAGGTACAACAAGCAACAATTTCAGAAAATGTGTACTTATTATACTACTTAATATCAGAAAGAGACTCGTAAGTTTTGCCATCACGAGAGATGACAGCCTTTGTCCCCTCCTTGGGGCTGACATGGGCCATCCCCATTCTATTGACTTCTCCCATCAAATGCGCCAAGTTTTCATACTTGGACGCATTCTTCAGTTTTTCCACGTCGAGTTTGACAGATGGCTTTTTGTTCTTCATTGTTTTTGTGTGCCACACCATGATTTTGGTGCAGTTTTGGGCCAACGGCTCAATGTCATCAAGTTTGAAGCCGAGACTCACCAGAAACATGTCCTCCTCGCGGCCTTCAGTGTAAGGCATGACGGATTGCGCGTTGAGGTACCCCATGTTGACTGCGAACCCAGCCATGTCCACAGGGAAGGTCCGTAGTCCCGGCCAGGAATCAAAGAATCCCACCACCTAAAATGGTCAACATTTTTTTTTTTTA
The DNA here is from genome assembly GCA_963855545.1 of Ethmia dodecea. Taxonomy (NCBI): domain Eukaryota; kingdom Metazoa; phylum Arthropoda; class Insecta; order Lepidoptera; family Depressariidae; genus Ethmia; species Ethmia dodecea. The sequence continues at coordinate 30,994,024 of OY979436.1, read as the reverse complement.
TTTGTTACTACTACTACTAGCCCTCCCTTGCTTTGCTTAGCTTCTATGTATCGTCAAATCATATATCACATTAAAATTTAAGCTGCAATTGCTGTCATATATCTTAAAATTTTCATTGAATTAAATAATATGACAATCAAGTTTTGTATATTTTGTAGCAGTGACTCCTTGCACTGCAGATCTCCATGATATTGATGATCATTTACCATCAGACGGGTATTCTACTTGTTTCCCATTAATATACTATTTCATATATTTCAAGTCATAGAACATTACAACACTGTAAACATACTTTTCCATCTAGCACAACTGGCGAGGAAACTCCATAAGTTCCAATGAGACCGACTGGAAACATGGACAGTTTCTTCGTAGTCCTGATCTCGTCAAACAATCGCAGGTCTATAGTATTGTCATCGTCACCAAAGTACATGACTCCGTCTTCGACGTTGTCGTTGAGCCAAGTTATCGCTGCGCGGCGGTTGGCGACGCCTCGGGGAAAGCGATTGCTAGTGTAATGGAACGGTTTCGGACTGGAAATGTGAGTGAAGGGTAGATCGGTTCTCCTGAAATATGATAGAAACAATAAGGAAAGGCTTGAAGAAGACAGGTCGGGTAACAGGCTATGATAAATGATAATGAAAAGATACTGGAATGGGGTATTTTACTACCTAGTCAAATTCGTTTACATCACTTTTTTGAATGGGTTATTATTAAAAAAAATCTGTTATTGTATAAAATGAAAATCTAAATTCATTTTTAAGAGTGTGATGGGATGAGCTTTTTAATTATTGATTACTCACAATTTAATTTTGATACAGTGAAATACTCTATTGTCATAGCATTTGCTGCTTTGTTTTTCTAATCCTAGAATTGTTTTTGCATCTAAATAATCATGGATATAGTTTAAGAAGGCAGTAATAAATAAATAGTGGAATAAAATTCACACACTGGCACTAACTAAAGCATAGAGCATACAGAAGTACTGATAAACATACTTTATTATTATAATAATACTCAGGCAAGCAAACAACTGATAAATATTCATGCACACTAATTTTGGCCCTTGAACCAGTGACCTCTGACTCAAAAGGCAGATTCACTAAGAACTGAGCCAACAAGGGGCCAATTCCACTAAATGTCAACGGTTACAGTTGGATGACAATGACATATCAATGGTCAGTCGATGGTGTTATTTGCTCTGAAAAGTGCCAAAATAACACCATTGACAAGTTGTGGTCATCCAACTATAACCGTTGACATTTAGTGGAATTGGCCCCAGATTTAACAGGATTAACTTCGAAAACCATTCAGATTTGGATGAACTCTTGACCAATGTTTTTTGGGTCTTCATTATATTATACAGATCAAATCACCTCAGAAGATCCAGTACTAAATCTGAGCAGACTGGCTGGTCATCAGCCACGATCCAGTGGATCCTAGGCACATGCATCAATGTGTGTGCTAATCTAGTCAGCTCCGGTATCTGCTCAGGCCTCGGGTATGTGGGTGTCACATAGTATATCATCTTCATATCTTCATTGTTGCTAATGTAACTTCTATTGTCTATGTAGTTTACGTGACACAATTTGTTTTTGACATTCAATTTTGTTGTTTTCTGCATTAGCCTGTAAAACAACGAAAATTAAGAATAAAGAAAATATTTATACTAGTGTAGGTTAAAATCATTTTCATTTGATGAAATAACTTATTCTTTCGACTTGGTTTTACACAATGACAGTTGCAGCCATCTGTAAATTAAATTCGCACGATTTGAGATCTCCTAAGTAGCAGGCTAGCACAGCTCAACAATGTATAAGGCTTGCGCTTCATGCACTCCATATAGTCAACCTCATGAAGAATAAGATAACACAGCAAACTTCAGGAATAGTCTAGCATACTGCGCACTTCATAATTACCAATAAATAAATAAGAACATAAAGGTGAATAAAAGTAGGTATGTTGCACTTACCTTGGATCAACATCGGTAAAGAAAAATAATAGTGATATAATTGCCCACATGAGAAGGGACATTATGATTATTATTATGAATTTATTATAATTGATAGACTTCCAACTTCCGTTCATGTTATTAACTCATTTTCGCACAATAACAATTTCCCAAAGAACTACCAAATAAGATTGGTGCAAAACACGTTCAGGCTTTCCAATTTACTATGTGATTCATGGCTCCTTCGCACAATATTTCTGGGGATTCTGTAAGTTGTTCAAGAGTGGAAAAATATGTATTTCATTGAGTAGAGTATAACAAAGTGATGTGACGAATTGTGATGCAAAATGATGGAATGCAGCTGAAACTTTGACTTTGACAATTTTATTTTCTTATCGTAAGGGAAAAGGATCTCACCCCATTCAGTCTTTTGTGGTTACATTTATTAATTTAACCTCAATAAATTATTTAGATAAAAATCATCATTAGTAAAATAGTAGTGCCTAGCGTTTTACCTCCTAGGCCTCTGTCTGCTTGACATTTTTAACTGAAGACTGAGAGATTACGAAAACTTAAAAATTAAAATAATAAAACGATAAAATCAAACACGAAACTTGCATAGAGCGCCTTAGTTTGCTGTACTAATGTATAGGTACTACCATATTGCATTACGTTTATGTAGCCGGACTACAAAGTAGAACAGAATAAATGTCTATATTAAGTCAGCACTTACATTTATCATCGTTCATAACAATCATCCATCTCTCATCAAAGCACTAATTAACCACTTCAAAATTAAACTATGACGTGTTTACTACGCTATTACGTCTACAAGTATCCTTTTCGCAGATGGGTTAAATAAATTTAAAACTACTGGTTTTAACAAAATTTACGTCTGTTACACCATGACCATGATAAAGGCTTGATTTGTCCAACATAGTATTTAGTCAGAGGCAAGGTGGCTTTAAATAATACCATAGAGATTTTTTCTGTTTCACTCTGTGCTTCGTGAAAGATGTGGAAGAAGAAAACAGCGTCCGGGACGACGTGAAGTAGTCTGCAAATTAATTGATTTATTTTGGCTGCCAAGTTGGCTATATTGCGCGTCTGTCAACAACTTCAGTACGGTGGAGCGTAGTGATTGCGCGTAGTGTTATTGTTTTGTGGAAAAATTGTGAATCTTGACTAAATCCTTCTCTATTTCAATTAGAATTCCTTGTATTTGTTTTTCTTTGTTCCTTATTTATTAGTTTCTTCGAGGAATATGACATTCACGCGCGCGGTAAGTAACAATTTACGCTACACAACATTCTCTAGGGCGGTACGATACTATATGAATTATCGAGTTTTCTCAAGTTATCCTAAGTTTTATTAATAAAAACGTGTTTTATCTAGTGCCAAATGTGACATTAATCGTAATCTGCTGTGACTTCGATGTTATTTGTTGCTAAAAACCAGTTTTTGGTGAGTTTCGGATAAGCATCCTCCATATTTTACTGCTACGTGCATGGTGCCATCTACACACAGATATGTAGATATATATCGTACACCTTCTTTTTGCTCGTGAACCAATGATTTGGTGGCGGATTTTGGGTAGATCTGTCGAAATTGGTGCTCAAATGTTCAATTAGAGCATTTTCTATAATCTTCCTATGGGGCTGTTTTGTGTCTGCTGTGCCTTCATATTATGTTTATAGACATTGGACAAGCCCCATTCGGAGGTCATTGTCTATAGTACGTTTTTTTTTTTAATTTTTTTTTTTGATGAACCCTGAAAATAACAAGTCCCAAAGTGCCACCACTTGCCAAGTATACATGCTTACCATACATATTATATTTGGCAAGTAAGTGGTCCACAGGTGGCACACATACTAGTGCGGCGTTGAAAATAACTTAGATTATAGAGTTAGTTCTTATGCTCTTAGGGTTACCATAAATCAGGCTTGTTAGGGTTTTAGATGCTCGTCAAGAATGTGACTGACCTTTGAAGTCAAAATTATTCAGATAAAATATACATTTTTAAAATGTATTATTCAAAAGAGAATTTCAATGGTGCTTGAATTGTTTATGCTATTATTAATTAAATACAATAAGGTATATTTATTATTCAAAAGTATGGGGCACAGTCTTTAATAATTAACATTATGTGTCCTATGACAAGTCATCATCATCATCATCAACCCCTAACAGCTCACTTCTGAGCTAAGGGTCTTTTCTCTCACACGGAAGTATTGGCAATAATCTCCCATGCGATCCCACCGGGATTGGGAGGTGGCGCTAGGCTAGTGGCAACTGTCAGAATTTTCAACTTAACACTTCCTTTTTGAGTAAACACAACGAAAACTGGGACCAACGGTTTAACATTCCTTCCAAAATACGAAGGTGCTTGTGCCTATGACATGTAATATTTACTAATTCAATATTAAAATTCCATCGCATAGGTAATACTTGATCGCATGTGATCACATCAGAATTACCAGGATTTACTTAAATCTGAACCTTTAATTGAAAATGATGAACTTTTTTAGTTGTGATTATTCTCATCAGTCAAGCACTGTGCGGTTCCAATGAGCGAAGAATTAAAAATAAATTGTGTCTCATTTTCTTGGCTTAAGGGTTAGAATATTTCTTTAGTACTAAAAATAGATTAGAGAATAGATAGAAATTTGATATAAATACAAGCCATACACAAGTCGAACTCTCCCGATCTTCCACACATTTATTTGTGTCATGTATACTAGTATTGCCCCGCGATATCACCCGCGTAGTTGCGGTTCCCGTGTGAATACGGGGATAAAATATAGCCTATGCTACTCACTGATAATGTAGCTTTCCATTGGTAAATGAAATTTTAGAATTGGTTTCGTTGTGAAGGCGTAACAAAACCTATATAATATTTCTAAGATTATTACAATATCTGCTATAATAATTTAAAACCATCTTTAAAAAATTAACTAGCTGCCTTAAACTGTTAAAAAGATGCAGCATATAGAGTCTACAGATCCTCATACAGATGTATATACTGACAGACTTACTAGGCCTAGTAATAACAAACATATATTTTCTTTTTAACTATGGTAACACTAACTATTTAACCATTAAGTTAAATAAATTAAACTAATTGAATGCAAACTAAAATAGATAATATCATAGTTTAAAATATTTTGATCAGATGAGATCAAAGTTGAAGATCAAGTTTCCCTATCAATAAAAGGGCAACCTTCTGCACTTCAGAGGCTTATGAAGATTTAAAAACAGGTTAAGGTCACATCAAAAAACAGATCCCAATGTTAGTAACAATAATAGCCAATGTACTATATTGTACTTATGTCTGACACATTCTTAAAAGTTGTACACATCAACCAATTTTTTTTTTCAAATATAAGTTCTTCCTATATTATATATTAAAAAAATTATCTCACGCCTTTCATCCCGGAAGGGGTAGGCGGAGGTATTCCATTTCTGGAAATATGTACCATCGTTTCCCCGGTATATTCTTTGGACCCCTTAACGTGATAGATGGTGAGGCCATCGCCGGACCGGGTCCGAGAATTAATTCTGGGACCTGCGGGTTTCATCACGATGTTTTCCTTCACCGTCGCGCGTCGAGCTAGTGATTTATAAATATGTATACTTATAGGCTTTTTTCATAAATTATAAAAAAAAAAATTCATGATCCACTAGCATGTGCCCTTGACTTCATCCTCGTACATACTGGGATAAAAAGTAACTTGTTACTATTTTATTCTATAATACTGCTACTACTGTCAAAGTTTCATCAATTTAGATGTTCAATTGTTTTTCCGTTAGAGTAACAAAGTACATCCTTCGCTTAGTAGAATCTTACCACAATAAAGGTTGTTTTTGTTTGTGCGATGCACAATGTGCTAATAGGGATGTATCCTGGTTAAAAATAAATCGATTCTATTTGGTCCCCCACCCCAATCTGATTATCAAAAAATATTGTACACGTATTTTTTGCTTTATCAAATAAATAAAAAATTACCTGCCTACCCCCTCGGGGATAAAAGGCGTGAGATTATATTATTATTATTATTATAAAAAATACCCAAGATGTATCGCATCAAAGTTCAGAAGTAGGGGTTTTGACGTCACTCCTTGCGAAAATTTGTGGCAGGGCGTGACGTCACGCAATACTTCAAGCGATTTTTTTTTATTTGCTAGACAAAACACAAAATAAATAAATTGTGGGACACAATTCACACACGGTTATTTAATCCCAAACTAGACAGGGCCTGTGCTATGAGTACTAAACAACTAATAAACATTCTTGTTCACGCACACAAATGTTGGCCCAGAGCAGGGATCGAACCCGCGACCTCCGACTCAGAAGGCAGGGTCACTTCCAACTGAGCCAACAGACCCGTTAACCGTTGGTACATACTGTATTTTTTAGTAATGTAACTGGTGGACCAAATATATCTTTTTAGTGGACTACCCTATTGGCACAATCACCTTTGCCAAAGTGTATCCCGCGGTGGGCAATGACGAACCTGACCCCTTAAAACCTATGAGTTGTTGTGTACACGTTTAAACTCGATCAGTACGTCTACAAAATTGTATCATCAAATTACAACTTAATTCCTGAGTTGACTACCTAACAGTATCTAGTACTTTGCAGTCTTTTTCAAAGTAGGCGACTCAGAAGGTTCCAAATTTTTGCTCTCTACGCACAATGACCAATACGCAAAACGACTATTTTGTCATATTACTAAATAGCACTCACTTACGGAGTATGCTATGGTCATGGGGAGTGCTCCGAGGAATTGTTCGGACTTATACCGGCCACAGCGTTTCGCCAACGTTCAACGTGACTAAACTATCATGCACACCACCTGGATAGTTGGCGGTCCACCACTGTGAGATTCTCACGAAACTTTTGGCCTCGCACAACCGATCTGTGGAACAAATTGTCGCCGGTGGTATTTCCGGACCGATACGACCTTCAAACCTTCAAGAAGAGAGCTTACTCCCACCTTAAAGGCCGGCAACGCACTTGTGACTCTTGAGCTGCAGGTGTCCATGGGTGACGGTAGTCACTTACCATCAGATGACCCGTCTGCCCGTTTGACCCCTTTTTTTTATAAAAAAAAAAAAAACCTTTTCATCTGCTACTGAAACTTACGAATCATTACATAGTACATTCGAAATTCTTTCATATTGTTATTTATGTTTAAACTATCAATCAACATTGACATATATCGTAATGAATTGCGTAAAAAAGTAATAAACCGATGTTAATTATCGAGTGAATAATTAGTAAAATGATGTTTACTCTATGAACTCGAGATCGACAAATGATTGTAAGCACGACAATATATTTCTGGGGAGCAGAGAACGAATGAAACGGGTGCGGTGTCCCCATTCCGCTCTCGAATGACCGATTGCCACATCCTCGCGTCACTAAGGGTGGTTGTACACGGTGCATGTAGCTGGATCAAGTAAAGATGCTAGTTACACGCCTGAGTAGGATGCACAAGCTACTTGTACAAGTTACTCGCTTGTACAATTACGCGTTGCAAATAACTGGAGCCAGTAAAGACACGGGGTACTTGCGTAAGCAGTACACACAAGTTATTTGCTCGTGGTCGGTATGAATGTTTGAGTCGCTAGACCTGCACATGATTTGCACGGTAGTTTTCACGACGCATATAACCTGTGCAAGTGCCTCAACAGTAAGAGCAGTGATAGCCCGGACGGTTAAAGAGCCGGCCGAAAATCAGTGAGGCTCGGGTTCGAATCCTGGCATGTACCAATGAGTTTTTCAAAAACTTACGTACATATTTATCACTAGCTCGACGGTGAAGGAAAACATCGTGAGGAAACCCGCAGGTCTCAGAATTAGCAGGTCTGAGACTTGTGTAAATAGACCCTATCCGGCGATGGGCTCACCACCTATCACGTTTAGGGGTCCAATATATCTCGTGAAATGTGGGTATATCTAGTAATGGAATACCTCTGCCTAGCCCTCGGGGATAAAAAAAAAAGGCGTGAGATTATATATACAGTGGTGGTCAGATAATTAGAAACACTTCTTATGAATAAGGAAAGTATAACTTCAACGTACAAATGTTCGTAAAAAATATACACATTCAATAATTAATAATTATGCAATAATATAACCACTCAAATAAAAAACTCATTAAATGCATAAAATATAAAACATATGTTATTTTTAATTACAAAATGAGTCTTACACATGTAGGAGTTTATTTTCTGTAACTTGCCGCTTGGACGCATAATTAGAAACATTTTAAAAAAGTATCCATAACTCATTCTTTTTTTAGAAATTGGAGAATAACATTTTTTTCTTGGCTTTTTCTATTATTGTAGCGGCAATTCAAAATTTAATCTGAATTTTATTTTGTTCAAAATGGGCCAAAAAAAAAAGATGTGTCGCGTCAACTAGGCAAATCATTGTTTATTTACGTATAGATCATATGTGGGCGTACAGAAGAATAGCTGAGCACTTAAATTGTTCTGTAAAGAAAGTTTTTAATGCAATTGATCATTACAAAACACATGGAACTGTTGAAAAAATTTTCTTAGAAAGGCGCGGCAAAGAAAAACATTTCCCAGAGAAGATAAGTTGTTGTTAGTGTTTCTAAAAAAGACCCAATTAAAGGCTCCAACCAGATTATAAATGAAGCTTTTTCGCCTGATGACCCGAGAAACATCTCGCCAAGATTGATACGCCGAAGATTAGTAGAAGCTAAATTGTTTGATAGAATCTTTCGAAAGGTACCGCTTCTTACCAAGCAGCACCGAGAGAAGCGATTATTATTCGCTAAAAAAATATGTTAATTGAACGGTACAAGAATGGAAAAAAGTGTTATTTTTAGATGAAACAAAAATAAATATGGTAAATTCCGACGCAAAGCGCTATGTTAGACGTCCTGTAAACAATGCTTTTAATTATAAATACACAAGGAGTATAGTCAAGGACGGTGGCAGTAAGATTAAAGTTTGGGGGTGTTTTTCCGGATATGGAGTTGGACCCGTTCGGAAGATTGAAGGTACAATGGATCAATGGCAATACTAAAATATCTTAGAGCACACAATGATTCCATACTCGGACGATCATTTGCCTGTAACCTGGATCTTTCAGCATGACAATGACCTTAAACACACGCCCAATAGCGTCAAATGTTTCCTTATAGAGTGAGAGCCCAGGCTTGTCAGACCTTCGTCATTCTGTAAAACCTCAAAGTTTGTCTGTGTATGTCCCTACTACAGGTGTAAACGATCCCCGAATATGAAGTTTGGATAACGGTTGCTTTGGAAGTTATCAAGCAGCAAAGGTCCATAAAATTGCACCTCAAATTCGTTAAAGTGTAAAGCCCAGTTTTTATATATTTTATTCGGATTGATATTAGAAATCACGTCGTCCATTGTCAGACACTTGGTGCGGTGGAAACCCCCTGTCAGACACCCTTGAATCATGGTGAATTGAGGGTATACTTTCGTCATTTTGTAAAGGCTGAATTTTATATATGTTACTTGAGGAACTATCAGAAGATGTTTTCTCAGATGTCAGACAGTTCCGTTGGTGGGTACGCCGTGTCAGACGCATTAAGTATTAGTCGGGGCACTATGTGCTCATGACATGATTTCTGCCCACATATCGCTACTAGGCCGAGTTTGATGTCATTTTCGTATAATTCGAGGATGAGGAATTCATTTCTGGAATAAACTTTTTATCAGTCCATAGAAAAAAACGGAGTAACTTACAAAAAACCAATTTGTCGGAACTATTTTTTTCAGAATTTCGTCGCTCAGAAGTACACTATAACGATTAAGACTAAATAAAAAATATTATATTATAGCCCCTTTATTGTACAATATAAAAAGTATCATTTCAATAACATCGTCAAAGTATAGAAGTGTAAAAAAAATATCTTGCATAGCGCGACGGAACTGATTTCTTTATTTGGAGTTCAAACTATGTTCGAACTATAGAGCTACCAACTATAGAGTTCGGTTACACGCATGTGTCATAGTCGTAAGGTACCTACTCAGTGCTATGTGGTTTTTCGATTTATATGAAAATTGTGATAGGACTTACAATATCATTATTATTGAACGGTCCCAGATACAAAGAAGCTTGGATCTAAATATTACTATCTACTTATATTAAACTTTATTACAAGGGTTAATTAATACGATTTCTTTAAATATTTTTTTTGTATTTTTTGTATTGGGGGATTATTAAATTTTGAATTATTAATACTACATTTTATATACCTATTGCAAGTAGAAAAGCTACATTTTAACGGTTTTGTGATTTCTGCCATACAACCACCCATAAAATATTGTATTCAGCAACCTATTGTTCATATATTGTGAAGACTCCACTCCACTTCACATACAATTAGTCCCCACAAGTGGTACTACATCGTATACCAAAATTTCATACATATTGTACGAGTGAAAGTAGCATGCAATTTATCTTCATGTCTCTGTCCTGCAGCATCATTAGGACTTCAAAAAAGGAGGAGGTTCTCAATTCGACTGTTTGTTCTTCTTTTTAAGTTTCCAAAACTCTGTTTAACGAATTTTGTTTTATTTCCGCCCGCCCTTGCTTCGCTTCAGTTTGTAATATAGTAGAGAAACACTGATAATATAGTGTATCTCTACTATATCATGCCTGTATTGTATACATCAAAACCTTCTTCTTGAATTACTCATTTAAAAAAACCGCATTAAAATCCGTTGCGTAGTTTAGGGACAGACAGACGGGAAGCGACTTTGTTTTATATTATGTAGTGATAGTTATTCCTAATTATCACTATTTATTAAAAAAAACTCACGCCTTTTATATATTATTCCTGTTACATACGCCAAGATATTTTCCTTAACCGTCGAGCTAGTGATAAATATGTACGTAAGTTTTTGAATAACTTATTGCTAATTCGAACCCGAGCCTCACTGATCATCATCATGAAAAGCGGGCTCTTTAAACTATTTAGAAATAATTCTATAAAATGAAATTTTCATATAAATCGAAAAACCACATAGCACTGAGTAGGTACCTTACGACTATGACACATGCGTGTAACCGAACTCTATAGTTGGTAGCTCTATAGTTCGAACATAGTTTGAACTCCAAATAAAGAAATCAGTTCCGTCGCGCTATGCAAGATATTTTTAGGGTTCCGTACCTCAAAAGGAAAAAACGGAACCCTTATAGGATCACTTTGTTGTCCGTCTGTCCGTCTGTCAAGACCCTTTTTCTCAGGAACGCGTGGAGGTATGAAGCTGAAATTTATATCAATTACTCAGGTCTACTGTCCCTTGAAGCTGTGAAAAAAATCAAACTTCTAAGCCAACGCAATCAAAAGATACAGCCGTTTATGCCGCAAATTTTCGACACTTGCAAGGGAATCAAAACCTACAGGGTGCTTCCCGTGAACTCAGAATCTTGAAATTTGGTACGAAGCAACGTCTTATAGCATAGATAAAGGAAAAATTACGAAAACCATAAATTTGCAAGGTTGTACGGAACCCTCGGTGCGCGAGTCCGACTCGCACTTGGCCGGTTTTTTTTACACTTCTATACTTTGACGATGTTATTGAAATGATACTTTTTATATTGTACAATAAAGGGGCTATAATATAATATTTTTTATTTAGTCTTAATCGTTATAGTGTACTTCTGAGCGACGAAATTCTGAAAAAAATAGTTCCGACAAATTGGTTTTTTGTAAGTTACTCCGTTTTTTTCTATGGACTGATAAAAAGTTTATTCCAGAAATGAATTCCTCATCCTCGAATTATACGAAAATGACATCAAACTCGGCCTAGTAGCGATATGTGGGCAGAAATCATGTCATGAGCACATAGTGCCCCGACTAATACTTAATGCGTCTGACACGGCGTACCCACCAACGGAACTGTCTGACATCTGAGAAAACATCTTCTGATAGTTCCTCAAGTAACATATATAAAATTCAGCCTTTACAAAATGACGAAAGTATACCCTCAATTCACCATGATTCAAGGGTGTCTGACAGGGGGTTTCCACCGCACCAAGTGTCTGACAATGGACGACGTGATTTCTAATATCAATCCGAATAAAATATATAAAAACTGGGCTTTACACTTTAACGAATTTGAGGTGCAATTTTATGGACCTTTGCTGCTTGATAACTTCCAAAGCAACCGTTATCCAAACTTCATATTCGGGGATCGTTTACACCTGTAGTAGGGACATACACAGACAAACTTTGAGGTTTTACAGAATGACGAAGGTCTGACAAGCCTGGGCTCTTGGGATATTAGCAAACAGCGTATATCCAGTTTAGACTAGCCAGCAAATCGTCCGGATTTAATCCCGATAGAAAATCTCTGGTTTATTGTTAAAAAGAAAGTCTCAAACAAACGTAACACCAGTCAAAACGAACTAAATGAAGCATTTTTTGAAGCATGGAATTAAATCCCCCTAGAAAATTTTACGAAATTGATTGAATCAAAATGCCACGTCGTTGCAGTGCTGTTATTGGCATTAAGGGATACTCCACTTAATATTAATTATAACTATTGATAGGTTTGGGATAGTAGCTATTTCTTAAATAACAATACTAATTACTAATACTTAAAAAAAAAATTTTTATACTTTTTTGTTGTTGTTTCTAATTAGTTGACCATTATTGTTTATAACTTAAAATTGGTTTAAATGTTTGTCCGTAATGTAATATTGAAACTGTCCTTGTGCAATGGAATTTATATTGTTTTTCTAATCAATGATAAATCGTTGAACATATTGTTGTCCTATTTATTGTTTATTTTCAAAATAAAAACGATTGCGGAGAAGTATCTTACATAATGTCAAGGACCGTTGGCAGTGTTTCTAATTATCTGACCACCACTGTATATATATATATAAGTGCCTCAACATGCGGCAGCTACTTGCACCGTGGACACCCGCCCCTTTTTTTTTTTTTAAAGCTACAAACGGGAAGAGTTATTTTTTTAGCAAGACTGTTCTACACTTGTAAACTAATATTATAAAGAGGACAGAATTGTATCTCTTTATTTGTATGTTTGTAACGTATAAACTCAAAAACTACTGGATAGCTATGAAAAGCTATATCAGTGAGTAACGAAAGTTATATCGGGATCTACGCGTGTGGAACCGCGCGCAACAGCTAGTTATGTATTTTTGTATGTACGACTGTCCCTAAACTCAACCAATATTGATGGATGATGTGTCGAGAGATTTGTTATTACGGTAGGGGTGACACAGGGCACATTTAGAACTAGCTTTTAGCTTTTACTATAGTACTTATCTAATTTTGATGAATGAGGTGTTAATTTATTCGTTGTTATAGTGCGTGTGACCAAGGCTAGCTTAGATAGTTTTCCGCAGCCGAGTTTTAGTTTTAAAAACCTATTTAAATAATAAAATTAATAGTCATAAAAAACCGAAGTCAACTTATATGGTTTTCTCATGAATGCCATTGTCAAAACTAGACCAAATTGAAATGGGACCACACGGGAAGCACCAGCTTTCAAATAAAAAAAAAATCATCCAAATCGGTTCACCCCGTTGAGTATTACCAACGTTAACCCAAAAGTTCTGAAGTAACAAACATAAAAAAAAGAAAACAAAACAAGACATACGTGTCGAATTGAGAACATTCTCCTTTTTTGGAGTCGGTTAAAAAATAAGAGCAGCGATAGCCCATTGGTTATAGAGCCCGCCTTTCATGCGCGAGGCTCGAGTACGAATCCTGGCGTGTACCAATGACTTTTTCAAAAACTTGCGTAGGTACATATTTATTACTAGCTCGACGGTCACAGAAGACATCGTGAGGAAACCCACAGGTCTTAGAATCAATTCTGAGGCATGTGTAACAGACCCGGTCCGGGCGATGGGCTCCCCAGTCACCACGTTAAGGGGTCCAAAGTTTGGACACCAGTGAAATCTTTTGACTCGAAAGATTTCAGGTATCTTTGGACTCCAAAGATTTCACTGGTCACTGGAAAGAAGTGTGTTGCCAGAAATAGAATACCTCGGGCCTACCAACTAGGGATAAAAGGTCAGTTTTTTTTATTATAGCCTATTATCCTCGAGACACCAGAGACCCACATTTCACCAGTTTAATATTTCAGGTAATAAACATAAGCAGAAAGGTAGTTCACTACCTAGTCAAATGACTTGATTCTTATAATCTTTCAAAACGAAAATTTATTATGAAAAAGATACTGAAGTAACAAGTTAGGACGTTAGCAAAAGTAAAAAAAAAGTCAAAAATCATTTATTTTCTGTAGGTAGGTAGGTACCAAAAGGTACACATAGAAAGGTCAATAGTCTAATAACAAGGCACTCTAAACTCGTCCATGAAGATTGGCTGAATGTAAACAGCAGCCCATCTCCACCGGCGAGTTGCTGGTTCCAAATGCAGTACCCCGAGAAGAATCATCAACAAACTCTGAGCTCTTTTTAATCTCAAGCTAGCCATTACTTAAAAGTAAGAAACTTGTTCCAAACTAAGGTCATCTAAGTAGCAACTAAAGTTGTACGTAAAACAAAATTATTGTTTAAACCTTTTGATTTTGTTTAATATAGCTGCTCCCCACAGTTTCACCAGCGTACTTCCTATTCCCGTTTGAATACGGGAATAAAACTTAGCCTATGTTACTTCCAGAAAAGTACTGAAGCTTTCCATTGAGGAAAGAATTTAAAAAATCAATCCCGTAGGTTTTGAATTTGTTCTCTACAAACATACGAAAATAGAAATATTTATAATATCAGTGTAGATTTGCAATAATTGTAAAGTGAAAGTCGTACCTAATACATGTTTAAAGGTGTTTTGGGATGATGTTTTCATATAATTATTGTAGTGAGCCCTGTCCGCTACGACTATCACGTGCCACAAACGGCAAACATTTGTCGACCACAACACCGCACGGATGCTACCTCATACCACAAAATCAATTCCGGGACCTGTGGGTTCTCTCACATGTTTACCTCCACCGTCGAGATAAATCTATAGTAATATTATAAAGAGGAAAGATTTGTATTTTAAAAAAACATAGGCTATATTTTATTGCCGTACTCCCACGGGAACGGGAACTACGCGGGTGAAACCGCGAAGAACCGCTAGTATAATTTATACATATAGGTATATGAAAATGAATCCTTATTACCCTTGGTCACGACATCACGCGTGAACGCCTAAAACAATTTAGAAAAAAAATTAAGAAAGTTGCGCGGAACAAATTTAAGAAAACGACCATTTTAACTCTTCTAATGTAATCTTAGTGACAAGGATTGAAAATGGTATGTTAAGCTGGTTTGGTCATTTAGAACGTATGGACGAAAGAGATTTATGGTGCGAATGTTGAAGGATGCAAGGAAAGAGGACGCCCCAGAAGGACGTTCACGGATCAAATAAGTGACTAAATAAAAATAAATAAATAAATAATCTCACGCCTTTCATCTCCGAGGGGGTAGGCAGAGGTATTCCATTACTGGATATACCCACATTTCACGAGATACATTGGACCCCTAAACGTGATAGGTGGTGAGCCCATCGCCGGACCGGGTCTGTTTACACATGTTTCAGAATTAATTCTGAGACCTGCGGGTTTCCTCACGATGTTTTCCTTCACCGTCGAGCTAGTGATAAATATGTACGTAAGTTTTTGAAAAACTCATTGGTACATGCCAGGATTCGAACCCGAGCCTCACTGATTTTCGGCCGGCTCTTTAACCGTCCGGGCTATCACTGCTCGTGACGTGAAATAAGTGACGACCTTCAAAAAGTAGGTGTCCGGAGTGCGAAAAATAAAAGAGCGTGCATGAAAAGGCTTATGGATGTGAAGGAAACGAAGGAGGTGTGCGGAGATTGGGCAAAGTGGCGATCCATCGTCTGCGTACCCCTGTGGGAACAAGGCGTGAGCTGTATGTACGAATGTATGTATGTTATTTATTCTTATGGTTTTTGACATAACTGCCAGTTGAACAGGACAACGTCTGTCGGGTCACAATTCGCACACGGTTATTCAGTCCCAAACTAGCCAGAGCCTGTACTATGGGTAATAAACAACTGATAAACATACTTAAATAAATATTAAACGACCAGACACGAAACCAACAGACATGTTCATGCACACAAATGATTTCCCCGAACGGGGATCGAACCCTCGACCTCCGACTCAGAAGGCAGGGTCACTACCAACTGAGTAAACAAGCCTTTGAAGTTTTTATAAAACTCATTAGTGTGTGCCCTCGACAGGTTTCGAACCCGGCGCAAACTAATTAACCGCAGGGCTAGCACTGCTTCTCTTTTCTGCTCCCAATTATTATTATTGTACTTTATATAGCATTACTTTCTACTCTGTTCAAAACTCATGTTAAACATTTACTTTGTAAAATGGCATATTACAAACTAGACGACTATATAAATGACAATGATGCTTGGAACAGATTTCCTCCAGTCCAGCGCAATACGATAGCGAAAAACAAACGAAATTATGTAACCCAATCTAGTAATATGTAACAATTGATTAAAAGAATATTGTGTTGAGGAGTTTCTTGCCCCGCTTCTTGTCCTCAACCATACATGCTGAAGCGGTGGAGTTGAAATGACGTTCAATAAGTGGACTTGTAAGTTCCTATTTTGAATAAAACATTTTGACTTTGACTTTGATACCTGCGCGTGAGTCCCGTTCCTGGGGGAAAATTGTTGCCCATGTTACGTCAAAAAAATTAAGCTTTCCATTGTTGTAAGAGTAGTTTCTGAGGATTTTCATTACAAACATACAAATCTTTTTTGTAATATTAGTTTAGAAGTAGAAATGTAGATTATGGATTGTGTGGATGCTCACCAAAACAATTTACTGGTTTCCTGTAACTCTTCTCGAACAGTGACAATAAGTCAAAAGCCGAACCTACGTATATTACTCGAAATTAGTCTTGGGTAGTTCGAAAGAGCATTCTTTTAGGTGAACTATGCGAACTAGTTCGTCCACAGCCTCGCTCTTAGTTCTTTTATATAATTTATTTAATTTATCTGACATCCGCTCTATTATTGAGTGGCGCTGCATGGCTAACCGATATATTTTATATCAGTGTATCACTTAAATTAACTAAGATATCTTATTGATCTTTTATATAATATTCATCTGTACTTTATTACAGTTCTATCTTTGAGTTTTTATACATAGTGAGGAAACTGTAAGTCTAGATCTTGTGTAATTTATTTACAATACTATTTATAACAATATTGATGAGCGAGCAGTTCTTCTCAGGCAAAATATAAATTTTTAATAACAAAGGCAAAACGTTGAGTTACTAGTCCATCATTGACTATTGTATGATGTAATTATGTATTTTCTTCTCATATTTAATAACCTGATGTTAGTATTGTATTGTGTCATATCGTGTCGCATGCCCTCAAGCTCACATACGTTATATTTTTTAAGTCTGTTATTACTGGCGAGGACCTATTATTAGCTGTATGTACCCCAATCTTTTGTCCACACTATTAATTTAGCTGATGGTCCTCCTTATACTTTAAATAAATAAATATGTGACTGTTTGTTTCTAAATAAATAAAATAATAATAATATTTTTTTTCTCTTGCGACTCTTACGCGAGTTTCTTATTAAATCTATAGTTAAAGTTTTTAGAAATTATAATATGAAAAACATTTCTTTATTGAACTATCGGACGGTAGGACTGGGAACTAAATTGAGCGCGAACTACTGAATGCCCAAGAGTACTCGAAATTTTCCGCCGGTTTCGTCCTGGCCGAGTCCAGTGGCGCCGCCACCCCGAGCCCCGCCCCACACCACCCACCCCGTGTTAACTAAACAGTTTCAATCCCTTTCGCAAGAGCCCTCTAATTAAAATTTCGAGAAAACGTCATAAAACAACTCTAGTTAGGAAAAACTTTCCTCTGTAAAGCTGGGTAGGTATTTCAAAAAGACCGCGCTTTTGTGATTTTTAAAATCATCTGAGACCAAAGAGGTGGGAAGAAAATCATTCTTGAGACATATATACTAGTCTTGTAAACAACGGCATAACATGTATTTGATACGGATTACAAAATTATCTACGTTTACAAGGAATCTGTATGAGGTCCGTTCCGTTCTACTTATTTAAGTCAGACTTGATCATTATTTTGGCTATCTGTTTTTCTGCAGTAAATCGTCCGTGCTTCAGTCTACCTGTCACACCTATCTTAGAAGTAATGAATCTAGATTTTACAAAAAAACTAGATTTTAATTATAGTATTAAACCTAAGTTTACTTTTTCAGTGTTAGCTATATCACTATTATGTATCATATAAGTCTGTTCAGTAGTTTTTGCGTAAAGAGTATTAACAAACCATATATTCTTTCAAACATTCGCGTTTATAAAGAATCGTTTCTACCATAAAACTATGCACATCTACGCAAAGGACTGTGATAATCTCGATTAGACGGGCCTATTGGCTCAGTTGGTAGTGACCCTGCCTTCTGAGTCGGAGGTCGCGGGTTCGTTCCCCGCTCGGGGCCAACATTTGTGTGTATGAACATATTAATAATAATAATTTTCAGTTTCTTTCAGTTGTTTTCCTTCAGTTGTTTAGTACCCATAGTACAGGCTCTGCCTAGTTTGAAACTAAATAACCGTGTGTGAATTGTGTCCCACAATTTATTATTTATTTATTATAATCTTCCAGATCCATGCACATCTACGCGTTTTATAAGCAACGAATACAATTATTGATAATCCTTATTCAATCCAGACTTCGCTTCACCCGAGATGTCGAGTCTTAACCAATCATAGCCAATCGATATAAAATTAATATTGGTACGAGACTTGGTTCATTGTAATATCTTGCACTTTTGCAATTTGAGACTGCATTATATTACAGTGAAGAAAAAACTTAAAAATAGACGTGTATAGAGAAACTAAAAATATCGTAAAATTTTGAATTAACATAATTATTCCAGTTTTCCCTTAAATCAAATACAGCTTTGGTATCACTACAGTCACATGAGTAAAGAAACGGAAAATGGAACAGAGACAAAGCTTCACACACCTGCTTTGTGATAGGTGCACTGCTATAGGCGTGAAGCGCGTATTGAGCACAGGCAGCCTAGAGCACAGCTCACACCGCTGCAAGCGCGGCTTGAAGACAACAATTTAATATTAAGCCTTAACGACTCGGAGATACAGTCAATAATTGCATGAAAAGAATAATACGCGCGTATTTATTCTCTCTGCGCTTGGTTAATATTTTAAAAGCTCTACATCTACCAAGTAAAGAGCATAGCCATATTGCGAATGGCATGGCAATAGTGATTTCTCTGTTGCACTACATAAACGCACCAACAATAATAAAAATAAAAAAATAAACAATCTCATTTATTTTTTTGCCTTTCATCCCCGAGCGGGGTAGGCAGAGGTATTCCATTACTAGATATGCCCACATTTCACGAGATATATTGGACCCCTAAACGTGAGCCCATCGCCGGACCGGGTCTTTTTGAAAAACTCATTGGTACTCATATAAACGCACCATGAATGAAATATTGAAATCCGATAGAAAAAATAAACATTCAAAGCGCGGTAAAAGTTTTTTGGCCTTTACAAGAAATATTTAAAATAAATAATTATCAACAGTAGTTACCATGACTCATGGCTTGGTAAACTGATGACGATGCAGCGGCAGCATTGTGGTGCACGCGCATATTGTAAGAGCTTTTATCTATAATGGGCCATTTACACGAGGGCAGTCCAGTAAGACAATCCAGTAAGACTGCATACAAAAAGATAATCCATTCCACTGTCCTCAAGCTTTTTTGTATGCAGTCTTACTGGATTGTCTTACTGGACTGCCCTCGTGTATGGCCCATTACGAGTAAACATCATCTTGTAAGTAAAATTATTTCTTTTTAAAACCGCTTTCCGCCAATACATATGTGGCGCAGTCGGTAGGATATACTTAAAATCGAAGTCTCGCGAGAATATCCTCTTCGCAAGAGTGAGCGGTGTTAATCGCTAGAATCCGCGATCATAAATAATCATCGAAGCCGTCATCGGAACAATTTACTCGACGGGAATCCGGAGCATTGGCGACCTGAAGCAAAGCGAGGGGCTTCTTGTAACAGGACTTTTTCACTGGAAACTTAAACGTTATTATTGTATGAGCAATCATACTATGTGCGCATAAAATCTAGTTTTAAGTATCAGCATTGAATTCAATAAAGGAGACGTTTCATTTTGGGCCTGCATATTGTACTATAGAGAAAAATCTAGTGATTATCAGAAAAATATAAAAAAAAATTATTTCCATGTATTTAACTTGCACAAAAGTAATTAAACTTCTATGGATCCGCATTAAATCATATTGAAATAATACTATTTCTAACTTTTTAAGCCCAATTTCCATGTTATTGTGAATTAGTAAGACAAACATCAAAATAATGTAATTTGTCATTTACCGGTCAGGTCGCAATATTTTTTTTGGTCTCCGCCATGCTAGCTCAATGAAAATTAAAGTTTATTGTACAACTTTTCACGATGGAGGAGCATTCCACCTCCGCTCCTCCATACTGGTGACCCTCGACACCTGGACATCAGCGCAACCTTCTGGAACACCTGGACTTCAGAAGCATCATCGCCATCACACATCACTCCTACAACAACCTTCACTCAAGGTCAGCAGCAGCAGTCGCACAGCAAGCCAGAATCTCGCCCAATCAGGTCCATACGCAGCCGACGCACCGTGCTACCTGGTCCTGCAGGCTCATCACTCACAGCGACAGCACTCGGCCCACGCACAGTTCACCGCAGCCCACGTCCGGATCTACAGCGGCTGGTCACCCTCGCCGGCGTGGCGGTCTCTGCACACTGAACTACGGGCACTTCAACAGTCGCAGCAACCCGCTCAGTCTCGACTCACCGCAGACTTGGAGCAGCACTGGTACTTGCAAGCGACCTACGAAACAATGACGCAGCACAAGAAATCGAATCGACCTCCAGTCTTGGAGGGGGAGTGATGTAGCGACACTACATGGAACGCGCCAATAGAAGGCCGAGTTACATAGAACGCGCCAATAAACGGCCGAGTTCTAAACCGCGCTATCGGAGTTTTCTAATGAGTTTGTATAAATACAACTGTCCAACATCAACCGTTGGACCGCGGTCCCCAGGCACGATCACCTCGCCTGGCGGAAGATCTTCCCTTTTCACGATGGAGGAGCATTCCACATCCGTTCCTCCATACTCGGATGCTGCGTGACAATGTCATCTCTGCTTATCGCGCTAACAAAGGCCTGGACTCATCAAAACTATCTATTGCTGGCTCCCCCCGAAAAGTCTATGTAAACGAGCATCTTACCATTAACAACAAGCAGTTATTTCGACAGAGTAGGGAAGCGGCAAATAAGTGTGAATATAAGTACGTCTGGGTCAAACACGGAACCGTGCTGGCACGCAAAACGGATACGTCGCAGGTTATCGCCATTCGGTCGCCACAAGACATTGCGAAAATCAAGTGAAACAAGATATTGTAGTCTGACTGTTGTTAGTACTCGTTTGGTAATTTTGATGGCAGAAATGTTGTTGGCTTATAAAAACTTACAAGCCGTATCATATTGCTTACACCTGCATATTATGGTCTTAAAAGTAATTTGTTTCGATATAATCTGTATAAGACAAGTTATAAACTTATTACAAAATTGTTTATTTACTGAACGCACACAGATAAAAATGACTCGGGTCTATTTTATGTGTACTTTTTATTATCCGAACACAGAGCGAATTATTAAACTTACCCACACTCTCACTATAACCTATTATATTATTAATGTTTTCTTTTATGAAATTTTAATCAATGGATAAACAAGTAGTATCTGTTTACTATCAGAATTGTCGAGGCTTAAGAACTAAATTACACACACTGTATATGAATATTCTCTTACATAATTATGATGTAATTGTACTAACAGAAACCTGGCTTCACAGTGATATATCTGATAATGAATATATAGATGAACGTTATCGAGTATTCCGATGCGACAGGGACCGAGCGGCCAGCGGGCGGCGGGACGGGGGCGGTGTGCTTGTAGCCGTGCGGCGCGAGCTGCCAGCGAGCCCGCTTGCGACCGCTGCTGTGCCTGGTGCGCCCGGCCCCGCCCCGCCCCTCGTTGACCATGTCATGCTTGAGTTGCGCACGCGTAATTATCTTTGCATAATAAGTGCCTGCTACATCCCACCAAACGTAAACACAGATATTTTTGCATCTCACGCGGACTACCTGTCCCATATTCTATTGTCACACAGTATAGATAATGTTATTGTTATCGGTGATTATAACTTACCTACTCTAGAATGGCGAGATTGCAGCACGCACCTGGAGCCTATTATATGCAACTCTTATTGTCAGTCGAATAAACATTTAATTAACTTTATATCCTTACACAACTGTTTTCAAATAAATAAACTTAGAAATAATAACCATAGGATATTGGACTTATTTTTAACAGATATCGGCGGTTGTACATCCCTGCCTGCTCCAGTCTCGCTTGTTCCCGAAGACATACATCACCCGTCTTTTTACGTGCTCGTGCCATTAAACAAACACGCTACACCTCTGCGTAATAATACCCGCAAACAATATAATTTTAATAATATTGATTATACGTTAATAAATACCGAACTAGCAGAGTTTGATTGGGAAGTCCTGTTTAAATGTATAACTGCGGAGGAAGCTGTCTCAATGTTATATGAGGTTATGTACTCTCTAATCAAAAAGCATATACCCATGAAACTTATAAAAAATTCACATTATCCTCGGTGGTTTACACCTGCCCTAATACATATCTATAAAAATAAATCTAAAAGCTGGATCAAATGGAAGAAATATCAAAATTATTCCGACAAGGAACTTTTTAGCGTTTATAGGGATAGATTTAAAACAGAGTCAGTAAAGTGTTATAAAAAATATATGGTGATGGTTGAAGAGAGTGTACGTGAAAACATTAATTATTTCTGGACATTTGTAAAGAACCAAAAAAACACCAGCGATATACCAAGCTGTGTCATATACAAAAATATCACTGTGAATGATCCTCTAAAAATTTGTCATTTGTTCTCTAACTTTTTTCATTCTGCCTTTGAGCCATCAAACATAGACGATAATCTCAATTCTGACGCTATAACTGAGTGTAATGACAGAACAGACTTTATTATTAGTGACATCAGTATTAGCAAAGATGACGTGTTAAAAGAGCTGCAGGCACTTGATGTCTCTAAGGGTGTTGGTTTAGACGGCATCCCTCCTATATTTATCAAATCTATATCCAAGTTAATATGTTGGCCATTACATCACATATATAACCTATGTCTGCAACAGGGTGTGTTTCCATCAATATGGAAAGCTGCACGTATTGTGCCGGTACATAAGGGAGGATCTAGGTCTGATGTAGAGAATTACCGCCCCATATCCATTTTGCCCGCACTGTCAAAGGTCTTCGAAAGATTAGTTCACAATATTATTTACCCTTCATTGCATAATATAATCATTGAACAACAACATGGCTTTGTTAAAAAGCGATCTACTACTACCAATTTATTACTTTACACTACCCATCTTTTTGAAAACCTAGATGCTAATAAGCAGACAGACAGTGTATACACTGACTTTCGGAAGGCCTTTGACAGAGTGGATCACAAAATGCTATTAGAAAAACTTGCCTTCAATGGCATTCGCGGAAACTTATGGCGGTGGTTCAAGTCATACATTTCCAACCGCACGCAAAAGGTTATTATTAATGGTTTTGAATCTGATTGTGTGACAGTATCTTCTGGTGTTCCGCAAGGATCGATCCTTGGTCCTTTGCTATTTGTATTATTCATTAATGACATACACAATTGCTTTCATTTCTGCGACTTTTTGCTATACGCCGATGACCTCAAAATATTTCACATAATAGACACCACTGATGATCATCTCAGATTTCAACAAGATCTGGACCGATTTTCCCAATACTGTCATGATAATAAACTGAGCCTTAGTCTAAATAAGTGCAAATCTATTAGTTTTACAAAAAAGAAGACTATTAGCCAATATACATATTCGCTGTGTGGCACCCGCCTTGTTTCTGTTAGCTCAATTAAAGATTTGGGTATTGTTCTCGATAATAAGCTACACCTCAACACACACATAGACAACATTATAAGCAAAGCATATAAAATGTATGGCTTTGTCTTTCGCTCCTGTTCTAAATTTAAAAAGCCATCTACTTTTCTATACATGTATAAAACCTTAATTCGCTCGCAACTTGAATACGCTGTGCCCATATGGAACCCTTATTATAATAAGTATACTGATGCATTAGAATCTGTTCAAAAGAAATATTTGCGTCGAATGAATTATAAGAGCTTCAGTAACCGATTGTCTTACGCCAACCTCTTAAAAAAAATACAAATTGTTTACACTAAAATGTAGACGTTTACAACTCGAAACAATGATGCTTCATGATCTCTGTCATAATAAATATGATTGTATACCGCTTAACGACAAGATATTATATAAAATACCTAATAAAACACACTGTCGCCGAATGCACCAAATGTTTGCTATTAGGTCATGCAGGACCAATGCAGGTAAGCGGTCACCATTGTACCGTATGACTCATACTTATAACACCTATTTTAGTAACACTGACATAATGGCTACCCGCATTGGTTCTTTCAAAAACCAACTATTGAAAATATTGGATGCTGTAACTTAATTATTTGATGCATTGTTATATTTTTTTTTTTCAGCCCGTACTAACTTATCATTATGCTGTTAGTTGTGTTAAGTTTTAAATAGTTTTTATAATTTAACGCTGTGCACCACTCTCAACGTTACTTACTCAATCTGTGGTTAGCGATGCTGGTGACACAATTACTTCCAACTTTACTATTAAGTTATTAACTAAGACAACATTGTGAACACTGTTTGTTAACCCAAATAAAAAAAAAAAAAAAAAAAAAAAAAAAAAAAAAAAAAAAAAAAAAAAAAAAAAAAAACTAAACTAGACAAATATGAGCAAAATCATGAATAAAACTATAGTTATTCTATTTATATTTATCTAAAAAACTGGTGTACATGGTGCAGGCCCAGTCTCCATACATTCATGAAACGTCTCCTTTGTAGTGTTAATGCATCACTCAGCGCAATCGTCGTATCATTTTATCTATCAATATCTTTATCACACAGCATCTTATTATCATCAGTATCATTTATCTGGGGGCACGCCAATCGAGCAAAAAGCGGCACGGCCGTACCATCCTTTTCTCGATCATATTATCAATTAACCGTCCTTTATTATCACACGCCGGAACAATTAACGTATTTCATTCGCTCAATCTTACCTTTTTAAAGCTGATTTTTGTTGCAAACCAACTTAAAATAAGTGAATAAAAGTGTCTTACTTAATCTCCTTTTCTTAAAAAAAATATGGACCTAAAGAAATCACGCCACTAAGAGCTACAGATCATGTATTTCTCCCAAGTCAATTTTTTGCAGAGGGTAACACTATCAGTACATATTAAGACTTACATTTCTTGTAGATCTTGTTAGGAAACTACTTAGCTAGCGATATCCGGAAAACGTGTTTTTCCCCCTCTCGTAGATATTACGACAATATTTTTCTTAGCGGATACCTAAAGATGAGGAATCATTCTGCCTTTTTAGAAATTGTATGAGATATTTAGGTTTTATTTAAATACTGACACCCGACCTCTGTTCACTTATATATATCGAAATAAAATATAAACTCAGTATTAATTCTTAGGCATTCTAAGAGACCCGGTGAGAGATCTAAAGATATCTCGTGAAAAGTGGGTATATCGAGAAATGGAATACCTCTGCCTCATAGTAGTGAGATAGTAATAGTATATTATGTGGAAAATGTCCGTGATAGTGTGCAGTCAATGGAAAAATCAATGAAATGCGTGCAATGGACGTTTTCGAGTTACCTCAAGAAGCTTCTTTAAAATCTTCAGTAAAAATGTACTATCCTTTTACTGTTGATAAGCAAGTGACATATGTATTTTTGTGCATAGACTCGCAGAGCAAGAAAAACTTTAATTTCGTGTAGTGTTTAGTGCTGATGGCTAAATTGCCTATGCCTTAAATAATTGACGGGCCTGTTGGCTCAGTTGGTAGTGACCCAGCCTTCTGAGTCGCAGGTCGCGGTTTCAATCTCCGATCGGGGCCAACATTTGTGTGCATGACCATGTTTGTTGGCTTCGTGTCTGGGTATTTAATATTTATTTAAGTATGTTTATCAGTTGTTTAGTACCCATAGTACAGGCTCTGCCTAGTTTAGGACTGAATAACCGTGTCCCGTGTCCGAATAATTGTGTCCCACAATTTATTTAAATAAAAAAAACACAGGACAACATCTGTTGGGTCAGCTAGTACTTCAATACAATAGAAATATCACCGCCAATTATGTAATACACAACAAGAATAGACGGGAGTAGGAGCCGCGGCTTCTGACTCAGAAAAGGCTTTAGAACTCATTTTCTATACATTATGTATCATCTGTAGGCGTCAAAGGGGGATGGGGGAGCGCTACGAATGTGATATACCTGTTTACAGTGGAAAATTTTACAAATCTTTCCTCTTTATAGTATTAAGTATAGAAAAGATCTTGCTACAACTGGCTACGAGCAATAGCGCCTACGAGAGCGCGTAGCACCCAGAACGGTGACGTCGCGTAGCTGTGTCCGGCTGATACGATTGCAAGTTTGTTCATTTCTGACAGTTTTACATAGTTCCCTTTTTTTTGCCGTAGAAAGAAAGAAATATTTATTTGTCATGAAAATTCTTTACATTCAAAACTAAATGTTCTAAGACTCGGCATTGACCGTTGACAGTAGTCCACAATCGCTGAATATTCTTTCATAGTCCGTCACGCCGAGGACAGAACGCAAATAGGCAAATAATTGGCCGAATATAATCCAAACTTAAAACAAAAATACAAACCGACCTCAACGCACTAAAAAGATTATTATTTGTACATTCAACATCCATTACCTACTGTTACTAAACCTATTACGCTGATAGCGAGTGATTTGCTGATGTCCGTTGAGGAGTTCCGTTCTCCACGTTCTTCATCAGATTTTCAAGAAACTTATAACCAACCATGAAGAAGGTATACCAAATGAAAAGAAAAAAAATCGGAATCTCTTTAGATTTGACGAAGTTATGGAATAACATACCAAAAAAATTTAAAAAACAATACGCGACGAATTGAGAACCTCTTTTTTGAAGTCTGTTACAAATGCAACAATACACAAGTAATAAAAACTCGAGGTGATCTTAGGCACTGCTAGAAACTTCGAATTTGAGAGCATAATATGTGAAGTTGTAATAGTCTTAGAACCGCAGACCTGAGTGTGATAACAAGGAGATTATTAAATTGAAGCTTCTATCGTTACAATGTAATGCACCGACTTCGCTACAGATCTAGATTTTATATAAATAAAATACCATCACGCTCTATCCCAGAAGGCGTCGTCAAATTTATGTGACTCCTGAAACCTTTGGCGATTGCGGTGCTGAGTGCTGTTAACAGAACCCAAACAAATTGTAGGTCTGTGGGTTTTAGGTACTGTTTTCCTACTCCTTTGAGCGAATGATCAATATTTTGACGTGATAACGTTTTATAAATCGATAAACGCCGGCTGCACGCACGAAAAAGTGTCACGTTCCGCCTGAGCCGAGCGAGCGAGAGTGCGGAACAAGCGATAGATAGCCACGACATCGGCATTGATGAAAATGAATTGCATTGGTCGCGTTCGGCTTGTATCTCTCTTCCACTCCAGTATGCAATTTTTCATCAATGTTTTCTTATGACGTTATCACGTAAAATCATCGTCCGTAAACCGACTTTACATACACCATTTTTTTATTTTCGTATTTTTTTAAATTTCGTCTTACTGAAATATGCTCGATAATATCATGCTTCTTGCTATATCATGTGTATACCTTAGAAGTGAGTAAACAATTGACTGAAATCATGCGCAGCAATATATGAAAAAAATTTTTGGTCGCAATTCTTCTGAAAGTTGGGTACATACAGGTACTGTTGAATGTTATTGTAAAGCTAGCTGGTGGTCGAAATCCTCTATCGCCCCTCTAACAGTGATCAGAACAAAACTACTCAATAAAACTAATATTTAACGTAGAATACACAAATTTTAACACAAATAATTATTTATCACTATCACGATTTTGACTTACTGAAATTGTTATAATTACTGTACAGTCAAGAGCACATGAAGCTTTACACTTTGTGCGAGTCTGACCTCTAAGGCGATTGTAATGAGAGCGTGACAAAGTCCAATGTATCAAGCTCCACGTGCTTGACTGTACAAATAGGTACTAAGTTTTAAAAGTTAGTATGGACTTACTAAAAATCCTTAAAACACAACGCAGGGCACCAGGGTTGCATAGAACGTGCTAGATTACGCTTCAGCACTAAAATTCTGTAATAAATTATAATAGATTATATTCACTATCTTAAATTATTTTGCAAAAATATTTTCTTCTCTCCAATATTCCAATGCCCAACGTGCTCTACGATGCCCTATATAATAATGTTATAGATAACTATTTAGTAATCTGTGATCTTTAAGACCTTTGTACCTACTCATTATGGAACGCAATAACTAAATTGAATATCGAATAAAAGCGGTAAGTTGTTTGCGTTCATGTTGGCAGCTCCGGCTTAAGCCGTATACAGAAAGAAAGCCGAAAACCTATCAGCGCCGACAGGCGCCGATCGGCGCCTATAGGCGCCGGTCTGCGCAGGTAACCGGCGGAGGCATTTATATGAACAAGCGCTGATAAGCGCCGATAGGTGCCGATCGGCGCCGACTCGCGCCGGTCAGCACTGGTGCCGCCCGCCAATCATCGTACGACATTTTGCTCGCTCTGCTTCAATCTGCTTGCTTTCTGTAGAATGGACCGGCGCCGATCCGACAAGCTTTCAGTTTTCTTTCTGTATACGGCTTTACGTAGCTGTAATAGTATACTTAAAACAGAGTTTTCGTATGGGAATCTAAAAAGTTGCTTACGGCATATGTGCGTCACTCTGATAGCTTGCTCCTCTGTGACACGAGAAAAAAAACATAGAAACAAACTTTATATTTATAATACTAGCAAAGACTAGAATTAATTAATGAATACTATTTTATTCAGCGTTGGAGTATTCAATACATATAAATGTCAGTTTGATTTAGACAACAGTTTTGGATAAGGAGAATTAGCAAGGATAATTACCAAATAAATTGAAAAGCGGTCACCTTACACCTCCTAAACGGCTCGACGAATTTGGATGAAATCTTGTGTGTATATCTGAGTGGGTCCCCTGATGATTTAGACTCACAATTGGACCCAATAGCTGCTGTAGTCTGTGGCAGGACGTCTACCGGGCAAAAAGTCAAAGTTTTATATAAATATGCGTCCTTAAATAATTTAGAATTTCTCCCTAATCTGTTTCGTATATTGAATAATTCCTTTGGTCCACTTCCACAGCTATTTTTCACAATCCGCGAAGTTTCATCCGCGTAGTTCCCGTAGGAATACGGGCATAAAGTATAGCCTATGTTACTCAGTGATAATGTAGCTTTCCACTGGAGAAAGAAATTTTAAAATCGGTCCATATTAGTTCTTGAGTTTATTTGTTAAATATTTTCTATTATAATATTAGTGTGACTGAGTCTAGATTTTAATGCAAATTTACTGCGCGCCTGATTGGCTGTAACGCAGATCGTGTTATCTCCGTAACTCGGGAGGCTTGTGAAATGAAGAGATACGTCAATAATTGGAGCCCTGGATGGCTGGGCTGGGCGCGATGTCTATTTTGGTCCCGGTGGGATGGGGCGGGCCCTGCGTCGGCAAGCTCCGCCCGCCAGTTGCACGCCCGGTGCAGTTGCAACGGGACGTGTCGGTGTCGCATCTCGGTACACGCGGTAACCTGTTGCCCGCCGATAAACCACCCGGACGACCTTGGGTAAGTGGACCCCCGGCACGCGGTCGCCCCCGACCCGGACGGGCGACTACGTTTCCCCGGGAGGAAACCCGTGTGAATTTTCATCGGTTATCGCTAACATATTATTGACATATTTTCTGAAAACATATGCTACGTATTCTTCAGACGGTTACAACGCCTAAATTCTGAAAACATATTTTATTAAGTACCTAATCGATAGGTTTAAGTCTTGTTTAAGTGGAATGAGATGAAAATAGAAATTATATTTTTTCATAAATAAAGGGGCGGATCCTTTCCACGCGCCCGGCAACCGAGTTTTAAACGTTTTTTGACTAATAGTTCTGATAAAAGACTACAAAATGACAAAAAATAAAACAATGCTTGGCATGAAATTTAGCACTAAATAAAAAAACAATCATAGCAATTTATTATTTCAGACGCGTTTTTAAATGATCATCGAATCTTTCAGCTGCGAAAAATTAAAACAAAGAAAGAAAACTGTAGATCGCGTTGGCGTAGCATCCCGTCCAGGTAGACACAATACCTCGTAGCCGACTGTACAGTCAAGAGCACGCTACGCTTCACACTTTGGACTTTGAACCGGCCTTGTATTATATGGCACGCAGTAAAAAATCAGAGCTCAGCTTAAACTGGTAGTGTAAAAAAGCTTCACTTGCTCTTGACTGTACCTGTCTTTGTTTCCTGCGGCACTCATCTGCGCAAGCGCCCGCCCCCGCGTCGGCCGTAGTCTTCATCCCTCTATATAAGGGCCTGGCAATGGATGCATCCCATTGTCCCTTTGGCCATCAGAACGCTAAGTGCTATCATTCCCTAGTATTCCGGAAATAGTAAGTCCTTTTTAAATATCATTGCTTTTAGGAAAAAGAATAGTTGGTCGATTTCTTTCACGCGTGCGTTTACGGTTTTTTTGCGAAGTTTTATTTAAAATTTATGAAAACATAAAACGGTACGTTAATATTATTGTGTTTGTAACTTTTTGTGTTGACGGACTTGTGTTAAGTTTTGTGACATTTTTGTACACGTTTTATACAAAGAAAACCGACAGTCAATGTGTAACCCCGAGCGATCGTGTCCCCTTCAGCCCCTTTACTATCACCGAGCCACAGGTGCCTATCGCTAGAGCAAAGTGACGCAATCACACAAAGACTGATTAAATTCATATACGATAGTTACGTCACAAAAGTCATCGCATACAAAAAAAATGTTGCGAAAAAAAAACTTCCATAACTTAAATATTGTGCTTCAGTTATAAATGAGGTATCTTTGCAAAGTGCGTTAAATAGTGAATCTATTGAAATAATAAATTTAAAAAATTCTGTAACATTGGAAACGATGAGTTGTTGAAGTTTCGCTAATAGTCATGGCGCGCCCAAAATCGAAGAATGCAAATTGAGGCACGACCCGATAGCGCTTCCGTACCTACGGTTTTTGTTTAAAATCAGTTGTTTTCATAAAAAATTAAACAATTCAAAACACCTCGAAAATATATTTTTTACATTTTTACAAAATTATTTTTACGATGCAGTAATAAAAAATATGACGCTTCGGGTTTTCACCTCAAGACATATCACAGGAGACTTTGTGCGCGCAAGTTTGGTGGTGATGGAGTTTTGTTTAATATTTTAAAGATTTTTATACATATATTGTGAATTATTATAAGTTTAATAAAGAATTTTATACACTCTATGGTCTATTATTTTTAATTTACGACGTACATGGCGTGATGATCGCGGTGGGGTCCGGAGCCTTGCTCCATCTGGTTGAGGTGTGGGGTCCCTTGCTGTCCTCAATCGTACGGCCGAAGCACTTTGTCGATTGTGGGATGAGGTTTAGACCTTATTTTTTTGTTTGCCGTCGCCGTTTGATCAAAATTGTAAAGTAAATTTAAAAAAAAATCATGTTTCTTCAAAGATATTGCTAGAACATGGTATCTAGTTTGGACTTATTAAAATGGTCTCAAAGAATAGGATGTAGATAGAAGCTCATCATGGGAGTCTGATGACGCAGCAGGGAAGAGAAATGATGATAAATTGCTCAGGGATTCTAAGCTAGTTTCACTCGTTCAATCGAAATTAAATTTGGGTATGCGATGTAATTTCGTTATTTTATATGGTAGCTTTCATACGCTACGAATAATTTTTATACTTAGAAAAAAGTACAGCAAACTGAGTATCACAGTATCTATAATATTCAACGACAAACAAAGTAAATGTCAAATAGATGGCCAAAAAAAATATGAAGGCTTAAAATACAATACCTATATAAATATTTCCCTTAGTATTAAAAGTGCTTGTAAACTATTTTAAAAATGTAATAAAAAATCGATGTTCTCGTCTTCGCCGGGACGCCGTTGCCATGACTTAAAATAGGCACAAAATTCTTCGTGAACAGTGTTTTGTTGAGATTAAAAAGGAATATATTTTATTTTTCTTAACTTCGTTACTATTGTACCAATATAATTGGCTATAAAAAATTGCGAGAGCGTTGGTACTTAGTTACCAAGTTTCCCGATATAGAATGAAAAGCTTCTTTGCCCTTGAGGGTTTGAAAACATCTGTGGGCGACGCCAGAGCTCGGGACTTGCAAGGCAGCTAGGAATTATACTCCATGGACGAGCTTAGAGTACGTTGTTATTAGAATATTAAGAGTTTCTAAGTGGAATTTGCAATTGCAATTACCTGCAGAAAATAAATATATTTTTGATTTTTATTCCGTTTTGCAATGACCTTTGCTCTACCTTTGGAGCCCGTTAACAATCGGAATATGACAAGAAAACGATCGATTTGGAAATATTCTTGAATGCAAATGCTTGAAATGTAGGTGAAACTACCAAAATCACTATCTGCACCTATGCTTCTAAAATTTGAGGAGTTCTTTCAATTCCTCAGGGAGACCATCATCAGAACTGGATTTTGATCAAAACGGAACCAATCTGAAAGGATCATTTTATCATATTATATTATGTAGATTAAAAAGTATAACAAAATCCTCAAACTTGTCATTCTAACTTTGTATTTAATAGCGAACAAAATATCTTGCGAAAAACAAATAAATCTATATAATAATAATAATTAAAAAAATATATATTTAAAAAGCAAATGACACTCTTAAATCAAAACATTTTATGTTACAATGATGCTCAATAGATTTAGTTGCCTGGCTCCCAAACTAGGATATCCTTTGTAAATTAGTTCCTTAGTTTTTTAAATCCAAAAACGATGTATCAGTGCTATAAGTGGGTTGGGTCCAAGTGTATTTAAAAAATGCAGTTACTTACCTTGCCCAGCATGTACATTTTTGAACATGGTATGTTTGTCGGGAATAATCCTGATTTTTTCACAAGACGAAAATATATAATAAAATTCCTAAATGTATAAATGATTTCATTTCATTTCAAATCGGTTTATAAATCACAATCTAAGTTCTAAGTCTAAGTCAAGTTCTAAGGTAACAAACAAAAAAAGAACAAATTGAGAACCTGTTCCTTTTTGTTCAGACTGTCAATAATTGTTTAATTAGGGTATTCCTGTACCCTGCATTTTCATTAACGCCGAGTATGGTGGAGTGGAGAGGTGTTTTTACATATACTCGTAACACCCCACACGCCGTTAGCGCCACTAAAAGCGGCTTTTTTGCGCCGTCGGACAGAGTGCTCTCTAACGTGTCAATATAACACCGTCCGATCCACTTATCGGATGTCTGATGTAAGGATATATGATACGATACGAGTAGTAGTCCAGGCAATGAAGCGGATTTTTGTATGAAGACCCCAACATTAATTCCTCAGTCGATGAAACTTGGCAGGATTGTAGTATAGTATGAGACAATACTTGCATAAAAAAATCCAAAAAAAAAACCTAACCGAAGTTAGGTATTTTTACTGAAATACTTTTTTATTTGATATCTTTGTTGGGAAAAATGCTCAGTCAAAATTTTCTTCGCCAGCAATATTCATGTGTGTTAAGAAAGCTATATGCGAAATATCCAAAAAAATCTCCTGGTAGAAACAACAAAACTCAGACGTATGTACCTTGCACGGGAAAATTGCCCAGTCCATTTTTTTAACTGGAAAGTCATTTAATAGTCGCTGTGGACTTACAATAGGAAAATCCAAAATAAAAACCATCTCGCAACATTATTTTCAGAAATTATCAAATTATCAAGCAAAAAAAAAAATTTCTTTTTAGTATAAAAACCTAACTTCGGTTAGGTTTTTTTTTTGGATTTTTTTATGCAAGTATTGTCTCATACTATACTAGAATCCTGCAAAGTTTCATCGACTGAGGAATTAATGTTGGGATCCACTACCTTTATTGCCTAGACTATAGCGTCCGAGTAGTTATCTGAGCATAGTCGGTTCGACGGCACATCCGAATTAAAACTATAATAATAGTAAATTGTGGGACACAATTCCCACACGGTTATTTAGTCCCAAACTAGGCAGGGCCTGTACTATGGGCACTAATAAACTGATAGACATACTTCAACAAATATGAAACCAGACACGAAGCCAACAGACATGTTCATGCACACAAATGTTGGAATCCGCGACCTCCGACTCAGAAGACAGGGTTACTACCAACTGAGCCAACAGGCCCGTGATCCAAATGACCTTGCAATTGGCATTCGTAATTTCTAAAAAAACTTGCAATTTAATTTCGGTTTTGAAATTTTGTTGACAGTACGAGTATTGTTAACTATATTGAATCACACTTTTAATTGTACGTTGTGATGACGAAAGTTACTTTAATCAGCCTTAAACAAATGCATATGGCCTACGGTCATGTTCTTAGAACTCGCTCGATATTTAAAATAATAATACATTGTGGGATATAACAAAATTGTTTACTGAGTTTTTATCCATATTAATAGTTAACAAATTTATAAGTTAGGCGAAATACGATCTAATATAACTACCGTCTAGCCGGTTTTTCGTTTGTGAAACCGGTCCAGAGAATCAGCGGAAATTCTTTTGTTGCTTTAAAACTTTTTATCTTTACAAAATTTTTCAAGGTACTTATTTTTAGGGCTTCGAATTTCCTCAAGTAGTGAAACCCTTGGTTTATGTAACTTGCGAAAGATATAGCCAGTGGGGATTATAAGTTATTAGGCACAAGCGGGATACATCATCATCAACCCGTAACAGCCCACTGCTGAGCTAATGGTCTTTCCTCACACATGCGGAGGTATGGGCTATAATCTCCCACCCGAGCCCACCGCAGAACAGAATTTTTCAAGCCACCCAAAGGTATCTGACGCTGTTCAGTATTTATTATTAAAAAAAGGTAATATAGAAAAGTTTGAAAGGAACTACGGTCGACAAATGATTGCATGCCTTCCTTTGATCGTTAAACTGTACTTGTCGTGCGATGACTGTGACACAAGTTGTATCGGTGCCCTGTAATTACACCAATGATTTGACCTATGTACTTGATCTAAAACCAGGGGGCCAATTCCACTAAATGTCACGGTTACAGTTGGATGACAATGACATGTGAATGGTCAGTCGATGGTGTTATTTGCTCTAAAAAGTGCCAAAGTAACACCATTGATATGTCATTGTCATCCAACTACAACCGACGACATTTAGTGGAATCGGCCCCCTGTACAGGTGAATTATGTGTTATCGATTTACCGACCTCATATCAGCAATTTGTATTTAAAATGTATCGAGGCTGAACTACCATTACCCGATAAATTAGTCAATGCGCAGTTGTAATGCACGGGTGCTTTTACACGGAGCTTGTTACGAAGACACTTGACTCGGCAGTGGGTTGGCGGCCAAAAATATATACGGTTGATGCAATTGTTGGAAAAAAAATGTTCAAATCCTTCTATAACAATATATTTCTCCTTTTTGACATGACATTACCAAAAATACAATTTCAAAAAGTTTCTTACAAGATATCAAAGTGTGCATCTGGATTGAGGGCCCACTTTTTAAATTATTGCGTAACGAAATGATACTTACAGGGCATTTACTTAAAATTTTGTAAAACCTAAAGCAAAGATTCTTAAATTTCTTAAACGTGAATCAAAAGAGTTATGGTCAAATAGCTTGGGCCCTCAATCCTGACGCCTGCATAAAACGGCATAGTCGAATCTCAGAAAGTACTATCCCTGGGATAATAATTTTTATTCGAGTATTTAGTTAGGAATTTGTTAAATACATTAAGAAATTTTCAAGTCTTAAGAATGCGACAATACAGATTTATGGCAGTTTAGCTTGGGCCCTCAATTCATCAATTTTGATATTGTAGAATCAGCAAAAAATATGAGTTTTTCTAAGGAAAGATATTAATACGACTTTAATATATTTGAGTTCCATATCTCGGAAAATTTGTTAAAAAGAAATAACGACACAAAAGTTAATTGTTAAAAAGTTATTGAAATTCGTATTTTTTCAAAACGTCTGAACTGAGGGCCCAAGGTTTTTGTCAGTATTGACTAGACTAAGCTTTCTACACTACCGCACTTTAGGCTAAGTATTTTAACAAATTCTTAACTAAAAGGCTACAAAGCGTCCATTCTTCTAAATGCCGTACTTTAGGAGAAAATTGATTTTCGATGTTTTATATGAGAAAATTCAGTAGGGTGACCATAATGTTTATCGTAAGTATAAACAAGTATTCGTTGTGATCATGTAAGTAGTATTTTGTAAAGCGCAGTTACAATATATATAATTATACAACGCGTAACAGAAAAAGCGCAATTCCTCATACACCCCGGTTAGTAAATTAATATAAAAAAAGATGCAATCGAACTTTAGTTGTGTCCAATTTTCTTAAATATCGTTCTATAATAGTACGATTTCAATAGATAGCATTAAATTCAGCTATGCTAATTCATTTTTCGGAAAAATTTAACACATATTAAAAATAGATGAAATCGAATATGTAGTCGATACTGAACAAACTAATTTCAGGAATTGCACTTATTCTGTTACATATTGTATATAATATATAAAGCTCGATATAATTATATACGATTAGCTGTGCTGTGCCTTCACCTACGTATGCGTGGAAAAATAAAATAAGAAAGTGCCAATAATCAATGAAATTATGTACCTATTGGACGTATTAAAATTATAACCCTGTATATTAACAACTAGCATTGCCTTGCGGTTTCATCCGCGTAGTTCCCGTTCCTCCCTGGTAATGTATCTTTCCATTTTTAAAAGAACTTTTTAAATCGGTAACGTGGTTTAGGCCTGTTCCCGTGGGAAAATTATAGCACATGTTACTCCCAGAAAAGTACTCTTTCCACTGGCAAAACATTTTTTTTAAATCGGTAAAACCGGTAGTATTGGAGCCTTTTCAATACAAAAAAATCAAAAAATTCCTCAATCCAATATATTCCAGTTCCCGTGGGAATATCAAAAAATCCCTTCATAGCGGTTGCCTACGACATATAAGACGCCTACATAACATATTAGAAATTGCGAGTGCCCATCGGCGTTACCTGCGCGGATCCGGTTTATTCCCGTTCCCGTGGGAATTTCCAAAAATCTCTTTATAGCGATTGGCTACGATATACAAGACACCTATATTTCAAGTTTCTATGTGTTATCGTTTCGGAAAAGTACGTATTTTCTTTTTTCACCTGTTTTTATATTTTCCCGTGGGAATGATATATTTTTCTGGAATAAAAAGTACCCTAGATGTTGACCCGGGCACTCAGTTATATCCATACCAAATTTCATCAAAATCCGTCTAGTAGTTTTTGCGTGATGCGTGCACAACCAGACAGACAGACAGACAGACAGATAGACAGACACAAATTTTAAAAAATGTTGTTTTGGTATCTATATCGATAATTATATAGACTCAAAGAGATTAAAAT
Source organism: Ethmia dodecea (assembly GCA_963855545.1). Lineage (NCBI taxonomy): Eukaryota > Metazoa > Arthropoda > Insecta > Lepidoptera > Depressariidae > Ethmia > Ethmia dodecea. The sequence continues at coordinate 30,956,190 of OY979436.1, read as the reverse complement.
ATAATTTATATTTAAATCTCTTTGTATAGACTAGATAAAATAGACTCGTTAAAATAGACTCGTTAAAATTTTCAAAAAACATTTCATATACAGCCACGTATAGATAAAATTTTTACATATTTAGCTTACAAATAAGGGTACTCACCTTAATTTGTCTTTAACAAGAAAATAAAATAATATGAAAAAAAAAAACAATTTTGTTTATCATAATTTTTCAGACAGTTGGCAACATTTTGGAAAGTTGGGTTGGGAGAGATGAGGAAGACACAGTATTTTTGTGCATGGTCTCTGAAGCAGAGCCATTTTACTAAGATTAATAATAATAGGAAAGTAATAAGGCTATTAGGACTAGAATCCAAAGGCCGCTAAACAATAAAAAAAAACCATACAAGTATGGAGCGATTGTGGGTCTTTTTTTTTAACAAACTTTTTTCAACAGTAAAGTAATAGCACTTTTACTGATGACTTCATTAAGACTTCTTGAGGCAATCCAAAAATGTTTATCCCTGGCATTTTATCGAATTTCCCATTCACTGCACACTGTCACGGACCCTTGCTACCACAGAGCTAGATTAATGATCTGTGCTTGCCACATAGGTATAATATACTATCACTAATATGAGTCAAAATTAAACAAAAAACATGACGGGGACGCGCGTACGTCAGGCGTCAAAAATACGAATACTATGATAACCATTTAAATAACACCTTTTATTAATTTTGGATCACACAAAACGTAATCGCTTCCGACAACAACTTATGAAATATCTTATATGAGGGTACATGCTGATTTGTCTCAAAAAAGTAACAAAATCATATACACCCTACTGAATTTTCTCATATAAAACATCGAAAATCAATTTTCTCCTAAAGTACGGCATTTAGAAGAATGGACGCTTTGTAGCCTTTTAGTTAAGAATTTGTTAAAATACTTAGCCTAAAGTGCGGTAGTGTAGAAAGCTTAGTCTAGTCAATACTGACAAAAACCTTGGGCCCTCAGTTCAGACGTTTTGAAAAAATACGAATTTCAATAACTTTTTAACAATTAACTTTTGTGTCGTTATTTCTTTTTAACAAATTTTCCGAGATATGGAACTCAAATATATTAAAGTCGTATTAATATCTTTCCTTAGAAAAACTCATATTTTTTGCTGATTCTACAATATCAAAATTGATGAATTGAGGGCCCAAGCTAAACCGCCATAAATCTGTATTGTCGCATTCTTAAGACTTGAAAATTTCTTAATGTATTTAACAAATTCCTAACTAAATACTCGAATAAAAATTATTATCCCAGGGATAATACTTTCTGAGATTCGACTATGCCGTTTTATGCAGGCGTCAGGATTGAGGGCCCAAGCTATTTGACCATAACTCTTTTGATTCACGTTTAAGAAATTTAAGAATCTTTGCTTTAGGTTTTACAAAATTTTAAGTAAATGCCCTGTAAGTATCATTTCGTTTCGCAATAATTTAAAAAGTGGGCCCTCAATCCAGATGCACACGATATCAAAGGAGTCAGTTATAGTGGAATAGTGGCGATAAATGCGTGGTCACATATTATTTTGATTATATAAAGTTATTTTAAATGAAGTGCAAATATTATTTTAAGGCGACTGTAGCCGCCAACGGCCTTGGGCTTCAGGGCGGAGCTTATGTTTCCCGCTCCGCGCTTCCCCGCATTTTGGCCACGCGTCTTGATAACGCAGTAGGGTCAGTAATAAAATATATACAATACAAAACGAAACTTGCATCAATATAAAAATGAATCTTTGATCTAACATTCATAACAAAACATTTTGTGAATGGAACGTTACTTCAAACACCAAACATCTTTTAGTAATTATAATAAACTGATAACAAAAACCTAGGAAGCAAAATTGTGGAAGAGTTCTCCTGCCACTTCACCATCAACTCCACTAACCATAGGTAGTATGCATTGTGACAGACGAGCATAAAATGCTTGGCAACTCTATCAAAGTAATACTAATAAAAGTAATATTATTATTATTAATACAATCGCAACAAATAAAATACTAATCATTGAGTAGTTCAGGTAGCCCAATCTGGTCTTCATCATCAGTTCCACTTCACCAAATGGTGCTTACCAAGAGTAAATGTACTAGTTAAACCCAAATTGCAATAGGTGTACACTATAATATTCATAGATTTGTCGCACCCTTAGAATGAAAGTGACCCAACTCAAAATTCCTGTATTTTCTGATTTTGCTATAAACTGACCTGAAACAGCCTATTCTAAACCCCTATGGAGAAAAAGAGACCAAACTATAAGTAAAAGGGGGACCGCCGATAAATCGGTCACTTTAGTTGATCACGGTATTTACCTATGCATGTCGTGTGAAAGAGACCGAACTAGTATTGCGTCAGAAGAGGTCGCGAGTAGACGAGTACAACATCGACGGATCTCGAATTATGCCAGTTTATTGGAAATACTGTAAAAGTAAATAACATTTCTTTTTTTGTACTAAACTGACCACTTTTTTGAAATAAGTCTGTTTATAACAAAATATCTATTAGATTTTATTGACTGTTTTAGATTGGGTTACTTTAGTGCTAACATTAAATAAAAGAAGAAAGACACTTATAGGTATAGGCCTCTTTAGTAGTATATATTTTTGCCATAAAGTGACGTAATTTGGAACTACTTTATGTTTAATGTCAAAATGAATATTTAAAATACATTTAAATTGAATATGATGTTACTAATATGTACATTAAAAATCAATACATACATATACCCGCGAAAAAGAAATAATTTCCGATGAAACACGGTAAAGATACTGTTGTATTACTGGCTAATCAATATTTGAATTTTTATTTCTTTTACTACTCATTGTATTCCATATGATGTCTAACTGTCACTTCTTAAAAATAAAGTCTTTTACATCATTCGTTATCAGCACGAAAACTCTATTTAACTGAGTATACACGAATAAAACTGCATTTTATTTAGTTAAATGTGAATAGGAAAGTTTTTCCAATGTGTACGTGTATGATTAGTGAAAATCGGTGAAAATTTTTAATAGTTCACGAACGTAATATTTTCACGAAATAATTTTCACGAAATATTTTGTTGTGACATCGAACAGATGAGCGTATGTAAATATGTCAAATAACTCTTATTCTGGTATAAAACCGCTAATAAATAGAGACGGTTATTCCGTATGGAAATTCAAAATCCGCATGTACCTCATGCATGAAGAACTATGGGAGACCATCGTCGGATACCCTGAAGGTAATGATATATCTGCTGACAAGAAATTACGTAACGATCAAAAGGCGTTATCAAAAATATGTCTTACGGTAGATGGTATGGCGATCACCCATGTAAGATCCTGCAAGACAGCCAAGGAGGCTTGGGATGCTCTTTCGTCCGCTTACGAGGATAAAGGCTTAGGGCGACGTATAAGCCTCGAACGGAAACTGTACAGGTACTGCCTTGATGATTTTGACTCCAACATAGAGACGTATATAAATGCTGTCATGTCAACTGTGCAAGATTTAGCCGATATAGGCAAGATTATGGAAGATGCTTCAATAGCTGCAATTCTTCTAGGAGGTTTGAGTCCTCAGTATTCACCTCTAGTAATGGCTCTGGAAAACTCCAACATAGACATTACAGTGGATTTGATTAAGACCAAACTATTGAATGAACTTAATAAGCCAGCTATAGATAACCCAGATACTGCTCTTCGTACCCGAATGAACCAAATTAGTTCTACATCCAAACCTAAGAAACCTGTTGTTTGTTATGACTGCATGGAGCCAGGACATAAGCGTCCAGACTGTCCACATAAGAAGGACAAGAAGAAGAAACCTGTGAATCACAAGAATTCTTTATGCGCATTAAATGTCAATGACAGACTAGAGAGAGATAAGTTTTATATCGATTCTGGTGCGTCGGCCCATATGACGTCAAGAGATGACTGGATGGAAAACATGAGAGGTTCACATACAGGGACTGTGACCATTGCCAATGGTGATGAATTGCCAAGCCAGGGTGTTGGAGATATCTCTATTATCAGTTCCGGTCACAATACTGATATTAAGAAGATTACGGATGTCGTTCATGTACCAAACTTGAATTCTAATCTTATTTCAGTGAAGAAGGCGGTAGATAAAGGTTTTAGCGTAGTTTTTGATAAAACTGGTTGTAATTTTTATGATTCTGATGCTTTTTCCTGTAAGTAATGCCCAAATCCATAGTTCCTTTTAAATACTGTAATACGCGCTTCGCTGCAATCCAATGACTTTTATCATATTTAGTGTTGAACTGGCTTAAATACGACACAGCAAATGCGATATCAGGTCGCGTATTAACGGCGAGAAACATTAGGCAGCCTATTAACCTCTGGTATGGATATAATGACGAATCATCACTACCTTTTTCACACGGCAACAACTTTTTAGTTTCCATTGGAGTAGGCATAGCCTTACAGTCGGACATTTGAAACTTTTCGAGCAAATCACTAATATAAGTTTCTTGCGACATTAGAATTACGTTAGGTTTACATTTAATATTCAAACCTAAATAATAGCTTAAAGGGCCGATGACTTTCAGACTAAAATAATTCTGTAAGTCAGATATGACAGTGTCAAGCGTTTTATTTTCCTTGTAGAATATGACAATGTCATCGACATGGAATGCGAGTATTATTAACTCGTTACCAACCTTCTTAGTATAAATACACGCTTCTGAAGGAGTTTGATTAAAACCTATGCAGTGTAAAATTTCTGTTAACTTTTTATACCATGCCCTTGAAGCTTGCTTGAGTCCATAAAGCGAACGCTTTAGTAAGCATACTTTGTCTTCTTGGCCAGGTTTAGCAAATCCTTCTGGCTGACTCATGTATACTTCTTCCTCCAAATCTCCGTTTAGAAATGCTGTGTCCACATCTAAATGGTGCATCTTCATTCCTGTTTCTGCAGCCAACGCAAACAGCATGCGAAGAGAAGAGTTCCGGACGACTGGGGAAAAAGTTTCCGAGTAATCAATGCCATACACTTGATTAAATCCTTTTGCGACAAGTCGCGCCTTATATTTGATAACGTCACCATGCGCATTTTTCTTCAACTTATATACCCATTTGCAAGGTATGACCCTTTTATCTGGTCTATTGACGAGAACCCAAGTTTTCTTTTCAAGCAGCGAATGAAATTCATCTTGCATAGCTTGATACCACTTGTCTCCATCTTCTGCATTCATAGCCTGTGAATATCTTGTAGGTTCATCCATCTGCTGAGGGGATGAAGTCTGCATGCATACACAATTGGCAGCAGAATTAGGTTTTCTCGGTCTCATATCGTACCTTGGTTCTACAACCTCAATATCAGAATACATTTCTTCGGATGAAGGTGAAATACCGGGTTGAATTGGCTCATCTTCAGTGGCAGCGCTCGTCCGTTTTGAACTACTCAACGAGTTCTCTTGTGAACTTAACAGAAGAGGTATAAACGCTGGCTCAGGTAAATTATCACCAGACTTACATGTGTTACCTTTACCTTTCAAATCTTGAAAATGATTTTCAAAGAAGGTTATATCTCTGCTTTTCACAAATCTTCTGGGATACGTTGCGTCCCTGAAGTAATAACTTCGCGGATCTTCTGAATAACCGACGAAAATGTGTTCAGATGCTTTCATGTCCAGTTTCTTCCGGCTACAGTCGGGCATTACTTACAGGAAAGGCGGAGGACGTTTAGTTGGTTATGCGGACGCAGATTGGGCCAATTGTCCTATTGATCGTCGCTCGTACACTGGATTTTACTTCTCTCTAGCCGGTGGAGCAATTTCGTGGGAAAGTAAGAAGCAAACTACCACTGCCCTATCTTCTAGTGAGAGCGAATATATGAGCTTGGCGAGTGCGGCTAAGGATGCTGTGTTTCTGAAGCGGTTGATGTTCGAATTAACTGGTGAGTCAGCTGTTGTCACTATTTACAATGATTCGCAGTCTGCCCAAAAATTGGCATTGAATCCGGTCCACCACAATAGAACCAAGCATATAGACACAAGATTTCATTTTATACGCGATTTGTTATCTAACAGTGTTATTAGTGTTGTCTATACTCCTACTTTGGAGATGTGGGCTGATGTGCTCACGAAGCCTTTAGCTCGCATTAAGCATCAGAATTGTGTAAAAGGAATAGGCTTACGTTTATAATTTTATTTTGATTACGGGGGAGTATGTTGTATTACTGGCTAATCAATATTTGAATTTTTATTTCTTTTACTACTCATTGTATTCCATATGATGTCTAACTGTCACTTCTTAAAAATAAAGTCTTTTACATCAGATACATTAAGTTTATTAAAATTTACACGCTTTTGAAAACTTTCTTGCTCATTTCCCACAAATTGCATTTTTTGACTTAGGTCACTTTCGTTCTGGGCATGCGTTATAATATTGGAAGAGTTCCCTCGATTTCTCGAGGATCCCATCATCGGATCCTGACTTGATGAGTAAGGTTCTACCTGGAAAGTATACGATTTCAAACGAAAAAACAATTTCCCGAATCGCAGCAAGCAGTCTTCGAGTAATCTGGGAACACACAAAAAAAGAAATAAAAGATTTCGACAGTGATAACTTTCTCTTTTTTTTAAGTTGGTTAAATAAAAAAAACGATTTAATGAAGGAGATTCGTGAAAGCTAACATGGATCATGGTAATAAACATTGTCTATGTACATCTTTTCCTCATTTTATATTGTGTCTAATAATGTTATTAGCCGACTTCAAAAAAAGCGCGAGGTTCTCAGTTTGTCGGTTTTTTCCCCGATTACTCGAAGTCGACAGGACAGGTTCCGAAAATTCTTTTTTTATTTGAAATCCTATACTTTCCAGGTGTTGTTCCCACTATCATTAAGTCAGGATCTGATGATGGGAGTCTGGAGAAATCAAGGAAACTCTTCAAATATTATAGGAACATCTATAGTGATTTGCGAATTGGGTGTTTTCCATCCGATCCGATCCGGTTGGGTACAGTCCGATGTGGTCCGATCCGGTCTGGTTAGATCCGTTCGGGTTCGATCTGATCTGAACTGGATCGGTCCGGACCGATCTGATCAGACCAGACCAGGTCGGATAGGATCAGATCGGACCCGATAGGCCCAAACCGGATAGTACCTGACCTGATCACATAAAATTGGACCGGATCGGATCAGGTCATATCGGACCGGATCGGATCAGGTCACATCGGACCGGATCGGATCAGGTCACATCGGACCGGATCGGATCAGGTCACACCGGACCGGATCGGATCAGGTCACATCGGACCGGATCGGATCAGGTCACATCGGACCGTATCGGATCAGGTCACATCGGACCGGATCGGATCAGGTCACATCGGACCGGATCGGATCAGGTCACATCGGACCGGATCGGATCAGGTCACATCGGACCGGATCGGATCCGTTGCTTACATTACTATGGTAATGTTTTGCATAATAAAATAGAACTCTAAAGAGTAAAAAACAGATTTTAAATTGTATGGTTTTCTTTATATCTCTATATGCCATTGTCAGAACTGGACTACACGGCCAGCACCAGCTTTCAAATAAAAAAAGAATCACCAAATTCGGTACACCCAGTCTAAAGTTCTGAGGAAACAAACATAAAAAACATTCAGCCGAATTGAGAACCTCCTCTTATTTTGAAGTCGGTTGAAAATCCATTATCTTCAGTTCCACTTCAATAAATTGAGGTTTCCAACAACAAATAAAACACCCCTATTGTTTCCTTGAATCAATCTTTATGTTTTGTATCACTTACCCGACTGCCTCATAAGGATGATGATGTTTGTTATTACTTGTTATGATGAATTCTAAAAATAATAGTTTCGGCTTCTATTGCCGTTATGAAGACCCCCAAACACATACGTTTTTCTTAAATATCTTATATATGTACAGACATCAGTTACAATTTTATTATATGTATGTATATATAGAAATGCATAGTTCAACGTTTTAGTTGTATTATGTTTATTTATAATTATTCTTTCCGAAAGCCTTACGTGTTTATTTTTATAAGTACATGCAAGTTATTGTGTTCATATTCTAAGCTTTTGGAAGAGGGAGGAGGTGAGATATAAAAAAAAATTTTGAGTAAAAAATTATCAATCGAAACATTATTTTAAATGTATGTATATTTACACCAATATTACGAATTTATTGTGTTATTTATAAGTTTAAAAGACATCCCTCTTTGCACACTGTACTACACATAAAATGCGTAAAAATTCGAGCGCGCAGCGACAACGCGGCGCGCAGCCTCTCTCCTTGAATGTCAGCGCTGGACTGACTCCCGTCGCCCCCGCACGGTGAAACTGCTATTTCGTAATTTGCGTAAAAACTAATTGGTCTTTTAAAAAACTGAACTATAAAATTTTAGATAGATGAATTACCAATGTTTTCCCGCAAGAGCTATGAAAATATCTCTTTTAGTTTAGAAGAAGAAGCGAATTTAAAATTCAAAACAGCCTTGTTGCAATATTTTTTTTCATATAGTAAATAATGTTCTACAACATTTTCAAACTATGAAAATGAAGATTATATATCAATGCTTAAGATATATTTTTTCTGGAATTTTGTGATTGCTCGTTTATAAGCCTTATGCCTTCAAAGATGACCATTTCACGACACTACTCGCCTTAAGGGGTGGTACAAATATGAAAGAGAAACAGAATTAAAATGGAAAGAGAAAAAACACGGTTTATGTTCTTGTTCTTTTCTAACAAATACATATTGTTTTGTAAACACGCTTTGCGTAAACCCTCATTACCGCACCAAAACGTATACTTGTGGGGTATCTATGGTCTTCAAAAATGATGTTGAGGTTTCTAATATTTTTTTTTCTAAACTGAATAGTTTGAGAGACACTTTCAAAGTGGTAAAATGTGTCCACCCCCCCTGTGACTTCTAAAATAAGAGAATAATTAAACTAAAAAATATATATGCTGTACATTACCATGCAAACTTCCACCGAAAATTTGTTTTTAAACGAGATCTAGTAAGTAGTTTTTTTTAATACGTCATAAATCGTAAACCGCAATTTATTTTTCATTCGCTTTTTATAGATAACGGGACGGAACCCTTAGTGCGCGAGTCCGACTCGCACTTGGCCGGTTTTTTTATTTATTTATTTTCGCTCAACTTTTGATTGGGTAGTATTGTTTATGTACAGCGTGTTAGTGGTTTTCTTTTTAAATAAAATCAATAACAAAAAAGTTTCTTGTAATTTTTTAAAATAATTTACTTGTTGACTGTACTTTTGATATATTTAAAAAATGGGACGAATACGGAATCCAACATCAATGTGGGACGAAAGAAGAATTTTTGGGAATGTGGGACGAAAGATTAAGACGAATATGGAATAAATCAAATATTTGCACTCAATTTAAAATGACCATGTACAGGACCTCCAAATCTTCCCATTTATCTGACCTCAGGTCTTTACTCATTAAACTAAATTAAGGACGTTTTCCTTTAACCTCTACTTCAAGTGGAAAACCTAGTCATGAAGGTCAGGGTAAATATAACTTCGTACAACTAACAATGGGAACTGGTACAACTGCAAACACAACTTTGTTGCTAGAGAGTAGCACAAGTTTTCAACCTCAACGACAATTTTCTTGCAAGTATATCCAAAAGTGGAAATGGGTTATCATCGTTTATGTGTTGAATTAAACTCGAAGCAATCTGTTTGGGTTGAATTTAAGTATTTTTAACCGACTTCAAAAAAAAGGGGAGGTTTCTCAATTCTACCTATATATTTTTTACGTGTTCGCGGATAACTTCGTCGTTTATGAACCGATTTTGATGATTCTTTTTTTGTTGGAAAGGAGATATCCTAAGGATGGTACCATGATAAGGAATCTAGGGTCTAATGATGGAATCCCAGAGAAATCGGTCGAACCTTCGAAAATCGTAATGGCGACTAGTGTTTCGAGTCTGGTTTTTTTGTTGTTTCAAATAGTTTTTTTTGTTTATTTTTTTTTTGTATAAAATTATCATTGTATTGTTCTTTAGTACCCATAGTGCAGGCTGTGCCAAGTTTGGGACTAAATAGCCATGTTTGAATTGTGTAGCACAATTTATTATTACTAATTAGGTAGCACAATGAGCCGATGAGCCCCTACCTGACACGTGTCAGTAAAAAATTGGGATTTGCAGCAGACGTTTATCTCTGCCGACCTCTACTGGGTTACGGCTTGAGTGTTTTTTAACCGACATCAAAAAAGGAAGAGGTTCTCAATTCGACACGTATGTTTTTTTATGTCTGTTATCTCAGAACTTTCGACTGGGTCGACCGATTTTAATTTGGTCCAGTTCTGACAATGGCATCCATGAAAAAACCATACAAGTCTTAAATTTGCATTAAAAATGTGCCCGACAAATGGACGAATAACTCAATATCACGCCATCCGATTTCGATTATTCTTTTTTTAAACGACTTCAAAAAAGGAAGAGGTTCTCAATTCGACTGTATTATTAGTAAAATTTAGGTTTTTTACTCTAGAGTTCTATGATATTTTGTAATAGGCTCGTATGATGCCAATATAAAACTAACAACTCCTTAATGTGACCAATGAATGACATGTGACAAGTGACACAATGATAAAAAGAGTACAATGGACTATGATATTCGCGCTACAACGTAGTTAGCGGTGGTCTGATCGGTTCTTATTCGCGAAGTCTTATAAAACTCCAATCTATTCCGAAGACGGGCTTGTTGGCTCAGTTGGTAGTGACCCTGCCTTCTGAGTCGGAGGTCGCTGGTTCGATCCCCGCTCAGGACCAACAATTGTGTGCATAAACATGTCTGTTGGCATCGTGTCTGGTCGTTTAATATTTATTTCAATATGTTTATCAGTTGTTTAGTACCCATAGTACAGGCCCTGCCTAGTTTGGAACTAAATAACCGTGTGTGAATTGTGTCCCACAATTTATATTATTATTAATACATCATCAACCCGTAACAGCCCACTGCTGAGCTAAGGGTCTATCCTCACACGTGAGGAAGTATGGGCCATAATCTCCCACGCGAGCCCACCGCGGATTGGGAGATGGCTTTAGGATATTGGCCACCTAACTGGCAGAAAGTTTCAAGCCACCCAGGGGTACCTGACATGGCTTGGCGACTTCCATTTTGCGTAAACTACGAAACCCGGGACCAAGAGTTTAATGTACCTTCCGAAACACGGAGGCGCTCCCTATACAATGCCACTATAATGACCGCGCCCAATTTTGCTTAACCAGAATGATCGAATTGAGAACCTCTTCCTTTTTTAAAGTCGGTTAAAAAAAGAATCATCGAAATCAGTTAGCGTGATATTGAGTTATTCGTCCTTTTGGCGCGCACATACTTAATGCAAATTTAGGACATATGGGTTTCTCGTAGATGCCATTGTCAGAACTGGACCAAATTCTTTGAAATAAAAAAAAGAATCATCCAAATCGGTTCACCCAGTCAAAAGTTCTGAGGTAACAAACATAAAAAAAACATAAATGTGGAATTGAGAACCTCCCCCTTTTTTGAAGTCGGTTGATAAACAATGAGTTTACTTTTCGCTGCACTGTTGTTAGCAGATTGGAAAACGGGCTCTTAAGCAAAGTGAGATGGACAGTGGAGGTCGCTAGGGGAGGAGGACTTCTGTAGAGCGCCGCTCTGCGTGGGTGCGGCTCTTTGATGAATAAAAAATAATTTTGTGCCGACCTCCGACCCGGCAAATGGGTAGTTGACAGCATCGAAATTAAATTGCGAGTAGTCATAAATTAAAAAGATTATCCCAAAAAACCTCAAAATATGTATATCGATTTTCAATTTACAATTATAGCAAATTTAAAAATAATAAAACAATCAAAAAAAGTGCTGCAATTGAGTACTACAAACTATGACGTCACGGTTTGCTATTTCAGTACATTTTCCATAGTAAAATTTCGTTTTGACAGATCGTAAAAAGTAACTGATTTGACTAGGTAGGACACAACCCTAATGTGTTGGGCCGTCAATAAAATTTCGTCTTTTTTCATGTCCTGTATCTCCGGTCTCGGAAATCAAATGGCCCCTAAAGATGACGGGTGGACTCGAATCAGAACCTTTATGACACGAAAAGACTTAAAGACACGTAGAGCTTCCAACATATTTTCTTCTATATACATATAAAATTATAAACTGACTGACTGATTGGTGATATATCAACGCACAGCCTCAGCGGCTGGGTCTAGAGACTTGAAATTTTGCACATAAATAGCTCCTAAAGTGGAGGCATCCACTAAGAAAGGATTTTGCAAAATTCAACCCCTAAGGGGGTAGCAAAAGCTAGTCTATACATATAAAACGCTTTGCCCTGAATGACTGACTGACGGATCAACGCACAGCCTAAACCGTTATTCGTAGACCTGAAAATTGGAGGGGGTGTTCTTTGTATGAGACGTAGGCATATTATAAGAAATGATTTTTCGAAATTCATCCCCTAAGGGGGTGAATAAAAGGGGGGAAACGTTTGTAAGGGACAACGTGGTCTAAATTTTGCATAAACATTATTTAACAGAACTGATGGAAGACGTGTTTCGTGTTTTATTGAAATAAACGGGGTTTAAAATGGGTAGAAAGTTATTTTGGGGGTGATTTGCTTCGAAGTTGATATCAATACTCCTTAGTGTTTTGATTTAAATTACATTTTATTTTGACACATGTTTCAAAACTCAATCCGTTTTTATTAAAAAAAAAAGATTGAAATCTTACTTCCTAATATTTTGATCGCGAAAGTTTATGAGTAGGGATGTATGGATCTTGTTGCTCATTCACGCAAAATCTACTATTTTGATGAAACTTTACAGTTACCTTTACCTTATGAACGGTATGTAAATAAGATTATTTATTATCTATTCCCCGCTTTTAAATACACTCGATCGGTATTTTAAAAAGCCGAAACACTTGTAACGTGTAAATTTATCTTTCTCCACCAAAAACCATGATTCATTCTTTGTACAGTCAAGAGCACATGAAACTTTACAGTTGTAGAGCGAGTCTGACCTCTAAGGCGATTGTAATAAGAACGTTACAAAGTCCAATGTGTCAAGCTCCACGTGCTCTGGACTGCACATTTCTCATAAATTATACCAATTTTCAAGTAACATGTGTACCTACTTAAAATTCCATTCTACTGTTTTCCGGAAATTTCGCCCCATCCCACAACATGCCGTCATAACACGCAAAAAACTGCCTGATTTTCTAAATTTAAATCGGCGAGGACAACAATTTGTAAACATTTATTCATTAAGGCATTCAGATTGATAGTCGCGAGCAATAACAGATTCAACGAGTGTATTGCGCCGTATACCCACAAACAGCGATGTCTGAGAAAATTGATGCACTCAGAGGAGCCTTTTCCAGTGTAGATAAAGGCCAAACGACCATCGATCACGGAATTATTAAAAAGAAAAGTTTTCTTTTTGCTACACAAGTACCTATGGGGACGTTGTGTTTTTACTCCATGCTTCGTGAACCTTATTATTTAATCTCGTGTCTTGTTAACATCGACTTATGTTTTCGTACACTACTGACTTTCCTTGCATTTTATGAGGAATCGAGTTGATTCGTCGAACCACAGAACAGTACTCAACATTGTACTCGATCAATTGCGCTATATAGTCTGGCCGGGGACTGCACCGAGATAAACGGGCATACGTATACCCAGAACGGAAACGGCGACGTATTGTAGGTGCGTATGGTCGACTGTGTACGGTCGGTGAAGACTACACGACGAACACTCGTAGTAAGCGTACAGGTTCTGTGTAAGCATGGAGTGTGTTTGTTGCAGGTAGTGACTTTGAGCCCGGGCCGTGTCCAAACTGGCGGTTTCGTGGTGCCGCTGTGAACGCACGTCCCTTTTGCGTATTGGCCACAGCGGGGAGAAAGCGCCACGTGTGGGCCTGCGTACACCCGGGGGCGGGCGCTCTGCGCCGCCCCGCACCTCCTCGCGTGAGTCCCTCCACTCCACGACATGTCGTAGCTTGTGCACTTTCATATCATTTATCATCATCATTCTATAGTGCTTTACATGTGCTTCTCTCCACCTTCTCCGGAACGCGATGCGTTTGTCGGCATGTGGTTTCCGTGGCCAGTGGAAAATGCAGGGCTTACAATATAATAGCGTGTAGGCAGGTATCGCTATCCGACGTATTCCTTGACAGTTCCACTGTGGCGTGGTGCCAATTCGCTCTGCTACCGATGCAAGACCGATGCTGATGACCGAACGTGTGGCCATTGGTTACAGTGATCGCATGCGTTCCGTGTCGGCGTCGGATCGCGCGCTGTGAGCGGCCGCTTCGTCCCAGCCGTTGTCATGGTGATTGAGCTACAGATACTATTTCATATTGTATAATAACGTGCTCCGCGAATGCGCCGCTCCTGCGGTATTTGTTTCCGAGCGGACGCCTCGAGCCGCTCCATTGTCTCCTAGACAAACGCTTGTCCCATGTCCTTTCATTATTTTATGTTATGTTAACGCGAATTTTATTTGGACCCCGATTTTTATTTTGAGTAGTTTTCCAGGCGAGTTTATCTTTTGTTTGATTACATATGCATTCCATCAAAATACTACGCACAGAAGTGAAATAGTGTCTGTCTAACACCGGATCGATTGAGTATTTCCTTACTATGTTTTGAACCGCATTGAATATTTCATGATTCTGTGCTACGAATACGTTTTTATGCAGCTTCTGTATAAGCCGCCGTGCTGCCCACATTGTTCGGTGTCCAACGGCGGGCCACTGGCTGAAAAATGTATGCCAAAGTATGTAACAATTCGATTCAAATTACTGGCTGTTCCATCCGAAATAATTGAAGCAAACCGTCCATTGAGTTCTGAAATTGTAAGGGAATTGGAAATATCCAGCTAGTACCGGCTGCCCTTGGCTATCGACGGGGCCGCTTTGAAACTTATTTTCTGTGTTCCTGATGCGAATGAAACTGTTTTTTCAGTGTGCATTGCGAATTCAGACACGGCTCAGCGACACAGTGCGATGATCAGGTCTATTACAGATCTAAACATGCTTGCGCAAAACTTCAACATACGCATTTAAATGCAAAGTTTTTAAACAAAGTCCTATTTTCATTTGGGCCTCATTTATACCCGACAATGGGATTGGTGGGAAAAAGACTCTTTGATACCGAAAAGTTATCGAAAACATACTGTTTAGAGCAAACGATCATTGTCCCTCATGTAACAGGTAGTTGCCGTGCGATGGTTTTCTTAGCAATAAGTTACTTCACAGCAAACTTAAGGACTTCGTAGTATTCTAAAGAGTTATTTTGTCAAAGTCATGAGATCCTGCGGATACTATAGTCTATTTCACGTAGCATAGGTTCGGTGACAGTGCACATTTCTCCCTCTTACTCATGCTACTTTCGACCAATAAAAAATCTTGTATTATTGCAACGATAAAGAAATAATATATTAATTATTTTTTAATCAAATATTTTTATTAGTAGAAAGTAGTAGGCGTGGTACGGAAACATGTGAGCTGTTACCGAACTCATGCTACGTTAAATAGACAAACAGTTTTGAGTAGTCTTAAAAGAAAACCGCTAGTTGATCTATTGGAATAACTAGAATTGTAACAACTGTTTTACTAATCTAGACATTTTCAGGGATACTAAACAAACCGTCAAAGAAAATATTATTAAAACCTTTACTGGGTAACTTTATTTTTTTATTTACGGTAACCGTTTTGTTTTTATTCTGGCTGTTTCATTAGTTTAGATGTATCTCCATAACTACACTTTTTTGCATGTATGTGTTATGTTATACATATCTATGTTGCTCGATTTGAGTTAAACCACAATACGTCTTTTACAAGATAAGTAAAAAAAGGAAAGGTAGACCCTATACTTATAGCAATGTACTAGAAATATCCAACCATCGAGGTGCAGATTTTAACAAGCTATATTTCTTTAATATCAAATTGTATTTGTTTTTATTCAATGTATGGGCTTTTAAGTCCACTTTTTGAAGTCATTGCGACTCCACCGCTTCGGTATAGTTGAGGACAATAAGAGACAAGAAACTACTAAACGCATTATTCTTTTAAACAATCACAATACAAAGTACAAGTTACATGGTTTTAGTTCTTTGCTGAGCTGGAGAATACTAAAGTGCAATAGTATAGAATAGTGCACCGCACTTTCCGTGTTCGTGCGTTAGTATAATCAGACTGATTGGTCGAGGACAGAGCTTTACTACGATTGTAAAATGTAGACTTTTGTATTGGATGATGCAAATCAAAGTCTTCTATTATTTAATCTGGATTTAATTTTATAAGAAACGTTACATAGCAGTTCGTCCATAAAGCAGAGAGAGAGTGTTGCCACAGACTGCTAAAATCTTTATGTCTTGGACAACGATTGTGTATAGAAATATCAGCTTCAATAACAAGTGCGGTTTTAGTAGACGGTGGAAGGACGATAACAGTGGCTATGCATATCTGTATTTTGGAACCAAATTTCGTTATATGAGCACACTCGACACAGACTTGGGAGTCAAATTCTAATATTTATTTGCATGCCGTAGGTTTTACAAGGTGTTACGTACGGTGCATGGTAGCTCTATTCTATGGCACCCTGTAAGGGTGTCGCAAAGACAGTGTATGGAGAGAGCGATCACACTCCAAAATTATTCTTAATCTGGGGCACGGCAGTGCCTCCGCCAAGTCGAGCAAAAAGCGGCACGGCCGTACCATCCTCTTCTCGAAGCAATTCACGCAATTATACTTACAAGTAATTAAATGTAATATAAATTTAGCCAATGGTGACTCCCGTAGCCTGCTTTGACTTCATAATTACAATCGGAAAATAAAATTCAGGATATTCCTACTCGAAACAGAGTTACATTTCCCGATGATAGATACGTATGCGGCTAAGCAATTTTCACGCACTACCGGATATTTGGATTGCTCTTTTTTTGGTTTACAAACTACCTTTACATTATGCGATATTACGGAATCTTAACATTATATTACATATTAATTGAGCAACAAAAAGTAAAACAGTGCAAACAAACTGCAAAAGCAAAAAAGGAAATTAACTTAAAATATATATAAACACTATAATCTTACTTTACCATCAAATAAAATAAAATAATCCTAAATATTATAAATGCGAAAAATACTTTGATTGTTAAGCTTTTACGCCTAAACCGATGTTAAAAATATATTCATAAATGAAAAGCCACATTATCTGCGAGTAACATAAGCTATATTTTATTCCCGTATTCCCACGGGAACGGACACTACACGGCTGAAACCGCGCGGAACCGCTAGTACAAAATAAAGGTGAAGCTCGAGTATAACCGAGTAGGGCAAGTTTATTTTATTTTGAGCACAGGTAACACGTCAAGTTATATTAAACTAGCTGTATCGGTTATAACCGCTTAATTCCCGTTCCCGTCGAAATGCGGGCACAAAATATAAGCCTTTGATACTCCTTAATTCGCCAAGCACCGCGCGGTTCCAATGCGCACCGTAACAATTAAAAATCAATTGTGCCTACAATTCTTGGTTTGAGAGGTAATGTAAACTTCAGTTGTTGAAAAAATTATTAAAATCGCTCTAGTAGAGTTTATTCGAACAAACAAAAATAAAAGCGAAAAAGGAAAACTCTTTATAATATTCATGTAGAAGTGTAGACATCATTGACGGTCTGATCCGCGATCCATCACCTTGATTTTGAGTTTGATGACCGACGAGCTACACTCGGCGTCAAAAAAATCGCACCTTTGAAAAACCACTTTTAATCCAATTTAGAATCAATGATGATGGGACTATTAGGTATCATTTTATAGGTCTAATCATCAACATTCAGCAAATCGTACTTTAGTCTTGCTAGGTCATAAAAAAAGAAGTGATTGCAAAAGAAGAAGAAAAAGTTTGTTGACAAAGAATTAAAGTAAGACAAAAAAATTCTTAATAATTACTTAAAACCTAGTTTTACCCCCCCCCCCCCCCTTTTATACCTCTAAAAGGTAGCGCAACTAGCGGCCCTTTAATAAAGTAATTATGCATTATTTTTGTATAACGTCGTTATTTGGATGAAATGTTTTTTTTTATGGCATAAATGATTGTTAATTTTAATGTCGTTAACTTAATGCCTAAAACGATACTTAATAGTCCCATCACCATAGATTCTAAATGTGATTAAAAGTGGTTTAAAGTATTATTTTCCGAAGGTGCGATTTTTTTGACGCCGAGTGTAGTATCTAAAGGAATGAATTATGTCTGTGCTGAATAAGAAAGCGCTTCCGACCAACAGCAGAGGTCGCAGTGAGATGTTTTCCGCTTATGATAATGTATTCGCCTCACCCGGCATACGTGTTTTCTAGATTGACAGCTGTTGTGTTCTTGTTGATACACTAGCGTCCCCTACGCTTCCTAAACTTTTAAGATAACGGAACACTCACCAACTACCTTTTATTATATAAAACCCCATACCAAATTACTACAAATCAAAAACACTAGTTTAAATAAGAACAAAAACTCTTATCTACACTTTACACTAATATTATAAAGAGGAACGATTTGGCAGGCTATTTTTTTTTTTTGACATAAGCTATATTTTATTCCTGTATTCCCGTGGGAACGGGAACTACGGGTGAAACCGCGCGGAACAGCTAGTTAGAAATTTTAAAAGTTATCAAAAAATTTGATAGTTGGAATTCTTGTTTCGTTCCAGTTTTTATTCCTCATTCGTCCCAATTAATATGCCTTTCTTTTAATGTAAGAAAATAATCGTGGAACCCTGGTGACTTTTCCACGGAACTGACTTTAGGAATCGGCGCCTTTTTTCCCGTTCCTGTGGGAATTTCGCAAAAGCCTTTCGTAGTTTCATGTGCTCTTGACTATACAAGGGCTACCGCGAATTTCGACTCTTGCGTCTCCAACTAGTACGCTTGCACCTTTACTGTGAGATTTTGTCGTTATTTAAGTTTGCTTTAATGATTTTATGTATTAGTCAAATTAGACTGTTTCAAAAATGTTTTATTCAAAATAGGAACTTACAAGTCCACTTATTGAACGTCATTTCAACTCCACACGTTTACATGGAATACGGAGAATAACACAAAAGAAATGGTAGAAATAAACGGAAAATTCTGCTCATTTTCAATTCAGAATACTGGATGCACTGTTTTTGCCAGCGGTACCTGACCCCGACACCCGGTATATCATATCAATATCATGAAACAACAAAGAAAAAGTCAGGGCCAATACATACACCATCTTCCCGCATGTATTTTAAATTAGTTTTTGATTAACCCGAAGATTCTTGTTATTTAATTTTGTTAAGTTATTTTTGATTTTCGTTTTAAGACGTATGACTTAATTTAAAAATATTTACAGCTCTTCTTTAAATAAAAAAAAAATGTTGCTGTTTAAAACAATGATTTTTTCATACACACACAATTTGCTGGGTCTAGATAATTTGATCAAAATAAAAATAAAACGTTAGTATGACAATTATTATCTATCATCTATATATCAATTAATAAGGATCGACAATCATACGAGTATTTGGTGTAATTTTTTTTCAGTACTTGCAGTCTGTATTGTGCAGAAGAGCACGTGAAGGACTTTGTAACGTTCTTATTGCAGAGGTCAGAGTCGCTTGTAATGTTCCACGTGCTCTTGACTGTACTGTTTAAAATAAAGAGTAAAAAAAACGACTTCAACTTATATGGTTTCTCATGGATGCCATAGTCAGAACTGCACCATATTACCACACCACACGAAAGCACGAGCTTTCATATAAAAATAGAACAATTAAAATCGGTTCACCCAGTCGAAAGTTCTGAGGTGACGAACAAAAAAAACTGTCCAATTGAAAACTTCCTCTTTTTTGAAGTCGGTTGATAATAAAGTTTTGTGGAGTTTCAAGAAACTTGAAGCAATCAAGCGCCGCTCCTCAACTATTATGATTTCGGAGAAAGTTCCGTTGACCTCTTTCTTAAATTAATTTGTATCGCATCTTACCTTAAATTTAATAACTCTATTCATTATATATTGATGAAATCTCTTTTATCCCAGGAAATTCTCATTCCGCGGAAATGACTTTTCCAATTAATCTAATCTAGTCTTATCAATGCGCTAATAATTTATAGTGGCACAATATCAAGAAACGTTGCGTTAGGAATTCAGATTAACGTACCATTCGAAGCCTGGAAAAGTTCGTGATAAATGGTGATATCTATAATCCTAAATAATTAATTTAAATTATAAATGCGATAGTAACTTCTTTGTTTGTTACGCTTTCACGATTATACCACTAAATTGATTTAAATAGTTCTTTCATTAATGGAAAGCTTTATTATCAGGGAGTAACTATATTTTAGGATTTTGGAGCTGCGGACGTAAACCGGGGGGGGGGGGGGGGTTCTCCTAGTTATTTAATAAGTCCATTAAAGTTTATGAAAACTAAAAATCACGCGTTTCTGGATAGCCCTATCATCAGCTCATCTCGGTGGCACCAGACTGTTCCAATGGCACCAAACTAACTTAAGTACCTATGCCTTTCAGCTCAATCGGACTTCAGTAGGTGGTCTAAGCTTAATTTCCAAGATTTGGCCCAAACTAATACACAAAGAGCGTGTAAACAAAATTAATTTAACTGAATCATCAGAAAATCTTTGAAAATGCAACACATAGTAACTTGAAATTTTGCTAGGTTCCTTACACGACGCTTACACGGCCTTCGGTAAGAAAGTATTTTAGGAACTATCCACGGGAACGGCAAGCGTGTACCGATGGGTTAGGTAGGGTACTAGGGTAGTTAATATTATAAATGGTAAAGTAATTCTGTTTGTCTTTTCACGGCAAACAGCTAAAGCTATTGCAATAAAATTTATCGGGGATATAATAGCTTGCTTCTTGAGAAACAACAAAAACTTCATCGATTGACACGGAAGATACCGTAGGCTAAGCTGCGATACAACCGCGGTGCCATAGCTGGGTCCGAAGCGGCGAGGAGGAACACACCAGGGTTTTTAGTGGATATGGCAGCACTAGGCTGCAGAGCCCCACATAACCCCCGGCCCCCCCGGGTCGGGTGCGTATGCAGTAATGCATTTTCCCTGGTCACCAAGTGAAAAAAAAAAAAAAAAAAAGGCTAAGCTGCGATGACTGGTAAACTAAGGGTCTTTCCACACACATGAGGAAGTAGGGACTATAATCTCCCACGCGAGCCCACCGCGGATTGGGAGATGGTGTAAGGCTAGTGGCCACTTAACAGTCTTTTTCAAGCCACCCCAAGGGTATCTGACATGGCTTGACGACTTCCATTGTGCGTAAACAGAAGCGTAGCCCCGCGGTAGCAATGTTTGGATAATGATAATTCAAAATTGTTGCAACCAAAGAGATGAAAATATAATAGGGCATAGAGGTGGCATTGGGAATATTTTCATACAAAAGCTTTGAAACATGTTTGAATCTCAAGCGTCATGTCATTTAGTACGAGAAAAAGATGGTACGGCCGTGCCGCTTTTTGCTCGACTTTACTACTTTTTTTTGACTTTATTAGACTTATTCCAGGAATATTTCATTTCATTCAATTTCATTTCATTTTAATCTCTTTGGTTGCAACGAATTTAAAGACTATGTAACCCGGCCCGTAATAACGAAACTATTGACACATCATTCAACAAAAACGGACTGGTGGTTTAATAGTAAAAACAAACTGCTAAAAAAATAACCCTTTTCGCTTTGCCGTAGCGAAGAAAAATGTTATCAAAACTCAATTTATTTTATAAAAAGAGGTTTCATAGTAGTTGGTTGATTCGAACTGGATCCTTTAGTGATCTCTGGAATGGAAATATACACTATCAGCTTTCCATTATGTGCATGTAGTAGTGTAACGTTGCTACGTATTTGTATATTATTTCCGGGTATTCAAAGCGGAAAATCTTGCATATATGAAGCGCCGCCTCCTCACCTACGCCCCTCCGTTATGACTGATTCCTGGTATCGGCAAATAATTTCAGCGTTGCGAGAATTCAAATTGCAGAAGTTTGCAACTCTGGAGTTATAGCGCGCTCTGGAGTTAAAATCCGGTCGCCTAATTCCGTGAGACCTAGAAGTTATAGCGAATTTAAAAATATCGCCAGGGTTGTCACAAAACTCGGATATAAATATTTGATATTTTTGACAATAATATTAAAAGGTGTGCAAAACGTAGACAGTTGTAAATATTTATGTGCAAATTAAGATATAAATAACTAAGTTTGTACTAATATTTACAGAAGTAATATGTACAGAAGAAAAAAATACTTTTCATACAAAGTGCGATCACGTGACATGGTGTTTGGCATGGAGAAATTTTTTTTACATTTCGATCATAATATGTTCATTAGGGAAAGTTTCTGTCTATGATACTGTATCATAGACAGAATTTCGTCTTCAACGGCTCCATGATGACTCACCCCCGTTCCTCTATGTTACTGGTATCGACATGGGGTTTTAGTAAAAACCTTACGAGGGTGGACCTCTTCCCATGCCACAAGTAACACTTCATCGGATTAAGTAATTTAGGTACTGTCTCTACAGCCGGAGCCGAGAGCCACTAAATAATGGGACGGGTGCCGGAGATGGTAGTCAGTTGACATTTTTGTCATAGCTGTCAAAGTCAATGTCAAAAGCAAGCAATAAGAATATAAAGGAAAAACGGTGGAACATGCTCAAAAATTATAACAATATGTTTACCTGAAATAAACATTACAAGTGTTTTCCACTTATTTTCAGTTATTAAATAGTTATATATATTATATATATATTAGTTATTTAACAAAAAAATTATATTAAAGAGCAGGATAGCCTTACGGTTAGAGGGCCTGCCTCACATAATGAAAATCAGTGAGGCTCGGGTTCGAATCCTGGCATATACCAATGAGTTTTTCAAAAACTTACGTACATATTTATCATTTGCTCGACGGTGAAGGAAAACATTGTGAGGAAACCCGCAAGTCCCAGTATGAATTCCGAGACATGTGTAACAGACCCGGGCCGGCAATGGTCTCACCACCTATCACGTTTGGGGGTCCAAAGAATATCTGGTGAAAAGAGGGTATATCTAGAAATGGAATACCTCTGCCTACCCCCTCGGGGATATAAGGGGTGAGATTATGTTATGATATTAAAGGAGACCGAGGCATGGCTTTACAGTATATTTTTTATATTATTTTATACCATTTATTTCCACACCAGATAAAAGACATACCCGGATATTATATGTGAAAAGTGTCAACCCTGAAGCTGAAATATACGGATATTTTTTAAATTAACTGTTCCGTCTAGATCCCACGTTATTTAGAAAGGAAAAAATGCACATGATTGCAGAAGTTAAGAACTATTTTTGATGTAAGTATCTAAAATAAAACGAAATTTTCAAAAAAGTGCTATATTTTGGATTAGAACAATGCTACGGCACTTTAGTTTCTTCTAATATATGTAGTATCTACTAGACATTATACATAATACGTCATTTCTCAAATCATTCGCCTAGTTTTCACACCAGACTCTTTTCACTTATTTTAAGAGTAAAAAAATCTGAAATTTTGGATTTTAATTTCTACTCAAGTATTTATTTTTGGCACGCGGGAGTTCTACTCTAGTATTCAAAATCATAACATGTATTGAGTTTTTGAATAAAAAGGGGAGTTCCGAAAATGAGCTCTCATAAAACACTGTGTAGCGTCAGGAAGAAAAACCCGACTTATTTTTATATAGTAGATAATATCATATCTACTATATAAAAATAAGTCGGGTTTTCCTTCCTGACAATTTAACTCCAGAACTGACGAACCGATTTCCATGGTTTTGCATTCGTTGGAACGGTCTCGGGCTCCGCAAGGTTTACAGCAAAGAAAATTCAGCATTGCACCCGTGCGAAGCCGGGGCGGGTCGCTAGTCTAAGTATACAAGTGACGCTGCAACGCGCAACGCCTCCCCAAACCCAAACCTATTTTAATATTTATATTATAATTGCGAATCACTCGTAGCCCTGCGGTAATGGTGTGTTTGTAGTGATAACGCTGGTTAAGCAAAGCTGAGCGCGCTCAGTCAGTGGATGGGTGACTGCGTAGTGGCATTATATCACGAGCGCTTCGGTGTTTCGGAAGGCACGTTAAACTGTTGTTCCTGGTTTTCGCACAATGAGAGTCGTTAAGCCAAGTCATACCCTTTGGTAGTGTAAAATTCTGGCAGTTAGTTGGCTACTAGCCTAACGTCATCTCCCAATCCGCGGTGGGCTCGCGTGGGAGGTTATGACCCATACTTCCTCACGTGTGAGGAAAGACCCTTCGCTCAGCAGTGGGTTGGTTGATGATGATGATTATAAATGCGAAATTACATTTGTTTGTTTGCCCTTATTTGCATAGACATAGATGATCGGAACGCCGGCGATAACTATAATGTCATATATGCTTCAGTCTTGTATAAAGAATAGGTAGATACCAAAACACATTTTTTTAAAATTTTTGCCTGACTGTGCATGCATCACGCTAAAACTACACGACGGATTTTGATGAAATTTTAAATGGAAATAACTGAGTACCTAGGTCAATGCCTAGGGTACTTTTTATTCCAGAAAAATAACATACATATTTTTTTTAACTTTTTATTCCAGAAAATATAAAACCTGGTTAAAAAGAGAAATACGTAGGTTTAACGAAACGATACACCCAAGAAACTAGAAATATGGTTGGTAGGTGTCTTATACGTTGAAGGAAACTGATATGAAGGAATTTTGGAAATTCCTACGGGAACAGGAATAAACTTGACCCTAAACTGGGCACCCGCCATTTGTGATAAAATTCCACTCTTAAAAATTCTTTCTCCAATGGAAAGCTTACTTAGTAACATGGGCTTTTATTTTCCCGCGGGAACGGGACTGACGCGGGTGAAACCGCGCGGCGCTGCTAGCGGGTGAAACCTAAAGGAGCTACTATATAGTAAATTTATAACCCTAAAAATATACTGGTGAAAAGTAAGTAAATAATAATCATCATCAGTTAGATGAGTATGGAATGAAAATGATGTTTGTTCTAAATTTTCTCCAGCTCAGCAAACCTCTAAAACCATGTATCTTGTACTCTGTATTGTATAGATTGTTTAAAAGAATACCTACATACCGACGCGGTGCTCAATGATTGGACTTATGAGCCCTCTTATTGAATAAAAACATTTGATTTGAGTATGCACAGTCAAGAGCACGTTGAGCTTGACACATTGGACTTTGTAACGTTCTTACTACAATCGTCTTAGAGGTCAGACTCGCACTTCAAGTGTAAAGCTTCATGCGCTCTTGACTGTACATCCAGGAATGAAATACCCCTGTCGACGTTCTCGTTGATTAAATCGAGCATATCTTTATTTAAACCAGAAGTTACCCTCCTTCTAGTGAAGTCAGTTACAAGTACTGTCTTCAAAACGTCCAGGAATCAGTAACAAAAAAATTAAATCCTGTTTTTGTATAAAAAAAAAAAAATTACGTTCAAAGGTGACGCCGTAATCTCACTGAGGAGACATTTAAAACCAAATAGAAGTCTTCTGTGGATTTAATGAGGCGCTCTTAAAAAGAATTAAGCATTTTTATAAGATGACGTCACACAGAGGAGATACATCTATGTGACGTCATCTTAATACTGTTTTGTGGCTAAGGTGACAGGTGAGAGCGGGAAAATAATTAGCGTGCTAAGCCTATTGGGTACGTATGTTATTTTGAAGTTTTGAAAAGTCACGTACAAAAACTGCTTTTGAACTAAGAGTCGCTTTGAAGTTTTGACACAGTTTACTGCGGCACAGATTTTCAGGTTTATGAAGAACTAGCGGTTCTGCGTGGTTTTCCCCGCGTAGTTCCCGTTCTCGTGGGAATATAGTGATAAAATATAGCCTATGTTACTTAGGGATATTGTTGCTTTCTTGGTGAAATAATTTTTAAAATTTGTCCAGTAGTTTTTTAGTTTATTTGTTACAAACATACAAGTATTTCCTCTTTACAATATTAGTGTAGAAGTAGGTGAGATTTACGCGGTGAATCATCCTAAGGGGTGATTATTTAGTCACATGTATCCCATAATACATTGTCAGGTTTACTGGAGGGCTTGTTGTCTCTGTTGGTAGTTACAATACATCCTGGGTCGGAGGTCGCGGATTCTTTTCCGCCCGAGGGCCACATTTTGTTATTGTTTAATGTTGGTTTCAGGCCCGGCTGTTTATTGTTCCCCAATAGAAAGCTATCAGAGCATTCCATTGAGAAACAATTTTTTAAACAGCAAGTCGTGAAGCCGTTAAGCGTAGCAAACAAACTTCCGGGCTCACTTTGGCATAGGATATATATTTAGCATAAAGATTTAGGATGTCGTATCTATTTCGTTGGCATAGCTAGTTGCCTTAACGACTTGACTTGATGGACTTTGAAGTGCGGGTTGAGAGTTGCTGTTGCTAATTTCTTTTCCCGATTGCATCAGAAGCTGGATAAT
The DNA here is from genome assembly GCA_963855545.1 of Ethmia dodecea. Lineage (NCBI taxonomy): Eukaryota > Metazoa > Arthropoda > Insecta > Lepidoptera > Depressariidae > Ethmia > Ethmia dodecea. Next base: position 30,929,654 of record OY979436.1, on the reverse strand, counting down.
CTTTTACATCTTTTAATCTAAGTGAATGAAAATAACAGACAACATTCTCTCCATTGCGCCACGGTATATGTTAAAACTGGAAACTTAAATCAATGTATATTATATTTTCAACCGACTTGAAGAAAGGATTCTCAATTCGCTTGTATGTTGTTTTATGTTTGTTACCTCAGAACTATCGACTGGGTTAACCGATATTTTTTTTTTATTTGAAAACTGTTGCTTTCCGTGTGTCAAATTTGGTCTACTTCTGACAATGGCATCCATAAAAAAACATGAATTGAGTCGGTTTTTTACTCTTTCGAGTTCAATGTTATAACTCTTGGTTTGAGAGTAACTCGACAATCGCGAAAATGCATCAATTTCTCACTTCTTAACAGATTTATGGTAATTTAGTTAAGAAATTATCTGTAAGCCGTTTCGCCTATTAGTTTTTAGTAGAATGTACACAAGCTTTATGGTCATAACACTATACCTGTATCTGTTAATTGAGAGCAGGTATCTCTTGTCACTTAGGAATAAATAATAATAAAATAAAATAATAATCTCACGCCTTTCATCCCCGAGGGGGTAGGCAGAGGTATTCCATTACTGGATATACCCACATTTCACGAGATACATTGGACCCCTAAACGTGATGGGTGGTGAGCCCATCGCCGAACTGGGTCTATTTACACATGTCTCAGAATTAATTCTGAGACCTGCTGGTTTCCTCACCATGTTTTCCTTCACCGTCGAGCTAGTGATAAATATGTACGTAAGTTTTTGAAAAACTCATTGGTACATGCCAGGATTCGAACCCGAGCCTCACTGATTTTCGGCCGGCTCTTTAACCGTAAAGGCTATCACTGCTCTTCACTTACTCAGGAATTCTTTTGAAAGGATCTTTTATCAATAGACTGCTACGTATGTCTATGTAGCACTATTGTAAGATGTTCATTATGTGAAGTTTCAAAGCTAAGTGCACTCACAATATTATGTGGAAGTATATATATAGGTATCATTATCAGCTTTCCATGAAAGATGGCAAGCCCTGGATGTGCTAGTTAGTCGAGGACGTTATTACGATCAGAAATGTACGCTTTCAGGTATTGTAGTACAGGGAGAGAACGCTTATTACGTTCAAAGGATTCTTGTACGCGCTTCAGCGATGCGAGAAAAGTTTTATGCATTTCTTGGTATAACGATATTGAAGTAAAACTTAATGATTTCTCGAAAAGACAAGCAATTACGTATCCATTTGAGTTGGCTAGACGTTCAAGGAGATATTATGTTTTATTATACTTAATTTCCAGGAAAAAAATATTAAAGATGCTGAGGATTCATTTTGATTGAAAAAGTTGTGAAAATTGATTAAATTTCACCATCCTAGACGCTCAAAGGCATCTAGAATTATATTTCTGTAATTTAATACTAGAAATTGTCCCACTCATGATGTCGGAAGGTTTCTGGGAACTGCGCTATTCATCTCGTATCTCGTTTCAATAGATTAAAATGCATTTCTCAGGCGGGAGCAATAAAGGGCTGCACTTAGGCTGGGCTTAGGGAGCCTACGGTTGTGTTAAGAGCTGAAGCCCGCCGTCCTCCAGCGACCTAGATACGAGCCCGTTGCCAAGGGAACGTGAAAACTCGTTTATTCACAACGTTGAGTCTCACTGTTTTTTAGTAATGGTTTCGGAACGATCGTTTTCATGGAGGTTTAATTGCGCTTCTATTGCACTTGCCACAGCTAACGACGGGTCTACGCCACTCACTCATGTCTTGTAGTAAAGGAAACTAAAAGTGATACCACGAAAATAGAAATATATTGCAAAGCAGTGATAGTCTTACGGTTAAAGAGTCTGCTTCACATGATAATAATCAGCGAGGCTCGGTTCGCATACTGGCATGTAACAGGTAGTTTTTTAAAAAAAAACTTGCGTATACGTATTTATCGATAGAGCGACGGTGAAGGAAAACATCGGGCGGAAACCCGCAGGTCACGCAGAATTAATTCTGAGACATTGTAATTTGTAACATACCCGGTTCGGCGATGGGCTCACCACGTTTAAGGGTCCAAAGAATATCACGTGAAAAGTGGGTATATCCAGAAACTGAATACGTCTGGTATACAAATATATTTTATAATTGCATACTCTTATTACGTTTTATATCTAGGAAAATAACTTATTCGATACAAGCGAAAAGTAAATAATTTTTGACGAGTTATCTTGATATAGCGAGTGGAATATGAGACACGAGCCCGAAATTTATTCTTGAGCACGTGTGTCTAAAAACGTTTTAAAATGGATTGTGTTAGAAATAAAAGAATTTGCGTTTTTGTCAGCGCTCCACTCTAAAAGAGTGTTGTACGTGTATATTCTTTCATAGATTTTGGCTGCAAAAGACTTTTGGTTTGCAATTTCAGTTTGCTCGAGAATATTTTCTGGGTTAAATTCATGTCTCCTTAGCTTGAACTCGTCTTTTATTCAATAAAATCTCCCACTACAAGCTCGAAACTTTATAAGAAAATTTGTATAAAATGGCGGGAATATGTATATGTATGTACGAAAACTTTCTAAACAGACAAGGCAAAGGGAGATAAGGCAAAAAACCTAGTGGTTTGATGGAAATATAAAGTATTTACTTTAATAACAATACATATTAAATCTCTATTTTCTTTTTTCTTTCTCTATTCTACTCCATGAACATGTATATTGGAGCAAATGCATTGCAAAGGATATTTTCGCTAAAATACTTATTTTTTTTATTAAGAGCAGTGATTGCCGTTAATGGACCTGCTTCTCATTCGTGAGGCTCGAGTTCGAATCCTGGCGTGTACCAATAACAAGTATTCACATGGCCTAGCTAGACCATAAAAACTTTTTTGGATAGAATACAAACCTAAATAACACAGGTTCCCGGGTAGTATTGCAGAACATCACTCAGACACATTTTTTTGTAATTATATAAATTACCTGCCTACCCCCTCGGGGATGAAAGGCTTGAGATTATACTACTGCTACTATACTATGCTATAAATTACTAGCTGACCCGAGAGACTCTGTCCTGTAAAAATGTGATAAGTGAAGAACCACTTGACAGATTTCAAGCAAACTTCACATTTAAACTATTTGCTAAATAGTCCGGATAAAGCCTAAAAATTTGGTTTAGATAGGTGATCCCGTTCTTGAGTTATAAAACAACAAAGAAAAGTGGCATTGATTTTTATATGTATACAAAAATTGGTGTTTCGGTATCTATATCGATAACTATATACACTACCGTTCAAAATTTTCAAAAAATATTTCATGTACAGACACGGCCCCGTTAGAGTTTTATTATATGTATACAAAGAGATTTCAATATAATAGGGCATAGAGGGAGCATTGGGAATATTTTCATACAATACTTTGAAGCCTAAGCGTCATGTCCTTGTCATGTCAGTTAGTATGAATTAAATTGTACTAGACTTATTCCACTTGGAATAACTTTTGACTTCAAATTTTCCTCGCTTTGTCCCCTCTATGCCCTATTATATTTAAATCTCTTTGTATGTATAGATATAGAGATGTAGACATTGCCCTTTTAGAGTGAATTTTTTTTTTTTTAAAGGAGTTTATGGTTTGACTACTAGGCCTTTAAACCAAGTCTTTATTTTACACTAATCTTAGTTAAATGGCCCTGCTTCAGAGTCCATGCACAAAAATACAGTGTCTTTAACACTTTCTAAACTACGTTTCTAAATCCCTAACTTCACTCAACAGTAAAATGATAGCACTTTTACTGAAGACTTCATTGTGACTTCTTGAGGCAATCCAAAAATGTCCATAACTCGCATTTTATCGAATTTTCCATTCACTGCACACCTTCACGGACACTTGTCACATAATAAACTATCACTATTATGAGTCAAAACCCGAAATACACAGCAAAATGAAAATTATACAAAAAACATGACGTCCCTCTTCGGATTCCCGCCAAAAAGCCCCTTTAGAGTGAAAGCGTCACAATATCAACAGACCATAGAACAAAAGAAAATGTGAAATTCGAAATATAAATTAGACAACTAAACCACTTTATTCATAGAGATTAGTGATAACGTTTTGACGACTAATTTTTGAAAAACTTGGGTCCACCACCTATCACGTTTAGGGGTCCACAGGTTATACTGGTGCAACGAAAGTATTTCTGGAAATGAAACACCTTTGCCTGACCCCTCGGGGCTCAAAGGCGTGAGGTTATAATTTTATTTAAATTTCATTTGAGATTGTTGAGTTTGGCGTAGCTGTCGTAGCGGCGTAGCGTCCTCAGTCGCTTTTCTTGTGCTGCTACGGAATTGAAACTTGTATACATGATTGCATCAGTTTACTCGGCGCTTTGTGACCCGTCTACGCCAACGATATGCGTAGCGTGCTTTGTGTACCTCTTGACACATTTTTCTGAAACATTTTTCGTTAAAAGAACTCAGTTTTCTAAACTTTGCATAATACATTTGAATACGATCAACTGTTTTTTTTTTCGTACTCTGTTCCTGACTTATATAAGGCCAGAATTTTCTGGATGAAAGAGATGTAAAGAATATTTGAAAATTATCGAATATACCTACGGGCCTGTTGGCTCAGTTGGTAGATACCCTGCCGTCTTAGTCGGAGGTCGCGGATTCGATCGCTCGGGGCCAACATTTTTGTGAATGAACATGTCTGTTGGCTTCGTGTCTGGTCTTTTAATATTTATTTAAGTGTGTTCATCAGTTGTTTAGTACTCAGGGTATATTCCTTGCCTAGTTTGGGACTAAATAATTGTGTCCCACAATTTATTATTATTATATGGCTTAGATGGGCAGTTTCCTCAGAAGTTTCTTTAAAGATACCGGATGTTCGATTTTCGGTCATGTTAGCAAAAAAAATCTGTAATTTTGTTCTAATGCGTTTTTATATCTACTATATAAAAATAAGTCGGGTTTTCTTTCCTGACGCTATAACTCCAGAAGGCACGAACCGATTTCCTCGGTTTTGCATTCGTTGGAAAGGTCTCGGGCTCCGTGAGGTTTATAGCAAAGAAAATTCAGGAAAAATTTCAACAGAAAAGCATTGCACCCGTGCGAAGCCGGGGCGGGTCGCTAGTTACTTTATATTACTTATCCTTGATCACCAGAATGAAAAGTAAACTCGTGTATCAAGGTGCTTGTTTGGTTCCAGGTGTAAAGTTTTCTATTACTTTAAACATATATAAAATGATGTCTTAAAAAATGTAGTTTTGTTTATAGTAAGTTAATCAATAAAAAATAGTTCGTAATTTTTTGTCAGGTATTGGCAAATGTTTAGTATTTATTACATACAACTATTCGAATGACAATAGACAAACTGGTTTATTCGACACATTCGTGATAGCTAAGCTGTTGCCGACAAATAAAAATAATCGGTTACACGTTTCGATATAATATTGTGCTTGTATTCTTTTGCTACAAATTGTGGCGAACTTTTTGCAATGTGGGCGAGCGTTCAAAGCGAACTGTTCAGAGCAGAGCCATTGAAAGATATTCTTTTACAATACTGTTTATGTAGTAAAATTATTTGTTATATCCAGATATATAATAATGTTTTTTTTTGAGACGATGGTGAACAAATAACCCGTCTATATGCATGTATACGTATCTTCATAGTTTGATTTTTGCTGCATCGAAACATGTCAGAAAGTGCATGAATTGTCTCTCAGTAGTATTTATTAATCATTGCGGATTGTGACCATCGCTGTATTTTTATGAGCTATGCTTTTTAATTTTTGTGTCACATTGCAATGTTTAAACAACATTCACATTCTGTTTTATTTCGTTTCATCTAATCATATTGTCATCATCATCGTCAACGTATATGCTGGGTAGCGAGGCGGCATGGAAGCGGTTCTTGTAACTGAACCCGGGAAATAACAAATTGCCCTTTAACGCAGATACGACTCCGCGCCATGTCGCCATCGCCGCTTAGTTATATAATCTAAGATTAATAGTAATGATTTTCAAAATAAACTTTGCATCTTGCTAATCTGCATTTATGTGTACACAATGTGTTATACTAGTTCGGAAATAAAATGATAGAAACAACATTTTGTTCTTCAAAAAACTTTTTACATGTTCTATTAAATCATAAATATTATTTACTAAGTCGATACTAACTATGTAAAGTAGAATTGAAGTTTCTTTTTTTTTAAATATACTACGCTGTGAGAACATGTCTGCGTTAATAACCAAATTAACTTTGTTCATTTCGTTTTTGCACAGGCTACCTAATGGCTTACTGACCCTAGAGAAGATCAAGCATGATGTAGATCTGAACCCTCACATCATTGCCCCCGATCCTTTTGGTTCAGATGGCGTCTTAGCATTTCTACCGGCTACTGGGCTGCTGACCCCGTGAGTATCGCTCTATTGTCTATCTGTTCAAGTGATTGTACCGCAACTCCTGTGTACTATGCCACAGGCCCATTCATTGGCTCTCCTGCCCTCGAATCAGAGCAGAACTAATCTGAAAACTCATTGGTACAGGCCACACGTCGGGCAGGAGGGTCTTGACCAGGCTCACAATTAACATAGCATCGTTTTTTAGGAAGGAACCGATCACGATGAGTACGGCGGACGATGAGCCATCGTCCGCTTTGAATGGAAGGTTACGACCTCGGAAGTCGAATGTCCCCAGCCCACAAGCCCTCAAGCCCACCCGTAGCGCGGACGGCAAGAGCGCGCAGGACAAGCCGAAGGGCGCCAGTCCCTCGGCGTCCGTACCCGATGATCTCACTACCAAGTCTGAACTTTCATCCACTCCGCAATTCCTATGCCCTTACTGCGATAAAAACTTTGCTTCCAAGCAAACTGTTTCGAAACATGTGCACCGCGTGCACTTCTCGGCGTCGAAGCAGGACACCTCCCTCGACTGCCTGTTCTGCAACCATGCCGAGGCGGACGGCAACATCGTCCGGCACATGGTGGACAGCCACCCCAACCAGTACTTCGCTTGCCTGGACTGCCACACCCGATTCCCATCCACTACAGAGCTGGCCAATCACAAACTCAACATCTGCGAAAAACAAAAGATGGCTTACAATAGCCGACTGCGCTCGAAGGTATCGACGGGCGCTAAAAAGAAGAAAAAATTAAGTTTCAACAAAAAAGAGGAATATTCCGAAGAGAAAAAAGATTTCCGCGATGATCACGGCTTCAACGGTATCGTGATATCGTGTGAGCTGAAGCCGTCGCAAGTGCACGACGAAGAAGATATCGAGGACAATATTACGACTAACTTGATATTGCCGCCCTGCAAGAGCCTAGTCGGTAGTGCTGGACTAGAGAAGAACGCTGTAATCGTGCTGGACGACATACAATGGAACAAAAGGATCCCACCCAACTTTTCGTTCCACAACACTGATCACACGGCTGACCAGATACTGTCCAGATTGGGCGTCGTCCACAGGTCGCCCAGGACCGGGGAGTCCACTAGGAGGAACTGGCTGAAATCTCTAGAGGATACCCCACAAAAGTTCGAGAAATGCTTCGACACCAGCTTTTATTCAAAGGTGGCAAGTAACGTTCAAGAAAACTTGTCAAAATACTTGGACGGATCGTTCAACTTCAATCCAGATCCGCACAATACTATAAAGACGAGGAAGTTAAAAAACAGCGTGGCAATCAATACTGCGGAGGGGTTCCCGATACTCCTGGCGTGCGAGCAGTACTCGCGCAGCGCGCTCGACAGCTATCTGCCTCGCTGCATCGCGCCCAAGCACAAGTGGAAGTGGGACAACCCCGACGGCGACAGGAACCCGCTGAACGCCGACCAGCTGAAGCGAGACTCGCACGTCAACAACTGCATCATTACACTGGTGTCGAGCCTGGACATTTGGACGCAGCTGTCCATGCGGCGAAAATTCGAAAATAAGTTCGGGAGCTTGCCAATCGAGAGGAAGATTGAGAAAAAGAACATCATCGGCAAAGAATTGAAGGAGATCCTCGAGAGCAGGGAAATACCGTCACGATCGCAGGTGGTGCTGTACTCTACCAAAACAGCGCCGAATAGCAGCAGGCTGGATTTTCCTTCTTCGCTGGGCCTGGCCCCGTCCGCCCCGCCGCCCAACCTGCAGCCGGCCGTGCTGAGCGGCGAGTGGGTGCGCCCGCGCTGCTACGTGTGCTGCGCTTGCGGCGCGCAGACACGCGACCCACGCGCTCTCTCCTCGCACAACTCCACCCATCACCCGAACTCGCAAGTGCAACACTACGAAATTGTCGGCGAACCACTCCTGAATGCCGACATCATGCAGCACCTGTACGTGCCGCCGAAACAAATGGCCAACAGGACGAGGCCGCCGAGGGGCATCAAAGATTGCACCAAGTGCGGCAAGCCGATAAGTCTCGAAGAGTTGCACCAGCACATGCTGGACTGCGCCGGGGACACGCCAACTGTGCGCCGCAGGACTTGCCGCTACCGACCGTTCGGAGTGCGCAAGCGCCGGACTCGGCTGCCGGACAACACTATCCGGAAGAAAATTAGGAAGGATATCCGAACCAGCCACGGGAGGCAGAAGAAGCTTATGAGGTCCAGGCCGAAAATACGGTCGGAAGTCGGAGATGGTAAGTTATCTAGTTTATTGTTTAGAGTTAAAAGTATAAGTAAAAAAAGCAATGCAAGCAAAACAAGTAAAAAAAGAGCAGTGATATCCCAGCGGTAGACCCTTTCTCATACGTGAGACTCGGGCTCGAATCCTGTCGTGTACCAAAAAGCTTATGTAGATATTAATCACTAGCTCGACGGTAAAGGAAAGCATCGTGAAAAAACCTGCAGGTCCCAGAATAAATTATTAGACATGTGTAACAAAGTGGGGTCCAAAGAAGATATTGGTGAAACATAGGTGTTTTCAGCAATAAAAAACCTCTGCCTACCCCTCGGGGAGATCATTTATTTTATTTGTATTTTATCTGTGTGGAAAGTTTAATGTAAAATTTTACATTTTTGTTTCAGCCGAAACTATCCGGAAAATGCTCGCTGACTTGCCAGCCAAACGACATCGCGTTATGATAAATCCGATGAACATGATTCCTAGACCACGTAGAAAAATTGAGCAGCAACGAAGCAAAATGTTGTTGAAGAAACGCCCGACGCACAATCGTAGCTCTCGGAAAACTTTTAACGCCCACAGCAGTGACAACGCCTCTCAGGGCGCGTCCACGAACAGTGACGACCCGAATAAGAACACGGCCCGTAACGACGAAGATGAAGACAACAAACCGCTCAGACCAAGAATAAAACGCGTCATTCATAAAATTACTATGCACAACGACACTTTGAAACGGCAAACTCTATTCAACGAAAGGAAATCGAAACGCCCAAAACGGAAACCTATTCGCATGAAGCAGCAGCGAGAAGCGGAGGAACCATCGGATACTGTGAGCAGCCCTCCCCCGAGTGGTAGCGCACCGACTTCCAAAGAGATATCCGTTGGCGAAGATTCCCATCGAATTGACGTGAGAAGGGGCCCTTACAACACTCGGGAACAGGCGAACCGAGGCGGGGGCGGGGCCCGCGGGGGGGGAGGCAACTCTGGTGGGGGGAGCAGCCGAGGGGGGGGCGGCCACCGCGACGACCAGCAGCCCGGCGGCAGCAGGCCCAACGAAAACCCCGACAACCACTATGCTCCTGCGCAAAACACCCCGCTCAAACATTCTATTGCAAGTCTCACCTCCAACTCCGAGACACAAGACAAGGCTGTGCAGTTTCATCACTTATTTTTGGTGCAGCAAGAGTGTAACGATGCCAACCAACACGTGCCCACTGGAAGGCAAACTCTTTTTGAAAACGAAGCAGTGGTAACCAAGTTAGATAAACCGCCCTTATCTTACAGTCAAAGAGCGCAGGCGGACTACTACGCTCTCCAGAAAAATAGCAAATTGAGTAAAACTCGGAAGGGTCTAAATGATTGCATAGCAATGCTGAAAAACAAATTGGTGGATCCAGTGCCGGAAGTGGCTACTGGCCACGTCTCGGTGCAATGCGGCAGCGACGAGCCTATTGGGCCCTTGATGCCATCCCAAATGACATCTGATCTAGTCGGTATAAATAGTGTCAGTCCTCGAGGATCGTTCGAGGTGCCTCACATCTTTATACCACCCCCGAATCAATTTATCGGTGTCGGCACTGAAACGGAAATACATATGAAACAACACGACACAGTAAATAAACAAGACACTTATTCTACCGATAACCAACAGAACCTCACCTCCGCTGGTAAACAACAGAGTCCTATCTACGAAGGCAATCAACAGAGCCACATCTCGGCCAGTAATGAACAGAGTCCTATCTACTCCGGTAATCAACATGATCATACCACTGCCGGCAATCAGCAGAGTTATATCTCTGGCGGTAATCAACAGAGTCATATATCTGGCGGTAGTCAACAGAGTAGCTCCGGCGACAGCAAACAACAGAGTCCAATTTCCGCTTATACACAACAGAGTCCTAACTCCGAAAAGCAGCATAGTCCCGTATCCAGTAATCAGAAGAGTCCTAACTCCGATAAGCAACCAAGTCCTGACGCCAGCAAGCGTCAAACTGGAGGAAAACGGACGAAACGACGATCGAACAGTAACTTCGTGTCTCAAGAACACTTGGTCCCCCAGAAAGTTTATCAAACACGTGGAATTCGAAGGTCCCAGCGGAAATCTACTGCTCAGTTTGACTACGATAGAGCAGCTCAAAAGAGATCTTTGCAGTATGGCCCTGATATTGGAATCAGCCCACAGAAATCGTTTGAATATTTATACCAGGAAGCTCGTAGAAAATCAATAGAAGAGTTGTCTGAAATTGCAATAGCCCTCCAGAAGCCAACGGATTATAAGTTGTATGAGAGAGCTTATAGGAAATCTGCGGAACGAAATGTTCCGCCTCGAATGAGTCCCCAGAAATCTAGTGAATACCAGTATGGTGACAATCCTCATGGGAAAATAGTCGAATCGAGCCCAGAAATTCGGATAAGTCCACGTAAATCTACTGAGTATCATCCTTATTACGAAATCCCCCAAACAAAAAGAATCGATCGAAGTCCAGTGTTTGGGGTAAGCCCCCAAAAACCTGTCGAATATCCATATCCGAAAGTAACTCAGAATAATGTAATTCCTGAGGTCCGTATGACTTCAACGCAGCCTAGCTACCATTACAATGATCTTAGAAAACACCTGCAAATAAGTCCTGAGATTTCCATAACCCAACAGAAGCCTGCTGATTATCTATACTGTCAAATTGCTCCAATAAATCCTGTCGGTCACTATCCTGAAATGCAAATTAGTCCACAGAGACCAGTTCCATACCAATACTGCGAACTACTTCAGAAGAAATCTGCCAGGCGAAGTGTTGAGATGCAAGTCAGCCCACAAAAATATATTACTTCTCAATATCGAGGACAGTCTCACCCTCCGATCGAAAGAGTTCCAGAAATTGAGGTTAATCCACGTGTATTCGACGAAAACAAATTTCGCGAGATGATGCTCAATCATCCTATTGAATTTGGACCTGAAATTTTCAATGGCCAACAAAACCTTATCGAAGGCCAGTATTTGTCGCCATCATCCCAAAAACCACAAAAAATTAAGACTTCTCGTTCTTCAAGTCAAAAGAGTCGGACTAATAGTGAAACTGAAGTGCAAAGATTCAGTGAAATTTATCCTACAAATGACAACTTTCTACTAAAACCAGTAATACCTTCAGAAGCTGATAAAACTTGGCGCAAAAACAACGAGAGTCTGCCTAGAGAGAGCAGCGCACGTGAACAAATACTACCTGAAGTTCCTTTGAATGCACAAGCAACTGTCTACCCTGAAGAGAACGTCAATTTTGCGCCACAACCGAGCACCCACCCAGATCGTGATGCCCATTTGCAACCAGAATCGTTTTCAGGCAACGCACAAACTGATATACATACTGCGCATGGCGATATGCGTCTGGAATCGTCACACGAGTCAGTGCCATTGGATTTATCTAAAGCCACATCAACGAATGCTGCTGAAAAGGTACCAACTCGCGATTACTTAATGTATAATTACGACAATTACGAAACAATAGATTTAGTAAAAAATTCAAGTGATGAAGACGTATTGATTGATGTTGAGAACGATGGAGTAGTTGACTTGAGCGTTAAAGCTGTGCCACCAGGATATGAGACAGAAACACTCGATTTGTGTATGAAGTCGCAAGCGGATAACGTACCAACTGATTTATCTATGAAAAGGAATGAAAATGTTCCAAATATGTTGAACGGTGTGGAAGAAAGTCAACCGATTGTAGATTTTCCTGGGCAAAAGACTACACTTCCGGAACTTGAACACCAAGAGTTAACCCAATCATACAATGACGTTTCACCTACAGATTTGTCTAGTAAGATTGATAAAACTATGACCGAACCTAGAGACACAAATATTGAAATTTCGACAGACACGATAAAAACGACAGTCAGAGACAATAGCCGTGTAACACATGATTTTCTTGAACAAGTGCCAGCGCGTTCAAACTATGGGAATAGATGCATTTTAGAAGATGAATTCCAGCGACCAAGCGAAACAACGGAGTACAAAGACGACCGCAATGAAAGTCTAACTCCAGTATCAAATGCAACCAAAACCCCTTCGGAGCTAGATGCTGGTGAGCCTGCCGTATCACATGCAAACATTACAGCGACTCATATTGCTGTTACTCAGTGTGATAACTTACCACCTGGATTGAAACCCACGATATGTAAAACCTCGGAAGCTTCTTCAGTAAACGATTTACCAGTTAACAAAAAACTGGAGGAGTCGGATCTTGTGTACAAGCACGGAAATGCCTCTTATTCGGAATCAATAATAGAAACATCAACTCTGACTGTAACCAAGAATCCTGAAACTATTACTCGAGATAATCCCCCACAGTCAACTGATTCACTTCATATAATAGATACAGTTACAGAACAGAAAACCACTCCAGTTTCAATACAAAACCAAAAACAGAATCAAACAGACCAAGAAAAAGAAACAAAAGATATTGATCCTACATTGGACAATGATCCAGAAACAGCTAAAAAAATTGCCTTGCTACCAAAGGAGTTGGTTGACATATTAGGAAACATGCCGGTTGATCATAGGAATCAGTTATTAAATATTCTTCCGCAATATGTTTCTACACCCACCATTTCTTCTACTTCTCCAAATAGTTCAATTCAAACTACTACGAATACAACAGCGCAGATCGCTACGGCTGTGCCGTGCCAACAAACTACAGTAACAAAATCTTCGACAATATCTCAGACAGACATTAATACACAGAGTATTCCACAGCCGGCGGCTTCACCAGATCAGCCGTTAAACACACATTTAATGAAATCACAGCCAAATATAAAATATGATGCATTATATTCTAATGCATTGGCAACACCGATGTCCATCCTAGTTAAACCACAAAGTAATCAAGAAGATAAATCAACATCACCGCAAGTATCGCCGCTTCCAGGAAAAGAGGCAGCTAATAATGAACAAGAGAAAGTTGTGTACACTGTATACACCTCTACAAAATCGGGTGCTAATGATTACCATGCCCCACTCATTAAGACATACGATTACAAATTATCCAATAATGAAGCAAAACATGTATCTTCGGATCTTTCTCGGACACTGTCTATTCCTAACCCAAACCTGACTAATATCACTGATAATGAAAAATACCAGATACAAAAGAAATCGAATGATCAGACCGCGAGCTTACGAGCAGTTCGTATTAAAGCACCATCAGAAAGACAGAAGGATAGCCAAATACTCAAAAGATCATCCATCGAACAGCTATCTAAACCAAATATTAACGAAACAGAGGTCACAGAGACCATTATTGAAAAATCATTAGCTATTCAACAAGCTGAAGTTAGTAGTACTCAACATCATAGTAAAAATGATGAAGGTGAAGCTTTAATTTCCGAAGCATATGATGCTGATTTAGAATTAAATAACTCTGATATAAAAACGCAGCGACTGTCCACTCTGACACCTGACGCAGTAATTGCCTCTATGCCTGAAAATAAAAATGAACAGATAGATGGCCCCACTGAAAATGAAGTGCCCAAACAAAGCGTAGTCACTTCTTCTATCACTTGCCTGAAGTATGATTCAGAAAACTTGACCAATCCTGTTATATTAAATGAAACAATCATTAAAGTTTCTAAAAAGGTAAATGATGCTTTATTAGTAGAGTCAAAATTGGATGATATTCCAACTTCAAGGAGACTCGTTTCGCAAGATGCAATGATTGATACAAATAATAAAGACTTAATACACGACTCTAAGCGTCCTAAAATAAATGAAATTGAGTTTGAAGATGACTCCGATGACGATATCTCATTGGCTGCTATAGTGAAACAAAAGCGCAACCAACAGAAAATATTACAATGTGTTGCGAATGTCGAGAAAAGTGTTTCACGGATTAACGATAATAAAGAGTGCATTAAAAAGAAGAAAAAGGGCAAGAAACATAAGAAAGAAAGAAGATACCACCAAGTTGCTGAAAATTTATCGCATAAAATGGACACTAGTCCGATTGTCGTTGCCTATTCTTCAAGTGATACTTGTGAAACAGAAAGTACTTCACGTATAGATAATACTACAGAAAAAGATTCCACGGAAGAGAACTTGACAGACACCGGTCTAAATACAAGTGAAAAAGTAAAAAAGCAAAATCTTGATAATGATAAAGTCAAAGACAAGGATACTATCAGTGACACATCAAGAAACACAATAGGAGAAGAAGTGTCAGTAGGTAACACAGCAGAGGGTCTAAAGACATTAAAACATGCCGTAAGCATAGATTCTACTACTCAAGAAATATCTCCAATAAATAGTACCGAAGTAATCACTAAGAAAATTCGATTAAATGAAATCGATGATTCAAATAACACTCTAAAATCTTCTCATTTAGATGAATATTCTACTTGTGACAGTAACTCTAGTCACTTTAAAAACAGTAAAAAAAATAAATCAAAGAAGAATAAGAAACACCCATCTAAATCTTTAAATATTATATTATCATCTCAAAATGATAATGATATGAACTTAACGAGCTTACCTAAAACGAATTTAATTAAAGATGGCATAAACAACGAAATATCTAAAGAAAAAATAAATAAGACACAGGAAGAAAACATTATTTTAGACAATAACATTGATGAACAAATTAAAGCTAGTGATCCAGTACCAGAATCTCTCAAACTTAATTCCGAAACCAATTTGTCTACGACTTCTGAACTGGATATAGAAACTACAAAAACACCTCTACGACGCAGTAGACGTGGCAAATCTCTTTTCGTGCACAATGATTTATCTGAACAATCTATAGCCGAAAAAGAAACTGAAAGTATAGACCAAAAAACGCCGTTTACAAAGAAACAACTTATTTTCTCGAAATTATTGCATGATGAGGAAATTAATGCAAAATTATCTGTGGATGAAAGTGTCCCCCAAGAAATGTCTAATAAAGATAATAGTGACAATAATTTAAGTTCAGATGCAACAACTTCTGTGACATTACTACATGAGAATGAACAATTGAGTACTAGTGAAAGTTCGATTGAAAATAAATCAATAAAACGCAAGAAGTCACCTCATGTAAAGGGTAAGTGCAAGAAAAAGAAAATTTTAGTGCAAGCCGATTGCACTAAAAAACCAAAGCTCGCATCAAATTCTGACAATAACGAGATGAGCGAACAAGCTAGTAGCGTAGTTAGCACAGATGTTAAGAAAACTGAAAGAAACGATGACATTTCACCTATCAATGAAGCCTCAAATGTTGATACATGTGACGATAACAGTACGGAAACTTATGATAATCAATTATTAATATTTATAGAAAAACGTAAAATCAACAATGATCGAAACAATGATGACGGTCAAAGTTCAAGAGCGAAAAAAATTAAATTTAATAAGAATTTAGAAAATCCTGCTGTAGAAACTGAGATTCGGTCCAACAAAACTAACGAGGCAGAAAATAAAGAATCACCTAAAGCTTCTGCTACTCGACCCACAATGTGCTACAATATGCCAGTTGCATCTAGGAGAACTCGATCAAAATCTGTGGTTGAAAAGACAACAAATACAGATTTATATGATCCATACAACATTGATTTAGATGAAATGGATGAAAAAGCTGAACCATTTAGAGCTACCGGATTTATGCCTAAAAGTAAAATAAATTTCAAGGCCAATAAGTCAAAGCTGACCGAACTTAAATCTAGTAACAAACAGGAATCATTAATAGAAATGCATACGTCACCAAAAGCATTTAATTTAGGCACCATTAAAACACATTCCAAAAAAAGTAAATGTGAAACAATTGTTTCGGGAGAATATGCTAAAACAATAAGTGAATCGAAAAAGGATGTCGTAGATGAGTCTGGATACAGGGAATTACACACTGCGAATGATATATGTAATGATAGTGTTAAAGGAAACATTAGTGATTCTGATGATTCCACGAGAAGCGACGTACCATTGAAAAAATACGTGGAAGAAAAACAAAAGAAAATGGCAATGCAAAAAACCCTAGAAAAAGAAACGGAACACTCCGACCACAGCGAAGGTTCTTCAGGCAAAAGTAAGAGCGAAGAAATAAAAAAGAAACAGAAGAACTCGATAAGTACAGTCAGCATATTAAATGAAGCAGACGAGCAATTGCGGTCCGAGCAATTTATGGAAAGCTTTGGCTTCTTCTCGCAAAGAAAACCTCGCAAGTCCAATTTATTGGCCTCAAAGAAAATAGCTGCAACATTCCATGTAATAGCTAACGATAATGATGATATGTATTTCGGTCCAAATCAAAGAATCACTAGAAAGAATCCACAAAGCAGCAGCACATCCAGAAGGGTAACGAGAAGAGCACCGAAGAAAAAGAACTGTGACAAGACTTTATCGTGTCTATGCAGGATATGTCAGAAATTGTTCCGTCGCCCAGACAACTTGATGAGGCACCAGCTGACTCTGCTCCATGTGTCAAGGCTGTCGGAACTAGATTTGAAGTTCAAGACGAATTGCATTCCAGAAGAACCGAATTATTTGTGTGCTTTTAAACAGTACCTGGATAGGCTAAAAAGGATTGCCGTCAAAATGGGAAAGTATAAGAAGAACCCCAGATTTAAGTTAAAAATGCCTACTGTAAAAGAGGTAATAGAAAATGTACACAAAGGTGTACTCGATCAACGTGTAACCAGCCGTAACTTAAGCCGCGATGAAGCCCTTTTCTTAGACTGCTGCGAGCTCTTGAAAGAATCGCACAGGAACAATGTCCCTCCGGTGACGTCTTTCCTTCCAAACCATCTATTTTGTGCTCCAAAAGCTGCGGGCACCAGTAGGAAGTCGGTCGAGGCGATGTTCAAAGAGGACAAACCTGGGGAGACGACGCCACATACGTGTGTTTGTTCTCACAAACCTGGTGATGCAGCTCCTCATTCATCTGCTAGTCCTCTCAAAACCGGAGAGGTGGCATCACATTCGCCTACTTGCCCTAACAATCCTGTGAATATTGCACTTCATTCTTCTGATTGTCCTCACAGATCCGTGGAAGCGGCGATTCATTCGCCTAATTGCCCTCACAATCCCATCAATGCGAAACCCCATTCTTCTACTTGTCCTCTCAGATCCGGAGAAGTGGCAAGTCATTCTTCTGCTAGCCTTCAAAAAACGGAGGAGGCGGCACCTCTTTCGTCCACCGGTCCTCACAAACCTGGCGATGCGGCACCTCATTTGTCTACGTGCTCTCACAAACATGAGGAGGCGGCACCGCATTCTTCTGCATCTCCTCACAAAGCTGACGAAGGGACACGACATTCGTCTGATTGTCCTCACAAGCCAAACGAAGCAGCAACGCATTCCTCAGCTTGTCCTAAAGCTGAGGAGACGAAAGATGATGGCGATGTAGACTCGATCACAGCGAAAGCCATACTAGAAAGTGAAGAAGTACGAAAGTTAGAAAAGGATTTGATTTCGGTATTCAAGACTGCTCGCCCTGGAACTTTCGGCTCGCTGAATATTAACAACCAGCCAACATCAAAAGACCGCGAGGCCTCGCCTACAGCCACTGTGACTTCTGCCCTCAACCAAGCCGCAGACTCTCACGACCACACGAGGAAGGAGAGCAAAGATGTTGATCCCAGCGAGACTTCACTATCAGACACCGTAAAATCGAAAAAACAAATAGAAGTCAAAGACAAGATGTACCCGGACATCGAAGAGTTTGACATGTTTGAAGACAAGTTTGATAAAATCAAACGAAAGTCCCGGTCTCAAGCGGCGGCGGCCAAAATGGCGCAACCTGCTGTCCACACCAGTGTTAGGTATATGTTCCATTTACACTAATTATAATACTAAAATATAATATTAGGCCCTGAACTATGAAATTGTCGAAAAATTCTGACCAATCTTTTTTTGTGACAAGATATTTAATAAAATTTACTAAAAAGATAACTTTTTGACAAGAGGTATTTCTCTATCATACACACAATTTTGCAAATTGTTAAAAATATGAGAATTAGAAATTTTAAAATTCGCTATACAAAACAGCAATTTTATAGGTAAGGTAATACCCAATATAAGAATGAGGGGGTCGATTTTGGACATTGAATGCCTTTGGGAAGAAGGGGTGCCGAGGAGTAGTTTGGGATTGAATCTAACTAAAATATTTTTATATAGCAAGTGCTATAGGTAGGTAAAATAGTAGTCTAACTATAATAAAAAACAAAAGTAACTATCTTTTTGTAATTATTTTATACTAGCAGCGCCGTAAAGTTCCATCAAAATCCTTGCAGTAGTTTTTGCGTAAAGAGGTACCAACATCCATGCATACAAAGTTTCTCATTTATAATATTAGTAGGATGGATGGATAATGGATAAATTCAGGAGCCAGATACAAAAGTAAAGTTGTTTCGGGATAAGTTACTAATGTAAGTTGGCGTGCTAAGAAGCATGTAATATTCCGAGGCAATAAGTAGAGTTTAATTTAACACTAAGGGAAAAACGTACCTATTGACTACATAGCTGTTATATTTGGTTGATCAGACAGATTATCATAAGACAGATTATTAAATTCATATGTTTAATATGTTCTCAGGCAAGCAAGAAAGAAATCCGACACAAAGAAAGGGAAAAAGCGCACCAAGAAGAAAAGTCCGAGCACAGTGTTGACCAAAGGGGCGTTGAAGGGCTTCGATAGTCTCAAAGTGTCAATACCAACATCGGATATTAACATCTCCGCTTTGACTCAAGCGCCCGAGAGCCCGCCCAAGAGAAAAAAGAAAGCCAACTCCAAGAAAAAGAAAAACAAGGCAGAAACCGACACCGCCGCCAGAAGCCACTCCGACGATGCCCCACATAGGACCTCTCCGAAGAAAGATGTTTACGAGTTTAGAGACAACGAAGACGCAGAGTTGTTCGAGTTCAGGCCATCTACTGTAATGGAGCGATTTAAGTTGATCAACAACAAAGAGATGGAACGGTTCAAAGGCATGAGCCACAAAGACGATGAAAAAGCCAAGAACACGGTAAATAAGGAAGTGGACAGATTCAAAGGCCTTTACGCAAAAGAAATGGACAGGTTTAAACCATCGACCAGCAAGAGGACCGAAACTTACACGAGCAAGAACTACCCAGGCACTGACTTTGACATATTCAATAAATATGCTGATGCAATTGCGAGCACGAGTTCTAAAGACACAGAAAGACTAAAAATGACCTCTAAAGATCAACCGAGTACGTCCAAAGCACATCTGGACTATGGCCTCGGCGACGCGGACGACGATTCGAGCCAGAGTGCCTCAGACGGAGACGATTTCGTTTATATGTCCGACCACTCGGACGAGGTGTGCAGCGACGACGAGACCAGAAGCACGATGTCTTGCGAAATCGGAAAGAACGATCTCAAGAAAAACACGGCGCCACTGAAAAGGAAGGACGCGATAGAAAAGAACGTCGTGATGGGAAAGATATTCAAACACAACGCAGTCAGGGCCGAGAAGAGGATCGTGAAAGTTGACGAGCCTGCGAAGCCGAACATAGACCAGCTGTTCGACAGCTTGTTATACAACGAAAAGCAGAGCAATGACCGTCGAGCGGAGTCGCCCGACGACGACACGGCCGAGGAAGACGAAACCCCAAAATACGAGCCTTCGTCTGTGAACGTGTACGACTCCTCTACAACCACAAAAAAGAATCTGTACACATCACCTAAGAAGAGTTGTACTGTTTCCCCGCACTTTGAACCCACGCCCTCGACCTCATTCGCGGGTAGATATCAACAGGATTCGCCAGACAGATCAGAAGTTTCGACAAACAGATACAAAATGCCATCGCAGAGCAGATACGTCGACCCTTACGAATTCGGTCCATCGACGTCGAAGAAACCGGATCCGTCGATCGACCTGGCCTATCCCAGCACGTCCAAGCAGTACGACTTGGACTTTTTGCCAAAGGACACGAAGTATTCATCGCCAAAGAAAAACGAGAGGTCGCATCCGCTGCCGGCGTTCGAAGGCCCGTCGACTTCGAAGGACACATCGGGAGGGAGAGAGAAGCCCAGAAGGGAGACAGAAGAGAGCAACGACAGGAACGTCGAGGAGGACGCAGGCGTGGCCCGGCAGAGGGCGCGCCGGAAGTGCACCGTCGGCAAGCAGAACGTGCTGGCGGAGAGCTGGAGCTCGGAATCGGAACCGGACGGGGCCCCGCCTCGACCGGGCAGCGCGCAGTCGGACTCGTCCGGCGGCGGAAGGCGGAAGCGCGGCAAAAGGAAGGAGACCAGCCGCAAGAAGGCCGCCAGGAAGGTGGAAGAAACCAGGGTAAGCAGTAGCGGAGCAGTAGAGGCGCGGGCCCCAACGCCGCCGGGGGCCTTCGTGGCGCCCTTGCCCGTGGCCGGCGGGGGCCCCCAGCCGGTGGTGGGCCCCGACGGCAAGCTGCGCTCCGTCGCCTACTACTGGTCGTCGGAGGGCGACGAGGAGCAGGAGCACCTGCAGCAGCACGGCTGGATCGTCGGCGACAGCCACAAGAAGCTGGTCACCATGCTCGCCCACGCCAAGGGCCGCAAGCGGAACAATGACGACAAGTGTCATTCGGAGTAGAATAGACGTTAGGGTATATTAATCGTGTAAATACATCTGTATATAATATTCTAGTTCTTTATGAGACGTCATTTTGACCAGTAAGAAGCAGAAAATTTAATTATGTTTTAATTCTGTAAATACTGTATATTTATCATTTAAATAGTTACTTTAGTTAATTTTTTAAAGAACCCGCGTACATTGAGGATTGAAATGTATTGGTCAGCGGCTCGCTGGATTATAGCTAAAATTTATTATTGATTAATTTGCCGAGTCCTCTCTATAATTTAGTCTTTCGTTACATTTAACGGAGGGTTAAATGAGGGACATTGCACGCGGGGCCTGACCCACGGGGCCCAATGTCGCGCCGTGGTCCGGGCCTGCTGTAGTTGTTTTTGTATTCCTTCCCATTCGTTGTCTCTTTTCGCCCCAGCAAGACTATCGGGCTGTTACTCTTGTTTTGATTTCGAGATATAAATGGTCATATAATAATTATTGTATGTAACTTGAACACATATGGGCTCCAAGTCTACGTCGATGTTAGATTTAAGTGATATCACGAGCAGCGCGGGCGCCTTGGCGGCGGCGCACGCGGCTTTGGACCCGGCCGGACTGCAGAAGGACCATTCCAACATTTTTAAGGACAATTTTTACTGTAGCTAACACTGCAGTCCGCTAGGTGGGCCACTTTTCGGCTCCAGCCCCGGCCCCCGCCAATGCGCACTTGTAGATGCACTGTGACATATTATGACGTAAATTATAAATTAGATAATTTCCTGATTAGCGGCCTAATTCCTTCCCCCGCAGCTGGGCAGTGCCGGACTACTCATAAAATACTGACGATATATTTTCAAAGGCAAATGCTGTCCTGTTGGATGATTCAAACCGTCTCGGCCTTAGATATTAGCAAAAAAGGAAGATACGGTATATAGCTTCACGCCCGCTTAAATTAGGTCCAAGGAACGTAATTCACTGCAGTCTCAATCGGGCCGGCGTATCGACAGCACGTGATAGTCGACGAGGAGGAAACACATTGAATGGTTTAACCGCTATAAAATCAAATGCATTAGTGTGCTTTTTTGAAGTGTACAAATAACCCACGGACGCGTCAAATTGTATCGAGTCAAAAGTCAACGTTCCTTTTTCGGTTGTATCTAAGGTCTCGGATGTCGTGCCAAGCGTAGTTCCCAACATAGTGTATCCCCGGGCACTCCTCCGATTGTCGTTCCTCAGCACTGCCAGCTCCCGCCGCCCCACATGCAAACCCATAATATCTAGTCTCAACAAGTGTTAGGTGATGTTGTTAGTATGTTGATCACGAGGTAACGCGAGTGGAGAGTGCAGATCTCGGAATGGTTGCAATAGAAAAAAATGTCCCCGCCCTTCAATATTTGTTTCTGCATAATATTATGTAAGTGTAAAGTAAATCTATTTTATTTATGAAATATTCGGACGTTTCGCATCAGGCTGTTGAATGCGTTCGTTGGTCCGCGTCGGCCTGGTAACGCGGTCTGCTGACGTGGTTTCACTTTGATTTGTTAACTATTTTTATACATTTAGATATTTTTTTGAATAGTCAATATTAACATTATGAAATCTCATGCATTAGTTATTGTTTTTTTCTAGTCCAGTAAAAGAAAGACTAAGGACCCGTTACCAGCCTCGGTACATGTGATCTATTTCCAATATATTAGACCTAAAGAAGACTTAAGTTAACACAAGGATTATTGTAGCTTGTCTGTATTACTTTGATGAATGGAAGTAATAAATTAATTCTTGGTAAATATTATAATAAAGCTCAGTGTTGAAATCAGTGTTTCAATTTTTCTCTATAAACACGTAGGTACACCTACCTACCTAACAAACAAGGAAAATCATTCACATCCCAGATAATGCTTACTAAAGAATATCTGACGTAGAAGCAAACCAAATTGAAATAGTACTGAAATAACTTATGATGATGATGACATTCAGCTTTGAACCAAGTGGCCTGCTCATCTTCAAATCACTGTTATTGACTCTTGGACGTTACTACCCTCTGTTATGACACAAAATGTATATTGAAGAAACTTTCTAGACTACGTAAATAATTTCAAAGATTAACTACTACAGGAATAGAGAGAAACGAGAATTCGTTCGTGTTTTTAGTTTAAAAAATCGAACAAATTACGTGTCAATCGATCACTGCTCTTCAGATTGTTTTATAACAGTAGATAGGTACTACTCTGTAGATTAGATATTACGTGCTAAAAAATGACGTAATCTATAATAATAATTATTATAAAGAGGAAAGATTTGTATTATTGTTACGAATAAACTCAAAAACTACTAGACCTATTATAAACATCCTTACACCAATGATAAGCTAGAAGATCCCACGTATAGAGCGACAGTTTAAGTATATTACAATCTTAGTACGTAGGTATTAGTGGTATAAAAGTTAGAGGAAGACTTTACATGCATACTTATCATTTTGAAGACCTAGTATCTGACAATACGCTTATGTCATAGACATATTAATGGCTTATGTTTAATGGATTTTTTCATTAACTATTAAGCCCGTCTTGTCCGTGGTCCATCTATTGAGCCCACCTGGGTGGACCATGAGGACAATTACTTTTTCCCATCAAGCACCTGCTACTTTATGTACTACAAGACAAGCATTATGATGGAGTCCACTATTTATTATTTTTTCCTTGATCGTTTCATTGAATTCACCTCCCAATGACCACCAATACAAGCCATTCTCACTGGTCATATTAGTATGACATGCTAGTATGACCACCAAGAAACGGCGTTAAAATTCATATTTATAGCGCCCATAGTCTCTTTTTAGAGGTTTATATTCTGCGGCTGCTGTTTGATTAGGATAATCAAATAGCCAATGGAAAAACGGGTTTGTTCAATCGATTTATTAGTATCATGCAGCTTTGTTGTCGGTGGGCTTGCGCACCCGAGCGGTCACAACCAACGCTGCGCCCACCACGAACACTACACAGCACACGGCGAGGAACACCGGAATCAGAATGTCCACCAGTCTCAGTGGCGCTAGCAGCTTCGTGGACAGCTCCTCCACGAACTCTTCTGGGAGTGACATGCCCTGAAATAAAGAAAATTATGCTAACAAGAGTTTATGGCTGCATACACGATACTTGTAGCATCGGTTATCTGTGATTTGGACGGTCGATGTTACGACTGAACACCACATGCAGTCTAGTGACTAACTCAAATAGTAGCCAAACACTATGCAGTGTTGCAAAATCGCTGATCGCGGAAGGAACACCTCTAAAAGCATCGTGTGTCATGCTCAGTAGGTACCTAACCCTATTGGCTAGATTAATTTGTCCAATGGGCAAGGCCGGTAATAGCTAAAATGAAAGATGTAACGTATAGAGCCGTTTTAAGCGCTGTCCGGAATGATGTAAATGACTTTATTTTTAAGAAGTGACAGTTAGACATCATATGGAATACAATGAGTAGTAAAAGAAATAAAAATTCAAATATTGATTAGCCAGTAATACAACATACTCCCCCGTAATCAAAATAAAATTATAAACGTAAGCCTATTCCTTTTACACAATTCTGATGCTTAATGCGAGCTAAAGGCTTCGTGAGCACATCAGCCCACATCTCCAAAGTAGGAGTATAGCCAACACTAATAACACTGTTAGCTAACAAATCGCGTATAAAATGAAATCTTGTGTCTATATGCTTGGTTCTATTGTGGTGGACCGGATTCAATGCCAATTTTTGGGCAGACTGCGAATCATTGTAAATAGTGACAACAGCTGACTCACCAGTTAATTCGAACATCAACCGCTTCAGAAACACAGCATCCTTAGCCGCACTTGCCAAGCTCATATATTCGCTCTCACTAGAGGATAGGGCAGTGGTAGTTTGCTTCTTACTTTCCCACGAAATTGCTCCACCGGCTAGAGAGAAGTAAAATCCAGTGTACGAGCGACGATCAATAGGACAATTGGCCCAATCTGCGTCCGCATAACCAACTAAACGTCCTCCGCCTTTCCTGTAAGTAATGCCCAAATCCATAGTTCCTTTTAAATACTGTAATACGCGCTTCGCTGCAATCCAATGACTTTTATCATATTTAGTGTTGAACTGGCTTAAATACGACACAGCAAATGCGATATCAGGTCGCGTATTAACGGCGAGAAACATTAGGCAGCCTATTAACCTCTGGTATGGATATAATGACGAATCATCACTACCTTTTTCACACGGCAACAACTTTTTAGTTTCCATTGGAGTAGGCATAGCCTTACAGTCGGACATTTGAAACTTTTCGAGCAAATCACTAATATAAGTTTCTTGCGACATTTGAATTACGTTAGGTTTACATTTAATATTCAAACCTAAATAATAGCTTAAAGGGCCGATGACTTTCAGACTAAAATAATTCTGTAAGTCAGATATGACAGTGTCAAGCGTTTTATTTTCCTTGTAGAATATGACAATGTCATCGACATGGAATGCGAGTATTATTAACTCGTTACCAACCTTCTTAGTATAAATACACGCTTCTGAAGGAGTTTGATTAAAACCTATGCAGTGTAAAATTTCTGTTAACTTTTTATACCATGCCCTTGAAGCTTGCTTGAGTCCATAAAGCGAACGCTTTAGTAAGCATACTTTGTCTTCTTGGCCAGGTTTAGCAAATCCTTCTGGCTGACTCATGTATAGTTCTTCCTCCAAATCTCCGTTTAGAAATGCTGTGTCCACATCTAAATGGTGCATCTTCATTCCTGTTTCTGCAGCCAACGCAAACAGTATGCGAAGAGAAGAGTTCCGGACGACTGGGGAAAAAGTTTCCGAGTAATCAATGCCATACACTTGATTAAATCCTTTTGCGACAAGTCGCGCCTTATATTTGATAACGTCAACATGCGCATTTTTCTTCAACTTATATACCCATTTGCAAGGTATGACCTTTTTATCTGGTCTATTGACGAGAACCCAAGTTTTCTTTTCAAGCAGCGAATGAAATTCATCTTGCATAGCTTGATACCACTTGTCTCCATCTTCTGCATTCATAGCCTGTGAATATCTTGTAGGTTCATCCATCTGCTGAGGGGATGAAGTCTGCATGCATACACAATTGGCAGCAGAATTAGGTTTTCTCGGTCTCATATCGTACCTTGGTTCTACAACCTCAATATCAGAATACATTTCTTCGGATGAAGGTGAAATACCGGGTTGAATTGGCTCATCTTCAGTGGCAGCGCTCGTCCGTTTTGAACTACTCAACGAGTTCTCTTGTGAACTTAACAGAAGAGGTATAAACGCTGGCTCAGGTAAATTATCACCAGACTTACATGTGTTACCTTTACCTTTCAAATCTTGAAAATGATTTTCAAAGAAGGTTATATCTCTGCTTTTCACAAATCTTCTGGGATACGTTGCGTCCCTGAAGTAATAACTTCGCGGATCTTCTGAATAACCGACGAAAATGTGTTCAGATGCTTTCATGTCCAGTTTCTTCCGGCTACAGTCGGGGACATGGATCAAAGCTCTACATCCGAAAACACGTAGATGCGATAAGTTCGGTATCTTACCGTACCACTTCTCGTACGCTGTCTTGCCTTCAAGAGCACGATGAGGAGATCTATTCTTGAGGTACACAGCCATTTCTGCTGCATCTTGCCAATAAGCTCGAGACATTGAACTATCAGACAGCATTGACCTCACTTTCTCTATAATAGATCTATTGGTCCTCTCTGCGACCCCATTCTGATTTGGACTATAGGGAACCGTAGTTTGGTGTTGAATTCCTTCATTTTGTAAATACCTCGAAAATTCAGCATTAACGTACTCTTTCCCGTTGTCACTCTTTAGGGTCTTAATCTTGGCTCCTGTTTCCCGTTCCACTGAGGACTGGAAAACACAAAACTTATTCTTTACTTCAGCTTTTGAAGAAATAAAGAAAACAAAAGTCATACGAGAAAAATCATCTATAAAAAATAAAAGATATCTATTGCCTTGAAATGACGTTTCAGGCAGGGGACCACAAACATCTGAATGTATAAGTTCCAGAACTGAAGTTGATCTTTTATGCGAAACTTTCTTAAAGGGTTTCCTATTCTGCTTACCTTCAATGCAGGGGATGCATGGTTCCTTGTCGACATCTGAATAGTCGACGCCTACCGCGTGACCTTTCTTTAATTGATCCATTCCAATGCGGCATAAGTGACCTAAACGTCGATGCCATAGCTTAAAGTTAGAAACATCGGAATGTGTCTCAAAAGCGGTTAATTGACGCGTGTTTGGGTTAACTGTACAATCTAAAGAATACAGTCCACCACAAGTAGAACCATGTAAAATTACATTACCTTTACAAGAAAAAGCATCAGAATCATAAAAATTACAACCAGTTTTATCAAAAACTACGCTAAAACCTTTATCTACCGCCTTCTTCACTGAAATAAGATTAGAATTCAAGTTTGGTACATGAACGACATCCGTAATCTTCTTAATATCAGTGTTGTGACCGGAACTGATAATAGAGATATCTCCAACACCCTGGCTTGGCAATTCATCACCATTGGCAATGGTCACAGTCCCTGTATGTGAACCTCTCATGTTTTCCATCCAATCATCTCTTGACGTCATATGGGCCGACGCACCAGAATCGATATAAAACTTATCTCTCTCTAGTCTGTCATTGACATTTAATGCGCATAAAGAATTCTTGTGATTCACAGGTTTCTTCTTCTTGTCCTTCTTATGTGGACAGTCTGGACGCTTATGTCCTGGCTCCATGCAGTCATAACAAACAACAGGTTTCTTAGGTTTGGATGTAGAACTAATTTGGTTCATTCGGGTACGAAGAGCAGTATCTGGGTTATCTATAGCTGGCTTATTAAGTTCATTCAATAGTTTGGTCTTAATCAAATCCACTGTAATGTCTATGTTGGAGTTTTCCAGAGCCATTACTAGAGGTGAATACTGAGGACTCAAACCTCCTAGAAGAATTGCAGCTATTGAAGCATCTTCCATAATCTTGCCTATATCGGCTAAATCTTGCACAGTTGACATGACAGCATTTATATACGTCTCTATGTTGGAGTCAAAATCATCAAGGCAGTACCTGTACAGTTTCCGTTCGAGGCTTATACGTCGCCCTAAGCCTTTATCCTCGTAAGCGGACGAAAGAGCATCCCAAGCCTCCTTGGCTGTCTTGCAGGATCTTACATGGGTGATCGCCATACCATCTACCGTAAGACATATTTTTGATAACGCCTTTTGATCGTTACGTAATTTCTTGTCAGCAGATATATCATTACCTTCAGGGTATCCGACGATGGTCTCCCATAGTTCTTCATGCATGAGGTACATGCGGATTTTGAATTTCCATACGGAATAACCGTCTCTATTTATTAGCGGTTTTATACCAGAATAAGAGTTATTTGACATATTTACATACGCTCAGCTGTTCGATGTCACAACAAAATATTTCGTGAAAATTATTTCGTGAAAATATTACGTTCGTGAACTATTAAAAATTTTCACCGATTTTCACTAATCATACACGTACACATTGGAAAAACTTTCCTATTCACATTTAACTAAATAAAATGCAGTTTTATTCGTGTATACTCAGTTAAATAGAGTTTTCGTGTATGATTAGTGAAAATCGGTGAAAATTTTTAATCCTATTGATCGTCGCTCGTACACTGGATTTTACTTTCCTATTCACCATTTAACTAAATAAAATGCAGTTTTATTCGTGTATACTCAGTTAAATAGAGTTTTCGTGCTGATAACGAATGATGTAAATGACTTTATTTTTAAGAAGTGACAGTTAGACATCATATGGAATACAATGAGTAGTAAAAGAAATAAAAATTCAAATATTGATTAGCCAGTAATACAACACGGAAGACTACCTACTAGACTATAGCAAAAACTGCAAGCCAGCGCTATACAGTCGCAAAGGGAAAGGTCCGCATTTTTTTCATTTTGGTGCTGAGAGATATGTCTCTCCGCAAAATGTGTCTGACCGAAAAGTATAGGTACTCGAAGAGAGATTGTATCCCATCTAAATCTTAACGACCCCTGAGGGTTTGTAGCAAGCAATTAACTTACATACAAAAGTACGAAGTATAACTGTCAAAATATAGGCCGAATAGACACGGTCCATCCAAAAGCGCCCGATTCCAATTAGTAACATGGGGGAGGGATGCTACTGCTGTCGTTTACAGACTCCCCTAATCCACCCCATAGTCTACCCATAGTAGATACCTACTATGTATTTTGTTTTTTATTTGAACACTGATATCTGAATTTTAAAAGGGTAGTGGTCACAGAGACCGGTCCTAGGCAGCTTTTTGTATTTATTTTCCGGACTACATACATACATATGCTCACGCCTTTTTCACGAAGGGGTAGGCAGAGACAACAGCCCGCCACCTGCTACGATTCTTCACGTGCCTCACGTGCCTCATCCACATCCATCAATCGGTTCATACAAGCTCGTCGGTTTCGGGTACTCTTTATCTGGCTTTTTTTCATCCGGACTACCATTCAACCAAAATCAAACAGATAGGTACCATCCGTGTGAACAAGCGGATTCTAGTATCGGTAGAGAGAGACGATCATAGAGTAGTTATTACTGCACCCTGAGAAATAGGCATACAAACTTCGAGATTGCTTCGCGGATATGATCTAACAGCGTAAAATTTAATATTTTCGGTGGACAAGATTCGAAGTAAGTTATTAAGTAAGTAAGTACAGTGTACCTAGATAATTATATTTATTATTCATGGTCAATTATGAATTTACTTACCTGCATAGAACAATGTTATTAGTTGTAATCGTTAGATAACTAATTTCTAAAAGTAATATAGTTACCTACGTATAAGCATCAGATAGAAGTCAACGAAAAGTCGGGTGATGTGGCGCAATAATTAATATCACAAAAATTGCTATGTGAAAACGGTAGGAAACTTCTCCTACAATTAGCACCGAACACGGAAAGTATAGAAAAGTTGATGCACACAAAACTTCAGTCGCGGAATGAAGATTAACCCCCACTCCAGATTCTTTAGAATTCTCAGAAGTTCAGGTGTTTTCCAATAGTTCATGAATTCATAGAGAGTATGTGCGTGTACCGTGTAACGCTAGTAAGGCTGTCTGTAAAGTTAAGCCTTTACCCAGTAAAATAGGCAAATTCCCAACGTTAAATTTCTCTATGACTGTGCACAAAATAATAAATACTTAGTACCTACTAACGTTAACGGTACTATCCTAAAAGTATGTTTCTGAACGATACGTGTATCTACCTACTTAATCTAATCTCAGACAAGGGGAAACAGATAAGTGAAACTAAAACCAGACTACGGAAAAATTAGGCCTATGTTATGTCACAGAGCCCATAATAACAAAGCTATTGACAAATTATTCATCAGAATCGGATTACTAATACTTGTGAAACATATTGTGTTGGAATCCAACTAGTTTTGTGTGGATTGCAATACAACTAGTTTACTGTGTACACGTTGAGTGAGCCGTGTTTACCTCCTCTATCCAGACTATCGGCGTCAGGGTGTGGACCAGGTTCTGCGTGGCCGAGATGCCGGCGATGGGGCGCATGAAGATGTTGAATTGCGCCCTTTTAGCGCCCCGTATCACCGTGCCGGTGTTCTGAAAACAGAACCTCCTTTAGACTTGTTCTTTTCAGGCCAATATTGTTTTTCTGTAAAACATTCACTTGTGGTTATTTGACAGGTTCAAAACGAGTTTTGCTTCACTTCGAATACTTAGCTTACTCGAGCGTCGTTCATTAACAAAATCTTTGAAACAGCTGCAATAGGGTATCCGACTGCCCAGTCAAATGAGGTGAAGGTACAGGTATCAGTCAAAACGAAAATGTAAGTACGTACCTAATGAGTTGTGACGTCATTATTTTTCTTTGAGTATTATTTTTAGAACTCAGTTGCGACACTATTTAAATTGTTTTATTATTTTATAATTTGCTATAACTATAAAATTATAAAATTTAAATCGAAACAATGTTTTAGAGGTCATGGGATAATCTAATTAGTAAATGATCACTCGTACTAATTAAATTTCAATACAGTCAAATACCTACCCAAGCATTGTTTTCCGGCGGTAGCTCTTTTTTAGGGTTCTGTACACAAAGACCGTGCGTGATCCTATCGCTAAGCCTCCGCTGCCCATCCGACCGTCTGTCTGTCTATCAGTGGACTGTGTCCCATCAACCGTAATAGGTAGACAGTTGATAAATGAGTATTTCTATTGCCGCTTATTACCTATAGCCAAATAAAAATGATATAAAATAAAAAATAAAGGGGAAGGAAGGAACCTATTTATTATTGTACAGTGGTATAGATAATAGAACCTTTCGTATGCGAGTCTGACTCGCACTTGGCCGGTTTTATTAAATTGTTTGTTAAAACTACGCGATGCCATGACCAAGGGAAACATTAATTCATTTTTATACTTATACAACATGTAACAGAATAAGCGCAATTCCTGAAATTACTTTGTTCAGAATCGACTACTTAATCGAATTCAAATTAATAAGCATATTTGGTGAATTTCGTGCTACCTATGGAAATTTGTTCTATTATTGCTCTTGATTTAAGAAAATTGGTTTAACACAACACAACTAAAGTAAGAAGGTAACTATCACATTTTTTTATATTTATATACTAATTGGGGTGTATAAGGAATTGCGCTTATTCAGTTACGCGTTGTTTATCGATATCACATTCAGGAGCAAGTGCACCCCGTTGCAGCCTCTTCCCGGCCCCCATGCTTATCTAACATAATTTCATAAACAAAATATAACTACTGAAAATAATCGTCACGCCTACATGTTTTCAAAGAGATTTAAACTGTAGTCTGTACTCGCACGTGATACAAAGCGAATGAGCACTGATATATTATTTTTAGTTTGGGGTGATGGGGCTGATTGATGTCCGACCCTCCGGGCGTCCGCGTGATATTGAATGTCTGCACCTACAGGCGATCGATCCACACACAGATTTAAAATGTTACTATACTAGTGCTAGAGCGTTTTCACATTATTCGATCCGATATCGGAGTCGGATGGCGATACGATATCAGGCCAAGTAAAATGTATGAAATATGTACCTACCTTTCACATCCGCTCCGATATCGGTTATATTTCATACATTTTACTTGCCCTGATATCGTATCGCCATCCGACTCCGATATCGGATCGAATAATGTGAAAACGCTCTTACTCGAACCTACTTAAGTACCGTAACAGACCTGTTGGAAGAATCCTGGTGAAGTCATGTAGGTAAGGTAACAAAAATGACATAAAAAAGGCTAATATAAAATTACAGACTACTTAGTAGACCTTACAATCTACATGCATGGGATTAATCGACTCGACACTATGTCAGGCTATCCTGCTAAAATTATAAGCGCGAAGGTTTGTGAGTATGTTTATGCTCTTTCAAAAACTACTCGATTTTGATGAAACTTTACAGAGATATTGGTCATATATCAGAATAACACATAGGCATTCCCACGGGAACGGGATCTACGCAGGTGAAACCACAAGGCGCCGCTAGTTAATTATAAGAATTCTTCTTCAAATTCTTCTGCGGGTACTGCATTTAGAACTAGCAACTCGGCGGCTGTTTACATTTAGCCAATCTTCATGGCCGAGTTTAAAGTGCCTAGTAATCAGACTATTGACGTATCAAAGTGTATAGTAGGTACCTACTGTATAAGTAATATTAAGAAATGAAATGAATTCGACGGTGGTATTACCGGTTCTAAGTCAAGGAATATCCTGTGCTCCTCCTCCACAGGGTTCATGCCGAAGACGCCGTTCTTGTAGATGTAGTCAGCGTACAGGAAATGCGGGTACGTCAGCACCAGGAATGCACCTGAAACACGCGGACGAGCTAACTATTCCGTTTGTAGCTTTGGGTAGTCTCTTGTGAAATAGCACTTCTAATGTTAAATTCAGTGGACCCCATGATACGCACGTGCTAGGTTGACCGGTAGTAAGCCCAAGGCTCGGTGGCGGCATGCCTTAACGCCGTCTTAAGTCTCAACAAGTAGGTATTTCATTTCTATACAACGCGTAACAGAATAACCACTCTAAAGAGTAAAAAAAACGACTTCAATCTTCAACTTATATGGTTTTCTCATTGATGTCGTTGTCAGAACTGGACGAAATAAAAATGGGACCAATCTGGAAGCACCAGCTTTCAAATAAAAAAAGAGTCATCCAAATCGGTCCACCCAGTCAAAAGTTCAGAGGTAACAAACTTAAAAAAAATAATTAAAAAAATACAGACGAATTGACAACCTCCTCCTTTTTTAAGTCGGTTAAAAAGCGCAATTCCTCATACACCCCAATTAATACAAATAAAAATATATGATGCGATCGAACTTTAGTTTTGTCTAATCAATTTTCTTAAATATCGATCAATAATAGCACAATTTCTATGGAAAGCACTAAATTCACCTATGCTAATTAATTTTTCGGCAAAATTCAACACATATTAAAAATAGCTGAAATCGATTAAGTAGTCGATACTGAACAAACTAATTTCAGGAATTGCGCTTATTCTGTTACATGTTGTATAGTTACTATCTGAATTTATTAATACTAGTACCTATTGAACTCTCATTCTTGACTTGACCGGACTTGCATATACGTCATTTTATTAGTTACGTCTAATTCTCATTTTAACTCAGCGGATCCGACAGATTGTCCTTTTCCAAATCTCATAAAAACACTTTCCGCTTACTTTAACGATTTTTCTTTCCCTATTCGTTCCAAAAATAAAATTATAGCCAAATCGTTCCAGCCGTTGTCAAGTGATTCGCTTACTAATGAACAGCATTGAATTTTAATTATATTGATAGCTTTGTCTTCACTCATTGTTAAACTAACCATTTGTATAATGCTCTGGTTGTATATTGTATATCCATATCTAAATGATTACGTTCTTTTAATTTTCAAATAACAAAATACTTAATAATAACTTTTTTCTTTTGAAATTGGATGAAAAGCGAACAGGGTTGAATGCAGTGCCGGCTGGCAGCTAAATTAATCGGATAGTTGCCGCTGCGTTTGTTTCGCTAAAACAGTAATAGAAATGTCGTAACCATGTAAAACGATTAAGTATTACAACGTTTGATGCGAGAATCTTGCAGTTCATATAAATAATAGAATAAAATATAGCCTATTGTTGTTCTGTGATAATGTAGCTTTCCATTGTAAAAGAATTTTTTAAATCGGTACATATAAAATCGTTTTGAGTTTAATCGTTAAACTCAAAAACTACTTCAGCGATTTTAAAAATTCTTTTACATACATACAAATCATACAAAAATAAGAAAATTCAAATTTTTGCTCTTTCATTTTAAATATTAGTGTAGATTATGTCAAAGTGTTCAAAGCAAAGAGATTTGAATACCATAATTGTAAACCAAAAATTATCCGAACGACAGTTCGCGGGCGTTCTATTGGATTCTTGATCGCTTGAAAGTTTTAAGAAAAAATATTCCTCACTAGCTGTTCCCGTTCGCATGGGAACACGGAAATAAAATTTAGCCTATGTTACTCAGTGATAGCGCAGCTTTCCATTGATGAATGAATTTTTAAAATCGGTTCAGTAGTTTCCGAGTTTATTCGTTACAAAGATACAAAAATACAAATATTTCCTCTTTATAATATTAGTGTAGACAATCGCTCTATTTATTTAAATTTTAAATATCTTTCAATGCTACTTTTAGTGGCAGAAGTATAATAGGTGTTCATAAAGAGGATAGGAGAGCAGTGATAGCCTTACGGTTAAAGAGCCTGCTTCAAATGATGATTATCAGTGAGCCTCGGGTTCGAATCCTTCCATGTACCAATGAGTTTTCCAAAACTTACGTACATATTTATCACTAGCTCAACGGTGAAGGAAAACATCGTGAGGAAACCCGCAGATCCCAGAATTGATTCTGAGACATGTGTAACAGACCCGGTCCGGCGATGGGCCACCTATCACGATTACGAGTCCAAAGAACATTTCTTGAAAAGTGGGTATATCCAGAAATGGAATACCTCTGCCTACCCCCTCGGGGATAAAAAGCGTGAGATTATTTAAAGAGGATAGGCTTAACTTCCTGTTGTTTAATTAGCTGAGGTCATAATGTTTCTAAAAAGTTCACTTTGTTGACATCCTTGAGACGACAGCCGCCGGCGCGAGATCACGCCGCACGGCTGTATGAATATTTATGGCCGCCACTAGTTCCAAATCTAAAGGTCATTAATTAATCTTGACCACAAATTATAGTTTGAATTTATAAATAGATAAGATTTCAACTTTTAATATCTATATCACTTATTAGAGCAAAATTCTGATTAGTTTGTCAATTTGCATACATTTAATATGAGGATTTTCGGTGGGTATTGGTAACTAAAATTGATATCGTGGTTTTGTGGTACTTAATAAAAAAATTAATAATCTCATCCCCGAGCGGGTAGGCAGAAGTACCTATTCCATTTCTGGAAATACCCACTTTATACCAGTAGGTATATTCTTTTGACCCCTAAACGTGATAGGTGGTGAGCCCATGCATGCCCGGACCGGGTCTGTTACACCAGCTTTTTTTAAAAAAAAAATATGCAAGTATTGTCTCATACTATACTACAATCCTGCAAAGTTTCATCGACTGAGGAATAATGTGGTGGTCCACTACCTTTATTGCCTAGACTATTAATTATGGCACCTGCGATTTTCCTCATGATGTTTTCCTTTACCCTAAAATATTATGTAGGTAGGTAGGTATGTAACCTTTTTAAAAATCGTATTGGTATTTCACGATTGCGAAACAGTCTCTTTATAGAGTACGGTCCTTTTTGCCGACTTTCTCATTTACACTGCGCTTGGTAGTTTAATTCGGTTGAAAGTATTTTTAGACTTAACTTATGTTAAATAAATAAAATAAATATCTATCTTTCTCAGAGAGGACTCACATCTTGAGTAAGGACATAATTAAACTCACAGAACTTGTTCGAAGTCGTAGGAAAGGGCTAGAAACATACCTATATTTAAATAATAATGTAAACCATGAGATGGCGCATCATTTGCCTACTAATAGTATAATGCGTTGTGTATGACAGAGGACGTATAATGAATTCAAGCTCACAACCGGTCAAGCGGACAAACAAACAGTAAAGTCTGTTTATAATCGTGCAGATTGCGAAAGTGTTTGCGTTGACGTCATCGTCTGCTTATTAGGTACTGGCGGTTCTGCGCGGTTTCACCCGCGTAGCTTCCGTTCCCGTGGGAACACGGGGATAAAATATAGCCTATATTACTTAGGGATATTCTAGCTTTGTATTGGTAAAATAATTTTTAAAATCGGTCCAGTAGTTTTTCAGTTCATTCGTAACAAACATTAAAAACTACAAATCTTTCCTCTTTATAATATTATATAGTATAGATATCACGGCTTTTACAATAAACCTGTGACATTCATTAATTTACGTCTCCCGCTGCACCGGAAATATACTTAGTTTTCGCTCCAAAGCTTTGATCTCTGCTATATGCTTGTCAACGGAAGCAGAAATACTTTAAACAGGTTGAAAACTAACAGTATCCTCTTAGTGTAGGTACATATTATATTAAATGTCCTTGGCCTACTAAATTGGAGGGGTATAAGTATTACTTACTGACACTTTATACCCGGAAGGATGGCAAAAATATTCCTATTCGAAAACAGTTCTCTTTTCAGATTAATTTTTTTTTTAGGTTTCATTTTTTAATTTTTAAATCTCTCGTTGTTGCAATTTTAGTGCACTACACTGTTGGTGCACTTTTTATAATAAAAAACAAATACAAAGTCAAAATACGACTTTGAGAGTTAGTTTTAGCTATTACTTATTCTGTGGTTTTAGTTAAGTCTTGATTTATGAGCAACAGTTTTTCTGCTTCCTAACACCACAAACGTATTTCCAAAATTACCTTCTCAATTAATTCATTTATTTGCCAACAAAATACAGCAGAAACAGTGTACAAGAGCAATAGAGTTGCAGGGTAAAAGAGCAAAGGGATAGTCAGCGACCTCTGCACTAGGCACGGAGCCTGTATCGCAGAGGCCAGTCTTTGTTTATCCTGTCCAATTACATAATCAGGCACACGGATCAATTCAAACATGCTCTACTAATATTATCGGGGACTTAAACAATGATCAACATTTTAAAGCTCAAACAAATTTCTACCTTCCTTGAAATAGGGAAATGAAGAATTAGTGAAGACAGAAAAGAAGGGCTACTCTATCTTTTGCATTACTTGAGGTATTAGTTAGTAGTGATCTTTAGCATCAGACACACTATGAGTCCCTACCGTTTCCTATCAATATTGCGTAAATTGATTTTGCCCGAGGAGTTAACTTAAAATGGTTCATGTTTGCAAAGTCAAAAGTCATTTGCATCCAGGGATGCAAATGACTTTGGGCGTTATCAATAGGCTCGTGTGGTAAATCTAGTCTGGCTCGGTTGATATTCGGATTGCGGCCTGCATGATACAAGCGTCGCACAGAATATTTTCACCTATAGGGAGATTGAAAGAGATCGTGGGAAAGTGCATTTTACCTAACTTAACTTAGAATTGATAAGAGCAGCGATAGCCTTACGGTTAAAGAGCCTGCTTCACATGACGAAAATCAATGAGGCTGGGGTTCGAATCCTGGCATGTACCAATGAGTTTTTCAAAACTACGTACATACTACGTACATGTATTTATCACTAGCTCGAGGGTGAAGGAAAACATCGTTTGGAAACTCACAGGTCCCAGAATTAATTCTAAGATGTGTAAACAGACCCGGTCCGGCACCACCTATCACGTTTTGGGGTCCGAAGAATATCTGGTTCAAAATGGGTATATCCAGAAACGGAATACTTCTGCCTACCCCCTCGAGGATATAAGTATTTAATTTATTTAATTTAAAAGCAATTGTTATTTGTTATTTGAATGTAAATTCTATGGGCCTTGAGTCTGAAATAAAATGATTTTATTTATTTTTAAGTCGTGAGATTTTTTATTTATTAACTAAAAATTTTCAGACGGGGCGACCTTGTCCCGACACTAATCGTTGTTTTAAAACTTTTCCCGGGCTTTAAACTATGCCTGTGTTAATAATGTAGGTAATGGCAAAATGCGCCTTTGATTCACAACAACGTTGGCTCAGTTGGCAGAAGGCAGGGCCTTCCGAGTAGGAGGCCGCGGGTTCGATTAATAATCGGAGCCAACATTTGTGTGCATAAACATTACTGTTTGATATTTATTTAATAAGTTTATCAGTTACCGTGTGTAAGTCGAGTTTTACAGGTAAAATAATTTATTACTTTGCTCAGTCCCAGCTTATTAATGATTCCATTGGCCTGGGCAAATGAACAAGTTCCATATCAAGTATTCCTTTGCCAAGTAAAAAGCCTGCGGCATCAAAGTGCACTTTAATGTATTTACAGAGACTTTAGGAAGCTGGCGAAGTTCGATTTTATATTAAATACGTAAACGAGTGTCTTGAGTACATTACGTGACCGCGGGGAGGGGGAGGGGGGTGCGTCGCCAACACCCACTCAGGGGAAACAGTCGGTGCGGAGTACCATGACCACAAGCATGCAACACTGAACAACAGTAGACTTATCTATATCTCTATTAAAGTTGCCGCGAATAGTGAATTGACCGAATACCGAATAATCGGCAACGCTGTTGGCCGAAGCGCCGAATATTCGGCGCGAAGTACATGCTTGGTGGGGGCGCGTTAGCTAGAATAAGACAAGTCACAACCTGTTTTTCTCGTTGCGTTCGTGCGGCAGGCGACGGCCGACGACGGCGCGTTTGTATTTATTTAAATTGCGAGTAAATCTAGCGGTTATTTTCTGGGGCTGGTAACGTTAACGATGAAAAGCGCAATCGTTTGCTACCAAAAAATGCTGAAAAGCTCGTTTTTATCCATCACAACTTACAACTGATTAATTTTTACTACTAAAATGTTGTAATTTGGAAATAAATACATAATTTTGAGTAAAATAACGTGTCATTTTTTACATGATTTGCTATTCGGTATTCGGCCGAATAGTACGGACTATTCGGCCGAATACCGAATAGCAAAAAAGTGGCCGAATAGGCCGAATACCGAATAGTTGCCGAATATTCGTGGCATCTCTAATCTCTATGTCAAACTTAAAAAACGGTTCAGCCGTTTTGGAGCTGAGCGATGCCACAGACAAATAATAATAAATGGTGGGACACAATTCACACACGGCTATTTAGTCCCAAACTAGGCAGGGCCTGTACTATGGGTACTAAACAACTGAT
Organism: Ethmia dodecea; assembly: GCA_963855545.1. Taxonomy (NCBI): domain Eukaryota; kingdom Metazoa; phylum Arthropoda; class Insecta; order Lepidoptera; family Depressariidae; genus Ethmia; species Ethmia dodecea. Next base: position 30,890,202 of record OY979436.1, on the reverse strand, counting down.
AAACATACTTAAATAAATATTAAACACCCAGACACGAAGCCAACAGACATGTTCATGCACACAAATGTAGGCTCCGAGCGGTGATCGAACCCGCGACCTGAAACTCAGAAGGCAGGGTCACTACCAACTGAGCCAACAGGCCCGTCAAAATATACCTACAGATGCACGCATTAAACTTATAACTCCCCCGTTTTACGTTAGAGTATAACTAGCACTTATTTTTGTCCTACTCTCTGTTCTTTTAAAACTTAAGTATTTAATTTGTATGTAGGTAAGTATGTTACAGGGTATTAAATAACTGGTAACACATAATGATAACACATACTCAAATACCATGTAAACACAGTTGTTGGCCCCGGGCGGGAATCAAAACGCGCGACCTATGACTCAGAAGGCGGAGCCACTGGCAAGCGAGCCAACAGCTCCGTCAAACGCGATATACAAATTAAATAATATATTTAAAATTAGATGAATTGTTTTAAATAATAATAAAGTAGTAAGTAAGTATTGTGTTTCTGTCTGTTGTGGATAAAAATGTTGTTCATAAAAAAGCTTTGGATGCGTAAATTTTGCAAAGACGAAATTATATAAGAGTTGGGTTGCTTCGTGGGCGCTTCCGTCTCTTTATAATTTATATTATCAAAAAAAGCAGAGGGTTATGTACCCTCTGCGTTTCCTTACAAACTTCTGACGTGTAGAGGTTCCGAGTGCTACGTAAAATAGAGATAGAAAAACTTAAAAATCAACACTTAATTTTACTAATAATTTATTATTTACATATTATATTTTTAGCTACACTACAGCATACCACTAATTTATTTTTAGATCGTGATTAACTTAACGAGAAACAAGTATTAGGAAAGCGGGCCCTAGCAGCCATTTCGAGAAAGACATTTCGGCGCAGGAGTTGTTCCGTCGGCGAATATTCTCAGCCTGTAAGGACTGCGCACAGTTGAGAAAGTGAATGGCAGTAACTTCGGGCGCGACGTCGGTTTCAAGTAGAGATCGAATATTGACTGCGTCGTTTTCGTGGGCAATTCTTGAGTTGGCGCTTGAGATATCGAAGTACTAGATATAGATGCGGTTTTTCTAATTATCGAATTCGACTTTGGCGTTGTTGACGCGAAGCTCCGCGGCGATGATTGCTTCGTAGCGAATGGCCTCTTCGTATTGAACTGTATGTTATTATTGGTGATCTTTTGAGCTTCAGTTGTAGTGGCGTTGTGGCTTGAAAATGAGAAGTGGTGTGTTTTGGCGGTGGTTGTTGGAGGTATCTTGGGTCTGGTGGTCGTTCTTACGGTATCGAAGTGCCTACTATACGTGTAAGGGCTATATGCCTTTTTCGTGGTGGGTCTCGCAGTTGATGCTACTGAGATAGCACGGACACTGTAGGCGGGCGTCACGGGTGCATTGTACCTCGTTGGTTCGTATTTCTTAGGGGTGGAAGTACCCGGTTTTGGCGATATGATGCTGAAATGAAAATGCTTTTTCTCAACCATCGTCTCTTTATTAGTCGTTAAGAGAGCTGTCACAGACTTTGTTGTTGGAGCCCGAGATACAGGCCTCTCGGTCGTTGTGACCCTAACTTGTGTGGGCGTCGTCGTGGTCACCGGAGGCGGCACTGCTCTGGTCGACGCAGTGATTTTTTCACTCGAATGTTTCCGGAATACGGGCAGAGTCAATTCATCTATGTTATCGATTTTATAATCCAGCCAATTCCGTCGATAGTTGTTCGGCTCAATGTGATTCCCGTAGCTCCCTCTGAGTACGGAGGTGATGGCCAGGTACGGCGGCTTCAGCTCATCGATGTTAGGGTACGCGGAAGTTAAGTTGTTGCGGGGGAGAGCGCGCTGCTTGTCGGCCGCTTTCACTGTACTGTTCTTGGGCAGCGAGTCACAGTCCGCGAGGTACTTTTTAGTGTTGTGCTTGCAGTGTAGCGGGTACACGACCCAGGCTAGGAAGCCGTCGCCCTGCAGGCGCGTGTGCTCCTCGTGGATGATCTGAGCGCAGGCAACGTCGTCGGCGATGTCCTCGTCGCGGAAGGCGGAGCAGGGAACGCCGCAGACCTTTCCGGGCCCGCACCAGTACAGCTCGGAGATCTGCAGGAGGCCGTGGTCGCCGCTGGAGGGGTTCTGAGCGGCCGTGTCGAAGCGGGACTCGTGGTACGCGATGCACACCCACGTGGACAGATGATCGTCGCGCACTTGAAGCCGGTGCAGGTCGCGCGCGAGCTCGCAGCGATCGTAGACGCGCGCCGCGGCCAGAGCCACCAGCGCACACGTCCACCACGCGGCGCGGCTCATCGCGACTTGCGTGCCGGCGCATGCGCAGCCCCTGCCTTTAAGCCGGCCCGCGACAGATCTGTGTCACGCCCGTATTTTCAACGGTTATCTTAATTGCATTCGAGCTGCCGATCATTTTGGAGCACTCATAAAGGTTTCGAGGCTTCGGGAGCTTGCTAACGGCGGTCACTGCGATAAGAATATGTCTATATATTAACCCACCGCTGCTAAGGGAAGTGAACCTCGGCACGAGACCGAACAAGTTTAAAACAAATTCACGAACACAAAACAACGATCAATTTGAAATTCTTTTTTTACCGATGCTGTTCAATTTTGTGTTACTGCTGCTCTATCGGTTTCACAACCTGTATTTATTAAATCATAATTTAATGTCTATTAATTAGCGCCAATTTTGTGATAGACGAAGAGTGAATTACCCTTTAGTTGTATTGTCATTACACGGGAATGCGAGCAGACACATCCATTGGCACCCGGCTACTATGTACAGTCAAGAGAATAGAATAGAATAGAAGAACATTTATTTGCTTGGACAACACACGTACACGTACAATACAAACAAAAAGTAAGAAATAAAAACCTGTACACAAGAAATTGGCGTGTAGCGTATCGTGCAAGCAAAAGGGCCATGACTCAGCACTGCGTCACAGCTGCGAGACTGCGACTGGCTGTTTATTCTGTCACAGCCCAAGGGAAGCCGTCACAAAATATTTGAACTACACAATAAATAAAAAGCAACAATACAAAATTTTGATTTGGTCAGTTTGAAAGTGTAATGTCAATGTCAATGTATAGAGATTGAAATTGTATAGAATAGAATATAAACGCACGTGGAGCTTGACACATTTGACTTTGTTACGCTCTTATCACAATTACCTTAGAGGTCAGACTCGCACTACAAGTGTATAGCTTTATGTGCTGTTGACTGTACGCGAGGGGCGCCGCGGCTGTGCACAGGCGCTGACTTCCGCGGGTCACAGGCGAGCTGCGACCTTTGAGGCTTTGCAATAATACGATAAATGTTGTTTATATCAACGACTGACGACCTCCGCGACCACTCGCTAATATGCAAGCAACAGGGAGCTGTGTTTGTTTGTAGTTGGATATATGTTTTTAGAGGAAGTCTGAAAGTAGCACCCGTGATGGAGAAGTTGAGAGGTAATCGTCTGTCTTGATATGGACATATAATGAGGAGGGATGAGAGTAACGTTGTAAGGCGAGTGCTTGATATGAATGTAGAAGGTTATAGAAAGAAAAGATTGATGGATTGTGTAAAGGATGATATGTGCACGATGGAAGTGAATGTAGAAATGACGTATGATAGATCTAAATGGAAGGAAAAAACATACTGCGCCGACCCCAAATAATGGGATAAGGGCAAGTACATGATGATGTTTTTTAGATTTCTTATTAACACGAAAACCTGGTCGACACTTATCTGGCCCCGTTAATCTGAGATGTAAAAGTTTGAAGGGATGAAGCTGACGACGGTGGATACAGATTAATTTACTGAAGATGGTGTAGATTTCAATTCCAGTATTTATGTTTACACAATGTTATTTCGTTTACAAGAGGAAGTTAGCAAATTATTTTTTGAGCGTCGCCGGTTCGACGCTGCGCAGCTGTGCGATCGTTATAAATCGTGTCCATCACTCATCGGAAATTATATATTCGTAAATGATATGTGTAAGTACCGACGATCGCCCATGTTTATATTATTAGTCATCTCCAATTTTAAAGCAGGTATCTACGCACTTTTGAGGTAACTTTGTGACAGTCTCCGCCAACCAGTTGCACTCACAAATAAATATGCTTACGTTTTATACGTTTTTATACTCAGAGGTACTCCATTCCCGGAAATCATAACTTTTGACGAGCCTTTACAGTGACAAGGTTACGAGGCGATCGCCGAACTGGTTCGTAGTTACACATGTCTCAGTAACAGTTCTGAAGCCTGTGGTTTTCGCACGATGTCCTTTACCGTCAAAGTAATTTATTTATACATGGTCGTTTTAATCAAGTGCAAATATTTTAAGGGTAGGTTACAAATCTGTTAGAGAAATAGAATTACTTAATAAGAAAAGATAAATAAATTAAGAGTAAAAAATATTTTTTAAAACAAGCTTTTTTTTTCTATAAAACTCACTATCTTAAAAAGTCATTACACAATTATTATTAAATGTACCTAATTCAAGCTTGTCGCCAGATCTAAATACTCATATTTAAGTAAGTAGTGATTGAATTAATTAAATTTTTAGAATTTTCAGACTAAGTAAGTATGAGTACCTACTTAAATCTCGTGACAAGCTTAAATTACAAAATAAATTGTGTAATGACTTTTTGAGATAGTAAAAGACTTCAATTGAGCGTAAACACAACGAAAACCGGGACCAACGGTTGAACGTGCCTTCTGAAACACGGAGGTGCTCATGATATTGTGAAAACTGACTGACCGCGACCAACTTTGCTTAACCAATGTGATCGTTACAAACACACTGTTACCGCAGGGCTACGAGCGCCTCGCTCCTTCGAGCGCCCATTCACATAATATACAATCCGCAAACAGACTTCATCAAGAACTTTACTCAAGAAGATATACCTACCAATTGAATTACATTGAGAGGAACTCAGAAATGTTCATTTTCTCAGGAATACTCAGTATTTTCCTTTCGACAGTTGAGTCAACTATCCGCAAACAAATCAAATTTAGGATCAAATGTAAGGAAAACGTTGAGTGTATGCAGAGCCCGACAGACCGGAGAGTAACGTCTGGCAACAGTAATGATAGTAGAGATATGTACCTTCGTAAGTGTAAAACTCATTAGTGCATTGCACCAGGATCCGAACCCAAATAAAACTCCGTTACTAACTTAAAAACATGTAAGTAAAAAAATTGGTTGTCTGTAAAGTCTGTTTATGTGATATAAAGTCATAAGAACGACCGTGCCTCTGTTTCGCTAGTTCCGCGCTTTCGCTTTCACGCTCGGCTCGGGCAGAACGTGACAAATTTTCGTGCGTGGAACCGCTGGTTATCGATTTATAAGTCAAAAATTATTCGAACCCGAGCCTCACGCACGGCAGGCTCACTACTAACACATAAACAATTGAAACTCAATCAGCGCATCCACGAGTATATACCATATACAGGGTGACTTTTTTTACCGTCTGGAAAAAAATGTGGTCTGATAGGTAAGTGTAATAGATTCATTTGGCAATGTTACTTAATTTTTTTTTTAAAGAAATTTTTTTTCTTGCTTACACTAATATACATTACTCAATTGTAGTCAATAATACACACTGAAATATTTGAAATAGTATTTTAAAAAGAAACAGGCTCGTAGCTTCCATTTATGCGCAATTTACCTACAACCGCCAGCAGCGCGTAGTACTGTGCGTAGTTTTCTAGATTTTGTAAATTGCATTAAACATGAATATATTTAACAATTAATCTCGTGTATAACTTCGTCTATTTATTATACCTTATACGTCATATTTTTTTCCAGACGGTAAAAAAAATCACCAGTATATACGAGTGGTAGATGCGTAATGCTATAATTAATAAATCCCGGTTGGCAGGAGGCTCCCCCTTCCCCGTAGCCCTGAAATCGATGCAGCAGGTGGCGTTTGATATTGCATTGCGGCCTTGCAGCCCGGGCGGATGGCGCGCAGGGCGCACCCACGCGCATCGCCCTTAGCAACGGCGTCCCTGGGCTTCCCGACCGTGTCCCACTGGCCCACATCTAGGGCCTTCTCAGCAGGGCCGGCGGTAGAGATTTTAGGACCCACTCTTGTCCTACTAATATTATAAACCCGAAAGTTTATTATGTGTTTCTTTCGCCATTACGACATACAACACCTAGGTACATACCTACCATATTTCAAGTTTCTAGGTGTTAACGTTTCGGAGTAGCACGTACCTACTTTTCTTTAAGTTTACATATTTTCCCGTGGGAATGAGTATGTGTAAAATTTTTAGACTTTTGTTGATTTTTAAAAAACCGCTCGACGGATTTTGCTATAATTTAAATGGGACCACCAGATTTACTAAACAAAAAAAGGATCATCAAAATCGATTTAACACACACTACAAAAGAAAACACACAGTCAAAGGAGAACCTCCTTCTTTTTGAAGTTAAAGCTTGAGGCCATCGCGAAAGCGGACATGGAAGAGGCGTTCGCACTCACCGACGCAGGTGTAGAGCTCCATGGCGCCCTGCAGCAAGCAGCCGTCTGGGCGCGCGATGGCCGGCGTGGCGTTCAGGCAGAAGCAGCCCTCGTTGTTGTTGAGGAACCATTCGTTGGCCGCGAACCGAGTCGCCGGGATGCCCTCGTACTCCGTGTCGTACTGGTAACGGAGCTCCACGGACCTACAGACCGATGTGTTACCGTTTATCAAGACTAGGGACTAACATACTCTTTTCGGGGTACTGCATTTTAACGAGTTTAAAGTGCCTTGTTATTAGACTATTGACCTTTCTAATTGTATTTTCTATACCTACAGAAAATAAGTTATTTTGACTTAACTGGTCTTAAAAGAGATGTACCTACGTGGTGTATAATTTTGTATGGTGGTACGGTCCGACTCGGCCGTTATATCTTTGTTACGAATAAACTCAAAGAGTATTGGACCAATTTAAAAAATCCTTTCATCAATGGAAAGCTAGAATATCCCTGAGTAATATAGGCTATTTTATTCCCGTATTCCCACGGAAAAGGGAACTACGCGGGTGAAACCGCGCTAGTATCATATATTTCGAACAAAATCATTTCTCGGGCCTGCGGGTTTCATTACGGTACGATGTTTTCCTTCACGTTAGTCTATTATAAACTGAATTAAGTTTCACTAGAATTTCAAGCCGAAATAAGACTCGTCTAACTTAATGTCTAAGTTCTAAGAAATGGCTTGAAGCAATCCTTTGACATTTATTCCGCCCCTCTGTACCAATGCAGCCTGCATTGCAATGTCTAATTAAGTATAGAGCAGAACTTAAGCATAAAGGAAAGGATCCTTTGAAGTGATCGCTCGCATCTCAGGAAATATTTCAATATCCTAAATTTCTATTTACAAAACACTAGTATCTGTTTACTTTGCAACTCCGGTCATTTACTAATGAAGCGCAGTAGCACTTATAACTAAAACTGAGGCCAATTAAAAGTTGTACGCGGAATAAACATGTAATGAATACCTGTTGGACTGCAGCACGAATGTTTTTAATTACCTATAGTTATTAGTTTGGAAAGCAAAGCTAGATTTTAGCTTGTCACTCTAGTTTCGGGTGCCCAGGTCCGATTCGGGAGAGGATTGCATTTGGTAGAAGGTAATCCTAGTGCAGCTGTCTAAATCCAAATATCAATACCGTTTGCAAATACCCTTTCTGTAACCCGTTTAGCACATTGTTATTTTCTTTCGTAGGAACCGTGGTTCGTAAGTTTCGCAAAAATACTTAAGGTTTCTAAGGCATCATTGAACAATATATGCTCACGTCTTTTATCCCTGGGGGTAGGTAGAGACATTCCGTTTCTGGAAATATACACTTTTCACCAGTATATTCTTCGGACCAGGGTGCTTACACATGGCTCAGAATTAATTCTGAGACCTGTAGTTTTTCCCATGATGCTTTCCACCGCCACTAGCGATAGGTATTTATCGCTATTTATCGATACATTTATGTACGTAAGTTTTTAAACTTACTGGTATGTGCCCTAGGCAGGATTCGAACCCGAGCCTCACGGATGTGAAGTGCGCTGTTCAACCCTTGCTCTTGTAACGATCCTTCTAAAGGCTTTAAGGCAGCAACTTTAGATCGAACACACTCGTCGATGGTTTTGCACCACCACAAAATATAACAGTTAAATGGTCCTTTTAAATTTGGTGCAAATATTTAAAGGGTTGATCAAATAATTAATAAGAAACTTTTTTACATAGATTTTAAGTCGTATTTAGTATACGAGTATGGAGTGCAGAGTTTTAGTGTGGTAGTGAGGTGTGGTATTTTATTATATTTTTATTTAATTAGAAAAAAGAACAAGAAATTAACTAACGCATATTTTATTTTATTTGTTAATTTATATGTATTACATACACACACCGGCACAATTAGCGGAACAGAAAAAAAAGGGAGTATTTACGCATTTTTGCGTGTTACTGGCCGGCTAAACAAGCTTTTTTTAAATTTGGGTTTTAATTTAAAAATGGAATACTAAGCGACTGCCCTTTTTTTCATTCTTTTGTTTTAATTTTCATTGATTCATTTTTTCCACCGCTTGTCCGTTTTTAGAAGGTTCGTGAATTCCATTTGAAAAGCTTTGAATTGCAGTTTTTGAGGCTTTTGAGTTTTTTCGCATATTGATAATTTACGAGCATCTAATTATGCCTGATTTAACGCCATCAGAAATCATTAGGGCAGATCAAATGAGGAGAAATGGTCAAACCTACAGATCGATTGCCAGAAGCCTTCGTCGATCGTTATCAACGATTTATCGTAGCATCCAACGATACAGATTGACGAATGCTCTAGTGAGAAGGAGAGGACAAGGCCGGAAAAGGTGTACTTCAAGGAGGGATGACCGTTTTCTCCAACTTCAAGTCCGACGGAACACGAGACTAACGGCGGTGCAGGCTCGAAATTTACTGGAAGAGGTACGAGCAGTAAGGATGAGTGAGCGGACAGTTCGTAGAAGATTCGAAGAAGTGGGTATAGGCTCGTATGTGCCCGCCAAAGCCCCAAAACTTGAGAGACATCATCGCACAAACCGTCTACACTTTGGTCGTGAACATCGTGATTGGGACTTCGACGACTGGGGACAGGTTCTTTTTACTGATGAATGCAGAGTTATGTTAAATCAAATTGATGGAAGGCAGCGAGTATGGAGACGCAAAGGAGAACGGTATATCCAGTCTAATTTTGAAAATACAGTTGCATATGGCGGCGGTTCAATTATGGTCTGGGGAGGAATATGTTTAGGAGCTCGTACGGAGTTAGTAGTGGTCGATGGCGGGAATCTGAATGCTGATCGGTATATCAGGGAGATTTTAGAAGAACATGTTGTGCCATTTGCCCCCTTTATTGGTAACAACTTCATTCTAATGCAGGATAATGCTCGGGCTCACAGTGCTCGCACAGTACAGACATACCTAAACCATGTTGGTATAACGGTGATGGAGTGGCCAGCACGGTCCCCCGATATGAACCCTATAGAACACGTCTGGGACTTGCTAAAGAGGAGTGTAAAGTCAAGAATGCCCCCTCCCAATAATCTCAACGAGTTGCGAAACGCATTACTTGAAGAATGGCAGAGGTTGCCCCAAGAAACCATTGATAACATCATCCGCAGCATGCCCAGACGGATGGAAACCCTCATCAGAGCACGAGGAGGAAACACTCGATATTGAACATTCATTGAAATTGTTGTTAAACTTTGGAAAATCTTGAATTTTCTGCTGTTTCTCTATAATTAAAAATCGAAGAAAAATGCATTTTGTTTAATTTAATTTTTATTTTTATAAAATTTTAAGTATGGTGTTACAAATGAATGTCAAAACATGTTAATTTAATTGTTGTTTCATTTTAAATAATATATTGTTTAAAAATTACATTCATTGTTCTAAATTCCCTCTTTTTTCTCCTTTTTTTTTCTGTTCCGCTAATTGTGCCGGTGTGTGTATTTATACCTACAGCTACCCTTAAAATACAAACTTGCATTTGATCTGATCAGCAGGCGTATTCACGGAGGTTCGACACCGTTTCTGTTCAATTCAGATCGAGCCAAAAAAAATTCCGAAGTCGAATCTATCGACTTCGGAAACTGTATTCTAGGCGTTTCTTACAGCCACGGAAAATTTGCCGAATCCTTATGTCAAATATGACATTCGTTTTCGATACCGACATCTCTGAATAGCCCATCTGATGGACTTACATAAAAAGCAGCTAGAACCTCTTTTTTATCCCGGTAAATATTATTTAAAAAAAATAGGAATGTTCATTATAGTATACCTACGTACATACTTCGGACACTCATTATTGTATTGCATTGTACGGTTGGTAGTTTGATTAATTCATGAGGGGATCGAGAATTGTCCGCCTGCGTCTGCGCAATGATAAACGACCATGATTTTATTGTCGGCCAACTGTAGATCCTACTAGTGAACTTGTAAGGTTATTGAACTCAATTAAACACGTACTTGTATTCGTTTAGCGTGAATATATTATTGTTTTATATTTAAATCAGGTTTTATTAATTATCTCTATTTATAAAGAATATTAAAAATGAGCGAGGAAATGGCAAACAGAGGGCAATATTGGACTAACGACAATATAAATATAACAACGAATAATATAAATAGCAAAATTAAAAATGAAAATGTATTTATTCTGTAGGTAATAATAATTACACTTAGAAAAGTCAATAGTCTAATAACAAGGCACACTAAACTCGTCGACGAAGATTGGCTAAAAGTAAACAGCAGCCTATCTCCACCGGCGAGTTGCTGGTTCCAAATGTAGTACCCCGAGGAAAACTAGCAAGAAACTCAAATTCAAAACACTTTTATTCGTTGCTCCCTGTAATTGAGGAGCAAAACATCACTTTTCGAATAGATGGTATGAAAAAGATTCTGATGTCGCCAGCTAAAAGCAGCATCGTGTGACCCTCGGAACCGGTTGTCGAATGTCGAAAATGGGAAGGTCGAGAGGAAAACCGCAGAGAGATTCTCCGAAACACCTGCCCATAACGCTATAAATCATGAAGCGTTCGGTAACACCGGTTTTTAAACGACGTTGACGAATAATGAACGATGTTCTTAGCAAATATCTACACATAGAGAAATTATTCTGAGCTTGATACTGAGATAATGAACGGTCGCGATTGGTGGCCGGTCGAGGTCGTGAACTGCAAACTACAGACCTGAATTTAGAGATACAGTATTCAAACAAAGAATACTCAAAAACGTTATTCAGGATTCAGGAACAAGTATTTTATTAAACAAGGGAATAAAGTTGCTCTACAAATAATAGCTTTCTGAAAGTTTCCTGACCCCAGCTTACATTTTAGAATACCTTTAATACTAATTAGTTACAGGACTTAAAAGGCTTTTAGGCACAAGTTTATAAGTAGACTAGCACCGGTTCATGGCTTTCACCCGCGTAGTTTTCGTTTACGTTGGAATACGGGGAAAAAATATGTATGTTACTCCCTGATAATAAATAAATGTTCTGGCTGTTCAGGTCTTTCTGCCAATCGCTGTATACTTGCCAGCTCTGGACGGAATACACGAAGCGGTCGCTAGATGGCAATCGTGTTCAATATAATAATATCGTTAGGCACCTCATGGGGTTGAAACGTTACTGCAGTGCATCTGAAATGTTTTTCAAGGCTCGAGTGAACACGTTCAATGCCATCCAGAGAAGCAGGATAGGGACGTTTATGTCCAGGGTTGCAAGCTGCAAAAATTTCATCATACGCGAGTTGGCAGAGAGACTTCCAGCCACCACCACCTATAGACGATGGCTTGCTATTGCTGCCTAGAATTTAGACACTCAGTTTTTCTGAATACCTAGTTTGTAGTTATTTTTATTTTTGTAGCTGGTGTGATATGATATGGATGTAAATCTGAAATAAAGTATTATTATTATTATAAATAAATAAAAATAAATTGTGGGACACAATTTACACGCGGTTATTCAGTCCCAATCTAGGTAGGGCCTGTACTATGGGTCCTGAACAACTGATAAACATACTTAAATAAACATTAAACACCCAGACACGAAGCCAACAGACATGTTCATGCACAGAAATGTTGGCCCCGAACGGGGATCGAACCCGCGACCTCCAACCCACAAGGCAGGGTCACTACCAACTGAGCCAACAGGCCCGCCAATAATGTACTCGTAGCTTTCCTGTGCTGAAAGCATTTTTAAAATCGATTTAGTAAGTAGTTTAGACTTAAAAGCTTAAACTAACAAAGTCACTTTGCCATTTATAATATTTAGGATAGGATAGGATTATGTGGTTCTTGTTATTTCTTCTTTAATATCCATATTTTTGAACCGACTTAAAAAAAGGGGAAGGTTTCTCAATTTGACCGTATACGAGTATATCGTCGTTTATGAACCGATTTTGATGATTCCCTTTTTGTTGGAAAGATGATATCAAAACGGCGGTACCATGATAAAGAAACCAGGATCTGATGATGGCATCCCAGAGAAATCGAGGGGAACCTTCGCAAATCGTAGTGGCGACTAGTACTTTTTTAGTTTCCTCTTTCCTCTCGGTCTTATTACATTGTTATTCTTAAAATGTACGTAAATAAGGAACTCACCGGCAAATATCAGTGTTGATGGCATACAAGGATGTTTCCCGGTCGATGAAGGGCGCGAAGATACCGGAGTCAGTGCCGTTGATCATGTTGCAGACGCCTGGCAGGCCCTCCTGGTCCATCCAGTAGTTGAAGTGTGGCAGCCCCGCAAACTCCGTGATGCGGGCCAGGTCGCCGGGGTCCTCCAGTCCTCGACGCACCACGTACTCACTGCTCGGGTTGCCATTTCTCTGATAATCACAACTTTTAGTTATATAAGAGCAAAGAGATTAAAATATAATAGGACATAGAGTGGGCATTAGGAATAGTAAAACCTTCCTCTTGCATCACTCTATCTATTAAAAAAAAACGCATCAAAATCCGTTGCGTAGTTTTAAAGATTTAAGCATACATAGGGACTTTAGGGACACAGAGAAAGCGACTTTGTTTTATACTATGTAGTGATAGTGTTTGTTGACATGTAAAATTTAAAATGATTGTATTAAATTGTTTTTTATGTTAGATATTCGAAAACAACGTACATTGTTTATGAAATACTACTAGTCCAATAACAACACCACTTAGGTATGTATCTAGTTCTTGGTAAAGAAATAATTGCACGGAATCCAAGCTACGACTAGATATTTGAGAAATGGAAGGCTATGGCAAATCATCCTATTAAACCTATTAAGAAAAAAAACACAGGTATTATCGCGAGCAATTAAGTCTTTGCTTGTCCTATGGGGAGATAAAAACACGTTTTTTGTGAGCGAGATGATTAATGGTTTAATTAATCAGAAGTTGAAGGAAAAAAAGGGAAACTCTTCCTTCAAATGTCTTTGGGTCAAATTTGTAATAATTCATTGGTAATAAATAATGGGACACACACACAGGCTTATTTATCCCCAACAAACATGTTCATACAAATGTTAGCCCTGAGCGGGATTTGAACCTGCGACCTCTGAAGAAGACTAGGACGGTTAAAGAGCACGCTTCTAATGATGATAATCAGTGAGACTCGGGTTCAAATCCTGATATGTACCAATGATTTTTTCAAAAACATACGTACATATTCATCACTAGCTCAACGGTGAATCGTGGAGAAACCCGCAGGTCTCAGAATTAATTCTGAGGCATGTCTAACAGACCGGCAGGCGTATTCACGGAGCTTCGATATTCGACTCGGAATCGGAAAATCTGTCGAACACTTTCGAGATTGGCTGATGTTTGTTGGTGTCGAAAAAAATATGTGACATAAGGATTCGAAAATTTTTTCACTCGATCTGAATCGAACGGAAACGGTATCGAGCCTCCGTGGATACGCCTGTGGGTCCGGCGATGGGCTCACCACCTATCACAATTAGGGGTCGATTATTTTCGTGAAAAGTGGGTATTTCCAGAATAAAAGGCGTGATGTTTTTTTTTTTTAGTTTCGTAACTCACGTATCTAAGCAAGGTGAAGAGCAACGACCCGTCTTCCTGCTCCTCCAAGTTCTGGGCGTCCGCGCTGAGCTCCCTGACCTGCGCGCACGCCACCAGCCCCACCAGCCCGGGGTTCTGGCAGATTCCGATGCCGTCCATCAGGAGGTCGCCCACGCGGACCTCCATGATCGGGCTGTTGAACGCCCCGAATATGCCGTTGAGGCCCGTGTTGAGGATGGGCATCAGAAGCGGGAACATCGTCTCCGACACTTGCAGGATGGCCTAAACGCGAAGTTAGTCATATTACTTTATATTAGCGGGAATAAAATATAGCCTATGTTACTTGGGGATATTCTAGCTTTCAATTGGTGAAAGAATTTTTAAAATCGTTCCAGTAGTTTTTGAGTTTATTCCTAACAAGCATACAAATCTTTCCTCTATTATTAGTATGGATATAGAGTTCAAGTTTCCGTGGGATTACGGTGATAAAATAACAAGTTGAGTAGACACAGGTCGACGTTTAAATGGTGTATTGTAATTTAAAATACCAATATATAGGATTAAATTAAGTCATTATTTTTTCTTAAATAATATAATTTTGCATAAGTTGATAAATTTTATAATAATTTATATCCTATTATGTCACTCCCAGAAATCTGGAAATTTATTACAAATAGCAGCGTCCACAGTAGTTTTTGCGTAATGCGTGCACAGACATACAGACAGAAAAATTGGTGTTTTGATATCTACCTCAGCAAATATCGTCACTGCAGCAATTTTTTTTCCAAAAATATTTCATGTACAGGCTCGGCTTCGTTAGTTTTATTATATCTATCTGATTTGTGCATGTTGCTGTGACGTGACCTACATATTGGCCCCTGGATTAATTAATTTGTGCAATACTGAGTACGGATATCTCCATAACACAGTGTGTATCAATTAGTTCTGCGAACCAATTAATCCATCTATTGAAACTGTGATGTCCAGTCTCACAGTCTCACAGCCTGAATGGACATCGGTCCACAGCAAGTCGCTAATTAACGATATCAACAATGGGTACGCATTACATACATGCAAAACCCTGCTCTAACCTAACACTTCATTGCACTTCACTTGCTTGGAGAAATGGAATATTTATTAACCGACTTCAAAAAAAGAAGGAGGTTCTCCATTCGTCGCGTATCCATCTAAATCTGAAACAATTTTTTTTTAACAAGTTTAGTCCCATATAAGTTTAGTGAATCTGATGGAAAACTTCAGGTAGAGCACGGAACTCTTCAACGGACATCAGCAAATCACTCGCTATCAGTATTCTTTCAAGTCGGTTTATACTTATGTTTAAAATTTTGATTATTAATACGCCAGATTATTTTGTTATCGGTGATTACATTTTAGGTATAATTCGCTTATCTAACGTGTAGGATGGCTAAACACGCTTGCTTATCTATCACAATATATTCGGAGTTCATAAATTATAGAAATAGTAATCATAAGATGTAGAGTAAGTTCGGACGGCCGGCTTAGCCGTGAATATAATTTGTGAAGATGGAACAGGTTAAATTAAAAAAATAACATATTATTTTCTATATGTACAAAAAGTACACTTAAAAATGACAATAAGCTAATAACAAGGCACTCTAAACTGTCCATGAAGATTGGCTAAATGTAAACAGCAGCCCATCTTCACCGACGAGTTGCTGGTTCCAATTGCAGTACCGAGAAGAACCAGCAACAAACTCAAGGGCAGCTCTTTTTAATCTCATGTCTACAATAAAATAAAATAAATAATCTCACGCGTTATATCCCCGAGGTGGTAGGCAGAGGTATTCCATTTCTGGATATATCCACTTTTCACCAGATATTCTTTGGACCCCTAAACGTGGTAGGTGGTGAACCCTAATATCGCCGGAACGGGTCTGTTTACACTAACTCAGAATTAATTCTGGTGCCTGCGGGTTTCCTCACGATGTTTTCCTTCACCGTCGACCTAGTGATAAATATGTACGTAAGTTTCGAAAAACTCATTGGTACATGCCCAGATTCGAACCCGAGCCTCACTGATTTTCATCACGTGAAGCAGGAACCGTGAGGCTACCACTGCTCTTCTCATGTCTACTATATATCTATTGTTATCGTTCAGTTGCCAGAGAATGTATTATTTTACATTAATAATGAGTAGGATTGGAACATGAAGGTATATTTCTCTCAGTGTGGGAGGATGCTACAATGGTTTGGCTGGGATGCCCGGAGGTGAGGTCATAGGGAAGGTCATTCCAGGCGCAGTCGCAGTTGCAGCGGTGGAACCCTGCTGCCGGGTTGCATTGTTTACGCACACAAACAGCCCTTCCATGAAAGGCGGACATTTTAGCCGCCTGGAAATTCAATTCTATTAAATTTTCGAACGAAAATTAAATTCCACTGTGAACTCTATCGCACATCACAGGTCCAAAAAGTTATTTAATAAATCTAAGGGAAATATTTCATGCGTACGATTTTAGAACAAATACATGGAATGTTTTAGAAATCTAGACAAAGCCCTGGTTCGTACCAAAACAACTAAAATGCATACAGAAATTGTCGGCCTCGAAGTAATATTCAGGAACTGAAATTAGAGTCAGTTTATGTGCAACTCCGGTCCGGGTATCAAATGAAATTTTGGGTTTTGTTTAGAAAGTTTCAAACGCGTATAGTTTAAAAGCTTAAGTTACGTACGAAATAACGATTAAGTAATAACTTAAGGTAGAGAACGGAACTCCTCAACGAACATCAGCAAATCACTCACTATCAGCGTATAAGGTTTAGTAACAGTAGGATAGTACCTACATACTACATATGCTCACTCCTTTCTCCCGAAGGGGTAGGCAGAGACAATAGACCGCCACCTGCTACGATCCTGGCACACCTCTCACGCCTTATTAACATCCATCAATACATTAATACAGTATGTAATGGATGTTTAATTTGCAAATTCTTCTTAGTGCCACTCATTGAAGTCTGTTTTTATTAAAAGTAAAATAAAAATTATGTATTTATTTATATGTAGGTACTTAATTAAAAATTATGATTATGTCATTATTATACACGTGGCGAACGGGTCGCACTTTTTGCTGCTATTAAAACTAATAAGCTGTTAGCGTATTGAATAATTTAATAACAATAGGCTGAAAAACTGGAAACTGTCGCATTAGAGCGCGTGGGAAAAAGACCGCAATCCGTTTTATTTACGGCTGGAAGGTAATTGAGTTGTCTCAACTCAATTCGCCGCTTGTTCGGTACATCACGCGTCGGGAAACGAAGCGCAGAAATTAATCGATGAATATTTATCGAAAACCAGAGGGTGCACGGGTGCAATTCTTTTGCTGTGGATTTTCTAGATAAAAATCTTTCTAGGTGTAGGTCTGTAATCAAGTGGTGTAGGTACTTCATGCATGCAGCAATTGTTTTTTATATAGTCTAGTGACCGGTCCCGTTTTTCCAAAAAAACATCTATCATACACCTTTTCCAGCAATATAAAAAACAAAAGAACAGCTAAATCCGAACTGCTCTAAACCCGCTTTAGATGGACCTCAAAAATACCGTTTCGAACATTTATATTATCACATATTGATCAGTTGATTACATTACATTTCTCTTCTAGGCTATGGCCTATGACAGAATAACAGCGGTTGCTGGATCCCAGTAGGCATTCAGCTGAGTCAAGTACCTGAAGTACCTACTGTTTCTTTCTATGTTTTTATACTGTTAATGTTCCTGTTGCAAATAAATACTTTCATTATTGTTATTTCAAATAAGTCACTTCTCGGAATGTGATCATTTGCTAAAACGACCAAGTGTGTACACGCTACTTAGAAACGACCGTGGGTTAGCCAAGTTCGGAAATATAAATCGAAAGAAATAATTATTATTATATCCTCTAAAGTGTGTACACGAGAGAGAAAACACAATACACAGATATACCGAGGTTCAACACAGCTAGGCTACATGTATATCTTGATTGAGCCCAATTGTGTCAGTAGCCAGTACTAACTCGGTTCGCGTTACGGCTCAACAGTTCCTTACCCCCCCCCCCCTCCCCCGTAAGCTTTGACAATGCCTCTCGCCCGAACCACAGCGCACGGTACATCATAATATTCCCGAGCACTAGTAGATGAATAATAAAGCCTTGAATTCACGTTATTGGATTCGAGCAACAGGATTAGTGTTTACTGCGAAGTAGAAATGCAATCTAAGGTAGTTGTTTTGACAATATAAAGATTATTCTGCGTTTGTCGAATCTAAACAATGGAGGAGTAGTTTACGGACTAAGACCTCTAAAGTATCATACATACATACGGGGCCGTGTCTATAAATGAAATATTTTTGATAATTTTAGCGGTAGTGTAATATAGTTCAGTATAGTTAATCAATGTACTTAAATAGCAAAACCCCATTTTTTTGAAATTTTTACTGGTCTTTCTGTCTGGTGTCTGGACGCAAACACTACTGACGGATTTTAATGTTATTTAGTGTGGAGATAACTGAGTAACCGGGTTATCATCTAGAGCGAGAGAATGTGTCATTCAAACGGGAAAATTATAAAACTGGGTTTAAAAAGATAAATACTTGCTATAGAAACTTGAAATATGGTATGTACCTATAGGTGTCTTATATGTTGTAGGAAACCGCTCTAAAGGGATTTTCGGAAATTCCTACGAGAACAGTAATAAACTGGACCCGCGCGGCCAACGCCGCTGGGCACCCCCTACTACACAATAATATTATATTTGAGAGAATATCGGTTCGGTCACGCATTCAGGGGCAAGCTCCTCTGCCTTTTACTGGGGTAATAAAGACTGCTCACGTGGTATGGTACGTTGACGATGGTGACCAGGTCGTCCTCCGTGTGCGGGAAGGAGCTCTCCGCGTCGAACTCGAACTGGTCCAGCACGCGGTAAGTGAGCTGGTCCTCCTCGACCTTCTCCACCAACCGTTGCTGGTATATCCTTAGCACAATCACGTAATATTATGTACACGTCATCATCAAACAGGGGTCCAATTCCACTAAATGTCAACGGTTATAGTTGGATGACAATGACATGTCAATGCAAATGGTCAGTCAATGGTGTTATTTGGCACAACTCATGTCATGTCATCCAACTATAACCGTTGACATTTAGTGGAATTAGCCCCCTTTCAACAGCCCATTGCTGAGGTAAGGGTCTTCTTTTCAGACATGAGGAAGGAAGCGTGTCCACCGCGGATTGGGAGAATGTAAATCGTCAAGATATTAGGGTTAACTAAAGGTGGATAAGATTTCGTTAAGTAAAGTCTCATTCTAAATCGATATGCTAGAGGTAGAGTAGTTAAAATCCTGTCAGTGGAGTTTAAAGGAAAGTCTGGGAATTTATCATCTCAGCATGTGTTTCTTTTGTTGATCTTAGATATCTTTTGAAAAACCCAATGGTAAAGGTCTGCCTCCTAACTGAGACGGTTTGTAGATGCTAGGGGCGGGAGGTTCACGGATGACGTCACAGCAGTGCTAATGGCGATTTAACACGTTACACGCACCCGCGCACTGCCCGCGGTAGGTGGTGGTGGTGAAGCGGATTTTGTAGCGCTGCGGTAAGGCGGTTTACGCGCCTGTCGGCGCGGATAGATTTATTTAACGCTAAAAAAAATGTCTTCCCATTGTTTCATTTTAAATGGTCTATTAGGTGATATAATGACTGTGTGCTTTTCATTTCCCAGATAGCAGAGCGACTTTCAATCTCCGAAATAAACTTTCGACATCGAAATCCATTTTTAACACGTTCTGCACTCATGACGATTCCCGTGTGTGAGGAGCCACCCCTTCGCGCTGCAATCCGCGCGGAGAGGCGGTGGCGGCGAGAGCACCGCTAGACCGCGCGGTCGGGCGGTGTCTTTGAGTATTATACCAACAGGAGACGTCACGCGCACTAGTTTCTTTGCAAAAAAGTCTGCCAATTTCTGCGCGGGGGACGAGGAAACAAACACAAATAATGTTAAAACTAACGCTTTTTTTGACAAAACAATTAAACACTAGCTTGAACTAGATGCACACAAATACATTCACCAGTCCAAGCACTCCGTGAACTCAAAAAAACTAATTGTATTTAACAGGTATGCGTGTTGACCTACACGTTTTTTTGGCAGAGGGGAACGCCTGTCAGTGGCGTCTCCGGTTGGTTTAATACTCAAAGGGCGGTGTACGTGTTAACGGATTTATTATAAGTCAATGCGACATGAGATCCGCTTCACCGCCTACCGCGTCGGTGCGCGGTGCCGTGCTTTAATCGCCTTAAAATTGATAGTGCTGTAACGTCATCCGTAATCGCAGCTACCTCGGGAACAGTCTCAGTTAAGCATTAGATGAGCTTAATCCTCTAGGGCTATCACAGAAATAGGTAGGTACAGACAAGAGCACGTGGAACTTGACAAATTGGACTTTTTAACGTTCTTATTACAATCGCCTTAGAGATCAAACTCGCACTACAAGTGTCAAGCTTCATGTTTAACATACTTGTAGATGTAAGGTCCAGCTTCGACCATGTGCGGGATCTCTCCGGCGAGGACCTCAGCGGGGTTGCTGATGGTCCACACGCGCACCGTGAAGTTCAGCGGGAACGGTACCGTCTCGAACCTCTCCATCTGGATTGTGTCGTTTATCAGCACCATCTCCTGGAATGGGAAAGTAATGTTTTGGTGTAAAGTTTAGAAATATTTACGGAAAACGCCGCAACCCTTACTAAAAGGTCACACAGTCTCTGAAGGCAGTTATAGGTGCCTATGTACTTACTTATTTAGAAATGATTCCTAATGTTAGACAAGTACTTTGCAAAATGGCGTATTACAAACTCTTTACGCGAGGAGTGCCTAATTCGTAAATAGACTTATTCGCGTTACCTATAAAGAGAGATCTAGATAGATAGAGAGATAAAGAGGATAGACTAGATATAAATGACAGTCATGCTTAGAACAAATTTCCTCCAGCACAGCGCAATTTGTACCCTAATACCGCGAAAAATAACCAAATGATGTAACCCAATTTTGATTAAAAAAATAATGTGTAGTGAATTTTCTTGCCCCGATTCTTCTCCTCAACCCAAAGAGATTAAAAGTCAAAGTCAAAAGTCAAAGTCAAAATGTTTTATTCAAGTCCACTTATTGAACGTCATTTCAACTCCACCGCTTCAGCATGTATGGTTGAGGAGAAGAAGCAGGGCAAGAAACTCCTCAACACAATATTCTTTTAATCAATTGTTACATATTACTAAATTGGGTTACATAATTTCGTTTGTTTTTCGCTATCGTATTCCCCGGACTGGAGGAAATCTGTTCCAAGCATCACTGTCATTTAAAATATATTTTAATCTGTTTGCCTCAACCATACATGCTGAAGCGGTGGAGTAAAAATGGCTTTCAATAAGTATAAGTCCCTTTTTTGAGTAAAACATTTTGATTTTAACAGAATTGTAGTTGATAAGATGACTGTTAATTCCTCCATCCTCGTTACCAATAACAAATACAAAATTGTGTTGAATAGATGTCAAAAACGTCACCAAGACATTATCAATGAAAAAAGCAGCAGTCAATAAGCATTAAAGAGTATATCCATAGGTACCTACTCTTTTCTGCTATTTTCTGGATATGACTGAATGAAAATTAGCCTTAATTAGCATACGCAATTTTATTAGGTTACCAACTTCAATGATCCCGTTATTACCGTTCCCGTTGCAGTTTTGCAAAACCCTTTCGTACGTATGTATCACTAGCTCGACGGTGAAGGAAAACATCACGAGAAACCCGCAGGTCTCAGAATTAATTCTGAATCACGTTTAGGGGTCCAATAAGTATATCTCGTGAAATGTGGTTATATCCAGTAATGGAATACCTCTGCCTGCCCCCTCGGGGATAAAAGGCGTGAGATTATTTATTTAATTATTTTATTTTTCGTTCCGGTTTCCTACGACATAATATAAGACACCCACATACCATATTTCAAGTCTAGTCGTTATCGTTTCGGAGTGGTGAATATTTTATCCTAATAAGCAGATTTTATATTCTCCTGTTGGAATGAGATAATTTTCTATAGTAAAAAGTACCTTAAATTTTGAACCGGTTACTCTGTTATCTCCACATCAAGTTTCATCAAAATCCGTTCAGTAGTTTTCGCGTGATACATGCACAGTCAGATACAAGTTGGTTATTTGATATTGTAATCAATGACTATGTAGACTACGCGAAAATTTTCATATAATACACAGCCTCATTACAGTTTACAAGTAGATTATATGTAAACTTATACGTTGTTTTCAATCGGCAATTTAATTAGCCAATGGTTGATATTTTTGGCCACTAGCTGTTTGCCATGAAATGATAATATATTTTGAAAATTCTTTCATTTAAAATTGAGTTGTACAATAATTATCTCTGCATAGTATAAATAAAACAAAGTCGCTTGCGACGTCTGGCAACGGCATACAATTTCAACGCAAGACGTAAAATTCGCTACGCAAAACATCACATTCGCAAAATCTCTACATCGCAATGTAAGTAGGTATAGGTACCTACACTTTATCTAAAGTAGGATTAGATAAACCAGAGAAGACGATCTTGTCATTAGAGTTTGAGTCAAGTGCAAGTCAGACAATAAAGATATTTTTTTGTGAACACAACATCTACTTTTATTTGTATTTTAGACATTTTATAAATTGACAGCTGTGCGACATCAAGACAAATGAAAATATGTACGTAACTATATAATGTGAAAATGAATATCAAAGACTTTTCTTGCAACGTCTTTGATGAATCCTTTTATTTTTCCGTCCATAATATAAAAAAAAAAATTATATCGAGCCGGGAAACCATTACTTATGGCTATTCCGCTATAGCATTACATAAAACCAACGCATTAGCAGTTTAGTTGTTGAAATAGGCAAATGTGGTGGAAAGAGCTGCACCATAAGGTGTAGGCAACTGAAAAATATTTTGATGTATTTGGTTATTGGCATATTATTATTAAGATACATTCGAGTAAATAAAGTAACCCAGTGTTTCGCTTAATTTTATCAATGACCTGATATTATGATATTATAGATAACTAAAATATGCATGATAAGATGGATTACTTCTAGTTAGGTACAGGCAGAAACACTCCCAAGTACCTACCTACATAATAATTTACATCTTTTAATTAACCGGAAATATTGCAGGAAAGAGACTCGTATGACGTTGATCGTTGCAAACCACTACGGATTAAAACATAAAATTATGTACCTGTCCGCGTTTAATAAACAGATATACTTAGATACCTACTTACTATAATAGTAAATTAACGACTCCTAGGTACAATGTCAATACAACTTCCGCAAAATAACACCTGAGTCTTTAGGCCAGTAGCACAAACAGCGTTCAGATTTTCTATAATTTTACTTGCTTACAATAAAATTGTAAAACTATTTCTATAATAGACTCGTCTTTGTAACAGTCATTTTTTTCTGTAGGTACAAAAAGTACACTTAGATAGGTCAATAGTCTCATAACAAGGCACTCTAAATTCGTGCATGAAAATTGGCTGAATGTAAACAGCAGCCCATCTCCACCGACGAGAAATGCAGTAGGTAGGTACCTACTTACCCCGAGAAGAACTAGCAAGAAACTCAAGGGCAGCTCTTTTTAATCTCATGTCTTACTAGGTAGTACCTACTTACCTAAATGTGGTTTACAATAATTATTATGATTAATAGCATATTATAAATTACATAGCGTCGAGTCGGTTAATCCCATGCATGTTGGTCTACTAAGTAGTCTGTAATTTTATAGTAGCCTTATTTTTGTAATGTTAAATATGCATCTTTTGTAATTCAATGGGAATCTTACGCATTGGTTTTAACAGTAATGTTGCACAAAACCTAAAACCTACCTATTTTTAGAGTGAATGTGTCTTCTACCACCGCGTTAATCGCAACGGGACAGAAAATACAGATACCTAGATGCGGGACAGTTCTCAGAGGTGGGGGGAAGACTTTGTCCCGTCACAAGACGCCCACGAGAAGGAGCAGGAACTACCTACATGGAATCAAAGGGAACTGTGCATCACTGCACCCAAAAGATATAACGATTTGTGTTTTGCCTTTGTCTTTGTCGTCGCGATTTTCAAAAATTCTATGTGTCCATGCTGCAGAGATAAATATGTTTTACGTTACTTAGGTTACTGGTGCAAAGTGCACCAACTTACCATATGCTCGTAAATCTTTCGATAATTAGTAGTGGTTTAAGATAAATAGCTTACAATTAACATGATAAGTAAAGCACAGTTTATACATTACATAACTATCTATAATTATCTTCAAATTAGAGATATGACGTAGATAATTTCATAAAGTATTTCGTTTGGTAATTACCATTGACTTGTGTTTTGGTTAAGACTATAAATTTGAGGACCTGGGTACCTAGTTCTTCTGAACTATTGTATTCCTGACTGAGCTGGAAGTAGGTAGGTAGGTACCTACAGAGACGACAGCCTTTCCGTGAATAAGTCCCAAGAGTTTGAGGCAAAATATACATTTTACCTTTGTACTTACAGTACCTATTGGGTCAGTCGGGTCTACTATGACATTGTGTAAGTACCTTAGTCTTACCTACAGTTTAATCACATCGTAGTCATAAAATCTTCTTTCACAAATTATAGTTAGGTTCGATTGAGTACGGAGACAAACACAGGATTTTATATTGTATCATATTAGACTTCAAGAGGGCGACAAATTAAAATAATAGTAGGTACCTACCTCGTACCTATAGGTGTACCTAATTAATGTACCTACTGACAGAATCTCGCCAATTCGTCCGTACTTAAAAAAAACACCATGGACTCATAAGTATGTATCAGTGGTGGCGGATCGTCAAAAATGAAAGTATATCTGCGAACACGGATCCGAATATTTAGTGTCAAGATCCGCGGATGTAGACACGGATACCGATCTTTATTTTCTCACTCAATCGGTGCATTAATTAATAACAAAAACAAATAACTTTCTATGTGTACCTAATAGCAATCTCTAAGATAGTTGATTTAGTAGATATCTTAATAGTGGGAACAAACCAAATTATATACTATTGGTATGGTAACTTACTCTGAATGATTTTTTAAAATTATAACATGTTAATAAGTAGGTGAAAAGTATTTTTCAACCGGACCACTAGTTTTTCAGTTTATTCGTTACAAACGTACAATCACAAATCGTCGTATTCACGGAGATTCGATATACGACTCTGTTGAATCCTTAAGTCAAATAGGTATGACATCTGTTGAATAGCCCATCTCGAAACTTTTCGTCAGATTTTCCGATTCCGAGTCGAATATCAAATATCCGTGAATACGCGCTGTTCTCCTACGACGATCACCAACCGGTGGCCAACTTACGTTGACGATGAGCGTCTCCACGATGCCCGGCACGACCGCGTAGCCCACCACGCTGATGGTGACCACCAGCGCCGCTCCCACCACCGCCGTCGTCAGTCCACACGCGAACATCCCACACATCCTTACTCTATACCGACACCAGCTACTTACTGAAGCAATTAGGGGGGCAGCTATCTTTAAATGCACGTTTCGCTGCCGATAAACGATATTGAGAGACCCAGATTATGATAAATTTGCAAGATAACGTTTATTTAACAATATCATTTAGGGGGTCCGCTCCGCAATTTTTATATTGTATTCCACTAAAGCCGGTCTGGTAACAATTCCGAGGCATAATAAGTATGTATTGTCACCGTGCGCCTGTGAGAACCTCCTGCCTGACCGGCTAGTACTGTTTATCATCTGTAAAAATTCAAATCTATTTGAAGTGTACTAATTACTACACTGTGACGTCATCACTTTTATTACCAACTAGCGGATGCCCAGCAGCGTTGCCCGCGCGGATTCTGTTTATTCCCGTTCCCGTGGGAATTTCCGAAAATCCCATCATAGTGGTTGCCTACGACATATTTAAGACACCTACATACCATATTTCAAATAGCGGGTGTCCAGCGGCGTTTTCCCGCGTGGATTCAGTTTATTCCCGTTCCCGTGGGAATTTCCAAAAATCCCTATATACCAATTTCCTACGACATATAAGACACCTTCATACCATTTTTCAAGTTTCTAGGTGTTATCGTTTCGTAGTACGTATTTCTCTTTTTATCCAGTTTTTTATAATTTCCCGTGGGAATGAGATATTTTCCTGGAATAAAAAGTACCCTAGATGTTGACCCGGGTACTCAGTTATCTCCATACCAAATTTCATCAAAATCCTTCCAGTAGTTTTTGAGTGATGCGTGCACAACCAGACAGACAGACAGACAGACAGACAAAAATTCCAAAAATTGGTGTTTCGGTATCTATATCGATAACTATATACACTACCGTTAAAATTTTCAAAAAATATTTAATGTACAGACACGGCCCCGTTAGAGTTTTATTATATGTATAGATTGCTTTATTTTGATGGATGGTTTTATTATCGTTAAATTCCTACTATGCAAATAAATAAATTGTGGAACTAGGCAGAGCCTGACTATGAGTACTAAACAACTTATAGACATACTTAAATAAATATTAATCACCCAGACACGAAGCCAACAGACATGTTTATGAACACAAATGTTGGCCCCGAGCGGGGATCGAACCCGCGACCTCCGACTCAGAAGGCAGGCACTACCAACTGAGCCGTCAGAAGCCAGGTAAATGAGAAAGTAGTTTGCTTGTCTGTTTTACCTCGGCCTGATGCGAGACTACATCTTGAGATAAGACAACATAGTATACTTTACTTTAGTATTGCTCTTTCTAAATAAGAATCTTTTATCTTTTTTCATTCCGAAAGATAACACGCATCAAGATCTATTTTGCTATAATAGTGAACATCGAAAAACATCTTTAAATGTTTCTTTTTAATGCATTATTACCGGTATTATTACTCAAAATGTAATTGTGATACACTCGACTACCGTACTGAGTTATATTATGAAATATATTATTGCAGACTAAAATAAACAAGATTTATCGAGGGACGATTAACACACGGATTATCTAGTGATATCTTTGTAAGTATTGACCTACATGACAGTTAAATTCACCTAAAAGTATATAATATACACATGCAAGTGTAGATTTAGGCAAGATTAATAGTAAACATACATATTTTGGGACATGTTTGGTCCCATTAGGGTCGCGACACATCTGCGGAACGTACAGCGCCGAAGGTTCGGTGAACAACATACATTACGGTTGACGCGGGTGGCTGATCCATTTATCTTTAAAGTGAAACGTCAATGTATTTTGTTCAGCGAACCTTCGGCGCTGTACGTTCCGCAGATGTGGCGCGACCCTTAGGGGCCCGAAGCACGAAGAAAATCCAGGGAACATCTTCAATAAAACATCTTTGATTAAAATGGACACAAATTTATTTTAGGTAATAGCTTGTTTGGTAATTGACTGAAGAATAAAAATAAATGCATCATTAAAATAATCCTCATTTTCGGCTTAGCAATTTTACTTAACAGTAACTGTTCTAACTCGTTGTATTACATCTAATAGATTTCATTTAACATTTCATTCATTTCATTTAACAGACTGAGATCAGAGGCAAGTTAAAAGACCGACACTTAACTAACGACGTCACGAGAACATATTACAGACAGCCAGTGAGATAGTACCGCTACACAGATATACATACCACAACTTATATGTGTTAAAATGCGATACAAAATACATTTATATGATTAAAACATATATGATTACGGCTCATTTAGACCGTGCAATAAAATGCCCTATATTTAGACATCCAGTTAATAGGCCGTGCGCCATGTAACACTAGTTAAAATCCAATACAGTGAGTACAGAGACAATAAACATACCAATATATCAGTCTGACATATCTTTCTTCGTACCGTGTCGGTCGAACGTCAGTCCATCCCCTTGAGCGTACCACCGGCGGTTCAAACTTGCGCCCCCCACATCGGTCGGTAATGACAGTAAAATGTCAATTCAGCCGAATTTACATTACGAAACTAGTGACACGCCATTAATTTCATCGACAATTTCATGTATAACAACGCATGCATTAAATGCATGACACAAACTAATTCATAGTTTCGTGCCATGCGCAATTTGTTGATGAAACTAATGTCATGCCACTAATTCCACCGTCTAAACGTCGTGTCTAAACTAGTGTCGCTAAACCATCTGTGCGACAATATTACGCTGCAAAATAAAGTTCAGATGCCTTCGGAGCGATGTGATTTCACTACACTATTAACATCACGAAAGTACTTTTATAAGTGCTATAACTAATTTCGTCATACGTGTCGCTAATTTCGCAATGTAAATTCTGCTTTATATGAAAGTATAGTAAACACATAATCGCGTGCGTCAGCCTTCGGTCCCGAGTGATCGTTCGAAGTCCCGGTCCCCTTGAGTCCCCTACAGCTTGAGGATGGAGTCTATGGAGAAGTCTGGCTTGCGGCGCTGCTCCAGCATGATGAATGGCGGCCCCGCGCCAGACTCCTTTCAGCTGGGCTTCTGCTGGACTTCGCGCATTAGCAACTGCAATTTAATACATTTGATGGATAGGTCCGTAGGTACAGATTAAGTGTTATATAGTGTAAGGACATAGTGTCGGTCGACACATGAGATAACTGTTGGTGTGTCAACCATTGGGTGTTTTACTCTACATATTTTATTGTGATCAATTATGTTAAGACTATACAGTAACTGTAGTACAATAGCTGATTTATTTTCTGATTCTCCATGTGTGTTTCGTCGGAATATATGAATAATAAAAACTATACAGGGTGGATTTTTGAGACGGGTCAGTAAGGGCAGGTACCTTAACCGTTATAGTTACAGGAAAACGTTCCTATGAGACCATCCCTAACTTTTTAAGATATTATGAACTGCATTCACAGATTTTTGAGAAAATGTACAGTCAGCGAAAAAAATGCTAAAATAAAAAAATAATGCCAATTGATCCTATTTCATGTGGGGATCAAAAGACTCCGTGAGACCATTTAAGGTAAGAGTACTAGAAATGACAAAAATCGCCAAAAACTTTTTTTTTACATTTTGTACTAAAAAACCAAAATCGTTATCTTTTGAATATAATCTGAATGAATATACAGGTATTCAACTGTCTAAACCAGCAACTCGTCGGTGGAGATGGGCTGCTGTTTACATTTAGCTAATCTTCATGGACGAGTTTAGTGTTCCTTGTTATTGACGTTTGAAACTGTATTTTATATACCTACTGAAATAAAAGAATTTTGAGTTTAAATAGCTTGTTTTTAAAAATAATTGCAAATATAAGAGAAAAATAACACATGTTCTTATCTGTAGGCACTTCTATATATATATACTATACTATATATATAAATATCTTAATGCACAACCAATTGCACAAAGAAGTATATATATATATATATATATAAGAGTGTTTCATCGTCTGTGTAGTGTTCACCTGGTGGGAGCGGTCCGAGGTGATGGTCTCGGCGCGGACGGGGGGCATCGGCCCGCGGGGGGCGGAGCCGTTCTCGCGGGGGCAGCGAGGAGGCTCCGGGGGGCCAGAGGGCGACGACATCGCGTCTACGCACACATGGACACACATACTTGGTTGACTGTACAGTCGGTTTACGGATGATAATCTTACGGATTAGGCGCACAATGCATCATTCTCAAAATGCCATTTTCGCATAATGCCACACTCTCGAACATTCTGCAATAAATGGAGTTGAACAAGTATGGCACTTTGTTAGTGTGGAATATTGCGAATGTGGCATTTTGAGAATGTGGCATTTTGCGAATGTGGCATTGTGCGCCTAATCCAATTTTACGTGATCAAGTCATAAGAAAACATTAACAAAATTAGGTCGATTACTTACATTTGTCGGCCTCATTTTCCGCTCTCTAGTAACAATTATCTACGTCTTTTTATCTATACTACGTATACAGAGGACATATTTGTATGTTTCTTACGAATAAACTCAAAATCTACTGGACCGATTTTAAAAATTCTTTCACCAATGGAAAGCTAGTATATCTCTGAGTAACATGGGCTATATTTTATTCCAGTATTGCCATCGCCACCGCGAAACCGCTATTATATAATATCTTCCTGATCAATTCACCTGCGGTGAGTGGTATGGCTAGTCTCGCGTTGACCGCCAGCAGGTGATCTCGGCGCTGTAACAAACTGCCCACGTGCTCCTCCAGTCGAACGTTCTCCGTGCGCAGTTGATGCAGGCAGGACAGCAGAGACGCGACTGAACAACGAAACGACACAATGTGATTATCAACCAGAGAGATTAAAACATAATAGGGCATAGAGGAGACAAAGCGAAATTTCAAGCCGAAAAGTTATTCCGAGTGGAATAAGTCTAGTACGATTTCGACCGAAGGACAGCTCGCGTTCATACTGACTGACATGACATGCTTCAAAGTTTTGTATGAAAATATTCCCAATTCCCCTCTCAACCGACTTCAAAAACATGAGATTATCAATTCGACTGTATGGTTTTTTATGTTTGTTACCTCAGAACTTTCGACTGAGTGAATCGATTTTGATGATTCTTTTTATTTGAAAACTGGTGCTTCCCGTGTGGTCCCGTTTGGTCCAGTTCTGACAATGGCGTCCTTGAGATGACCATGTAAGTTGAAGTCGGATTTTCACTCATTCTATGTTATAAACAAAAAAACGACTTCAAACAGGAAACTAAAAAAAGTAAAAAAGCACTAGTCGATACTACGATTTTCGAAGGTTCCCCTCGATTTCTCTGGGATGCCATCATCAGATCCTGGTTTCCTTATCATGGTACCACCGTTGGAATATCACCTTTACAACAAAAAAAGAATCATCAAAATCGGTCATAAACGACGAAGTTATCCATGACCACACATAAAAAAAAATACGGTTGAGAATTGGGAAACCTCCTCCATTAATGATTAGTAGCAATTTGATTTCGATACAGTCAAATACCCAATGGGGAACTTGCATAAAATTTTGTTTTTAATTTTATCCTCAAGATTTTAGGATTACATAAAAATACCAAAAAGAAAAAAAGAAAAATATACACAAATAATGTAATTGCAAATCAAAAAATTACATTTCAAAGTTCGCACGTAAGCACCGGCTTGACGTGACGTCACTCGTCGCTAATTCGTGTTTCAAATTACGTCTTATACAGGATGTCCCAGAAGTCAACGATAAGCCGGAAACCAGCGATAGGCCTAGTCATGAGGGTAATCAGAAAAATATAAAAAAAAATCTATGTTCTTTTTTCAAAATGTTATGAAAGTTTAAAAAAATCCTAAAAAACACACCTGTAATGAACTTTCTTGTACCGTGACTGTAAATATTTACTTTTTGAATATTTTTTTTTCTGTAATGCTATAATGAATAGCCGTGCTACAATTTACAATAAAAAAAAATTACATAACTGCCTCACTTTTAAGTAAAAAGTTTAATTTGTTTCCAACATTGAATTCTAAATAATTTCATCAACCAAATTAAACCAGCTGTACTGTAAAAAAAATGTATGGCTACTATTTTGGCAAGTATACTTAAAAGTTGACGCATTTAGTCTAAATTCTAAAATGGTATAACACATGCTAGGTTTTGTTATAGTTGAGGCATGAAAATTTTTTTCTCGATGAATCCGGATTCTATGCCAATCTAATTTAATGAGGTGAAATGTTGGTAACGCAACCTTAAGTCTGCAGCTGACCTGAACTAAGCCTTTTTATCCTCTTTCTTAACCCTCCTTTAAAGTAATGATACTTAAAATAAGTTTGTGTAATATTTTTTTTATTTAATGTGGTATGTTTTACAGCATTTTTATAACAAATGTTCAAACTGTTTTCGTTCAGCTAATATGCACGCTCTACATCTCCTTAAAAATGATCGAGCTATGCGCCGGGCGTGACGTTTGGAATTGATTTGTTCAGCGGCTTCTGAGATTCTTCGGCGCAGCTCTTCTAAATCTTGAATCGGATTGTGGTAGACTTTTTCCTTAATTGCACCCTAGTAAAAAAATCTATTTGATTAAGATCGGGTGACCGCGCTGGCCACGAAATTGGACCACCCTGACCAATCCACCTATTTGGATATTCTTGATCGAGAAACTCTCTGACTAGACGAGCATAATGCGCGGGGCAGCCGTCTTGCTGATACCACATGCTGCCGTAAATATTTAGCGGCACTTCTTCTAATAAATCGGGTAGTTGATTTTGTAGGAAATCTAAATAAACATATACATTTATGGTCTCTGGCAGATCAATCGGACCAATAACTGTACCGTTTAAAATGCCTGTCCACATGTTTACTTTAAAACGGTACTGTGAATGATCTTCACGCATTAGGTGAGGATTTTCCACGTGCCATTCGTGTAAATTGTGTAGGTTCATGTAACCGTCCTTTTTAAACGTTGCTTCGTCGGACCATAAAATCGTTTCAAAAAACTGGGGATCTTCAGTGTGTTTTTGCAAAATCGTTTGACAAAATCGCACTCTCTCTGGGTAGTCTCGGGGAAGCAAAGATTGTACTCGTTGTACATGGAATGGATGCAGACGGTTTTTTTTTTTCAGAATACGATGTGCACTGCTTTTACGTACTCCAAGGCTTTCCTCAATTCCACGTACGGATTTACTTGGATCTTCTTCCACAGTTTGCATGACTTCGTCCTCGTAGGGCAAAAGGGGCCTTCTTTCACCAGCCATATGATCAGGAAATCGACCTTCGGATAATGATCGATGCAGATTAATAAAAACTCGGTAATCAGGATGACGCTCTAAGTTTGGGTATCTCTCGCGATACACCCTAGCTGCAGCATTGGCGTTACATAAGCATTCTCCGTAAATAAGATGCATGTTGGCGTACTGCTGTACGGTATATCTATTTGGCATGATAACTTCACTTTACGAACTCGTAATTACACGCAAATACAATCTAAGCAACAGACTCCAAAATCTTTACTTCCGGGACGGATTTAAATCAAAGCCATCAAACAAATGACATAAACAAAAGATGTACGAATAAACAAAAATCCCTGTTAGGTTCTCTTTTCAAAATTATGAGTCCGTCTCCATTCAAAAAGATTTTAACCTGGATTTACCTAAGAAGGTTGCGTTACCAACATTTCACCTCATTAAATTAGATTGGCATAGAATCCGGATTCATCGAGAAAAAAAATTTTCATGCCTCAACTATAACAAAACCTAGCATGTGTTATACCATTTTAGAATTTAGACTAAATGCGTCAACTTTAAAGTATCTTGCCAAAATAGTAGCCATACATTTTTTTTACAGTACAGCTGGTTTAATTTGGTTGATGAAATTATTTCGAATTCAATGTTGGAAACAAATTTAACTTTTTACTTAAAAGTGAGGCAGTTATGTAATTTTTTTTTATTGTAAATTGTAGCACGGCTATTCATTATAGCATTACAGAAAAAAAATATTCAAAAAGTAAATATTTACAGTCACGGTACAAGAAAGTTCATTACAGGGTGTCCGTTTTTTAGGATTTTTGAAAACCTTCATAACATTTTGAAAAAAGAACATAGATTTTTTTTTATATTTTTCTGATTACCCTCATGACTAGGCCTATCGCTGGTTTCTGGCTTATCGTTGACTTCTGGGACATCCTGTATAGTGTTACTTAGGCCGCGTTCCTAAACCAAGATAATTATTACCTGACAGTAGTCTGTTTCAGTCACACATTATTGTTTTTCAAAGCTATCCTTCACTTTACACTTCACCGAGTGAATTTTACCTGTTTCGGAACGCGGTCTTAGAATTCAAATATTTCGCGAAAAAATCATAATTTTAGAATTTCTTTTCAGCAACGCAAGTTATTGAATAATATGATTTTAGTGCAAGTTTCCCACTGCGCCTGCGGTTCATCCAGAATGTAATGGAAGTTCATTGTATAGTACGGCAATTACTGTCGAAGTGCTGGGCCTGCTCCATGAGGAACTGCGATCCCTGCTCCCACTGCCTCTCCAACAGCTGGTCCAAGCTCTGCGCGCCCGACGAGCTGCCGCGGCCCTGGACGAACGAATCTTTTTAAATTGTTTATCGGCCTTTCTGGATTGGATTCTAGTCCACACAGCCACAGTGCTGTTTATTTTTTATTAAGGAAACAAACAGCTTATACAATAAAATCTTATAAATATTAAATTAAGTATAAATAGTACAGTAAGCCAACAAAGTTACCAATAATGTTGCCAACGTTTCTCAGGCGAAGTATAGTACTTTTCGAAATAAGCTAGAAAGAATATAGAACACTTAAAAAATGTTGTATTTTATGGAAAAATACAAAGAACAAACAAATATGTACATACTTGTAATTTTTATAAAAACTATATTGTTTACACTTCGTTAGCATTTTTTAAATGTTTTTTTTTCTCTTTGCTAAAGAAAAAAAATCTCACGCCTTTCATCCCCGAGGGGGTAGGCAGAGGTATTCCATTACTGGATATACCCACATTTCACGAGATACACTGGACCCCTAAACGTGATAGGTGGTGAGCCCATCGCCGGACCGGGTCTATTTACACATATCTCAGAATTAATTCTGAGACCTGCGGCTTTCCTCACGACGTTTTCCTTCACCGTCGAGCTAGTGATAAATATGTACGTAAGTTTTTGAAAAACTCATTGGTACATGCCAGGATTCGAACCCGACCCTCACTGATTTTCGACCGGCCCTTTAACCGTCCGGGCTATCACTGCTATAGAAGTTTTCACTTGAAAAGGAATAGATTCTTCACCTGCGCCTTGTTGATGAGGGGCGGTGGCACGAGCATGTCCCCCGCAGCGGCCCCAGCCGCGTGAGCAGCCAGCTCCGCGCTCAGCTGTTCCTGAAGGCGAGCAGCGGCCCCGCTCTCGGGGTTCAGCTCGTTGCCCAGCATGTGGGGCGCCGTGCCCAGTCTACTGAGGAAACAAACGGTCTTGTTCGATGTACGGGCTAATGAGGGGTGCATCCCAATATTTCAATGGAAATACAAAATAGGAAAAGTGGGAGTAGTATTTATATTGCGAAAAAAAAAAACGCAGTTACATATTTTAGGTATTGAAAAGTTTACCACTTTTAATGAATAGATTAAAATTAAAACAAGACTCTCGGTATTAAAAAACAAATACTCGTTTGAACGAAATTAAATGTCTAAGGAAATTATCTAAAGAGGAAATAAATTGTTTCTGTATGCACGCCGTTATAAGATGTGATAATGCAGCGTTTTTTTTTGACGCAGCCGACAGCAATAGAAATAGTGGGACAATCAGTCTGAATCAGGCCCAGTATTTCTACCAATAGAAATACCTAATGGAAATAGTGGGATACACCCCTAATGAGTCCACTCAAGCACCGCTTCAGTATGTATGGTTGAAAGCTAGAGCGCAGAACATAGTTGAGGAGAAGAAGCGGGGCAAGAAACTTTATTCTTTTAAGGACGTATTTAAGTTTGACTCGCGTCAATTTTAGGCATTTTGACGTACTACTACATGCGCAGTCCACACACACAGCGCCGCCTGATTTGCGGGGAAATAATGAGTGCAACCAACAAGTTTTCATACTTTTGAATATAAAATATTTTTTTCTTTAAAGCTTTCTCGTTGAATAAATTAATTCACATATTTTTTATGTAGGTATGTACTTAATGTTTAATTAAAATTGTAAAAACATACAAAATGAATAAATCGACGATAAGATATACAACGCGTAACAGA
Organism: Ethmia dodecea; assembly: GCA_963855545.1. NCBI lineage: Eukaryota > Metazoa > Arthropoda > Insecta > Lepidoptera > Depressariidae > Ethmia > Ethmia dodecea. The sequence goes on along the minus strand of OY979436.1, from coordinate 30,854,421 downwards.
ATAATTCAAAGAATTTGCGCAATTCTTCATACACCCCAATTAGTATATTTATATAAAAAAATGATGCATTCGTACTTAAGTTTTCTTAAATTTAATAGTATGGTTTCCATAGGTAGCCCTAAATTCAGTTATGCAATGTAATTTTTTTTAAACTAACACAATAGATTAAAAACCGGCTAAGTGCGAGTCGGGCTTGCGCATGAAGGGTTCTGTACCATTATGTATAAAAACAACAAAAAATTACTTTTATTTTATAGCCCCTCTTAAATATTTATTTTATTCTGATTTTTACTAGGTAGGTATGTGTTGTTATAGCAACAACAGAAATACATCATCTGCGAAAAATTCAATTGTCTGACTATCACGGTTCATGAGATACAGCCTGGTGACAGATGGACAGACAGACGGACCGTGGAGTCTTAGTTATAGGGTCTCGTTGTACCCTTTGGGTACATAACCCTAAAAATAGCTGCAATCGTAGTCGATACTGAACAAACTAATTTCAGGAATTGGGCTGATTCTGTTACATTATAGGTATGAATTATCACTAAACTGAGACCGCAAATACTGATCTAGGGTAACACACCCAATTATCGACACTTTACCGTGTTTCAGACAAGACGCAATGAAATGTTTTCGGAAAATACTACAGGTCAGCGGTACTCAAACTTTTAGGGCGACGGAACCCTTTTGGAAAACAAATTACTTAATTTCCACTATCAGCGTACCCAAAAACCATGGAAACGACACACATGATAAAAATCCTCAAAAACAATATTGGCCGCCATCTTGGAATTGGATATTGACATAAGTTTCGCTATCAGCGTACCCGAAAACCATAAAAACGACACCCATGACGTAAAACATGAAAATCAGCATGACCGCCATCTTGGAATTGGGTATTGACATAAGTTTCGCTATCAGCGTACCCGAAAACCATAAAAACGACACCCATGACGTAAATCATGAAAATCAGCATGACCGCCATCTTGGAATTGGATATTGACTTAATATTCGCCATCAGCGTACCCGAAAACCATAAAAACGACGCCCATGACGTAAATCCTGAAAATCATTATGACGACCATCATGGAATTTGGTATTGACATAGTTTTTGACATCGGATTTCCCGAAAACCATGGAAACGTGATCGATTAACCATCCACCTTTTCTAAAAGGTGGATGCGTTCCTTCCAACGTCACAAAGTGGAAGTACTGGCAGTACTTTCTTAGTAGCAGTCTCAGAGGGTCAGCCAGCATGAGATCAGTCAGATTTCTATTAGATTTGCAGCCCTCGTGTCATTCGTAAAGGGTTATCATCAGGCTCATCATCAGCTCATTTTAATCAGTTATTTATTTTATTGATATCATCAAATGTTTAAAAAAAGTCCACGATTTACATTTCTAAACTTCATAGTACAGTATGCCGGTAACCATGACAACGTTATAAATAAATCTTTACATAAATTACTCAATATCGTTTGTGTCATTTATTTGCAATTTATTTGTGTACGTACGACGCTCCTGTCAGCTAGGTCCAACCGACATAGAGTCTGCTCTCGACAGACGCTCAGCGTCATCTGAAGAGCCGTTTGAAAATGTCACGGTTTATATAGTTTACGATAGTGCAAAAGTAATCCTTATTACAACTAGTTAAAACTATGGCAGCAGCATGTATCGTAGCAGTGATAGCCCGGACGGTTAAGGAGCCGGCCGAAAATCAGTGAGGCTCGGGTTCAAATCCTGGCATGTACCAATGAGTTTTTCAAAAAAAAAACTTACGTTCATATTTATCACTAGCTCGACGGTGAAGGAAAACATCGTGAGGAAACCCGCAGGTCTCAGAATTAATTCTGAGACATGTGTAAACAGACCCGGTCCGGCGATAGGCTCACCACCTATCACGTTTAGGGGTCCAATATATCTCGTGAAATGTGGGTATATCCAGTAATGGAATACCTCTGCCTACCCCCTCGGGGATAAAAAGGCGTGAGATTATATTATTATATTTAAAACTATGGATGGGATAGCAAATTTATTTTGACACTTTTTTTTATGAATAAATGATTTATTTTTTTATAAAGATTGTGCAGTATTTATCAGATTTTTGGTCAACATCATCGAAAGATAACTGTTTTTACTAGGTCTAGGTATTTTTTAAATAAACTGTAGTCTTCCAGTTATCTAGATTTTTGAACCGAAAGTCACCTAGTTTTCGAGGTTTTTGCGTGAGTGTCTTACGGAAAAATGATTTTAATGAATTAAAATCTGTGAAATTGAAAAAAACTCTCAACATGAAATAAAGACAAAGGACCAGTGCTTCTATAGGTACCTTTATCATTTAAGAATGTTTAGCGGATTGTTTAGAAAATCGCCCGAAAAACCACTAAAATCGGCCATTTTCTCGTCAAACGTAAATACGTCCTTAAACAATCAATACAATACAGAGTACTTGATTTTAGTGGTTTGCTGGGCCGGAGAAAATTTACACCAAACTTCACTTCAATGCCTAGTCAACGTTTTGTGGGTTAAAAAAACAATGATGGAAAATGTGTATGACTTTGATTAGCTATGATTGTGAAACGAAATGAATTATACTTATTTCAAATCGTACTGGCCAGAATAAAAAAAAACTTTTAATATAACCTATTTGTAGTAATTTGTCTTTAAATTTTTAAAATGTATAACATCACTACATAGTATAAAACAAAGTCGCTTTCTTTGTCCCTATATCCCTATGTATGCTTAAGTCTTTAAAACTGCGCATTTTGATGCGGTTTTTTTTTAATGGATAGAGTGATTCAAGAGGACGTTTTTAATATTAGCATTGCACCCGTGCGAAGCCGAGGCGGGTCGCTAGTATTTAATATAATTATCATACATAGTTTTTATTCTAGCACTTTTGGAGAAAAAAATATCAACATTTATTATAGACTACTGGCCCATGTCCAAAAAAAATATGGGTCATATGAACCACCAGGTGACGTATATAGGACCAGTGGCGGGGCAAGACCAAAATTTGGCGTGGGCAAGATACATTTTGCGAGGCCCCCTGATGGATGATGAGAGGACGGTTTTTTTGATACTAACATTTATATTATTTTTTATTATTACGTGTTGTATACCTCAAACAATTAAAGAAACAGAAATTTTGCTGCTCTTAGAAATACGGAACTCCTTAATTTAATAACTCTCCTCTCCTTAATAAAACTTATTATTTATTGCTGGATAAGTAATTATATTTATATTTTTGCGATCGGGGGCCTTCGAGGTGCGAGGCCCCTTGGACCGCGAGGCCGTAGGCGGTGGCCCACGTCGCCCACGCCTTACGCCGCCACTGTATAGGACGCTAGATAATGTTTTGGAACCGAAGCCGTACTTTTTCAAATCACCCCCCGGACCACGGAAAAAGAGGGGGTTGTAAGACGAGTGAGTGAGTAGAGTGAGTACATTTTGGTCATATATTTTTGCACGGCATTTTTACCATTGATAGATCCATGAAAAATAATAAGACAGCGCGCAGTGGTACAAAAATGGTGATCCACAAAGTCGGTATTTTTTTTTATTTTCTGTCAATTTCCAGGGTAAATTTGGTCATTTCATTCTGTACGGCATCAGATTCCTACTGTTTCAATACAGCTTCTAATCCATTATTCCGCAACGCCGTACAAAAATCATGCGACAAGGGGAAAATATCGAGCGTTGCAAGTCTTGGAACCCCCTCTTTTTCCGTGGTCCGAGGGGTGATTTGAAAAAGTACGGCTTCGGTTCCAAAACATTATCTAGCGTCCTATATACGTCACCTGGTGGTTCATATGACCCATAATTTTTTTGGACATGGGCCAGTAGTCTATTATGTTTCATGAACAGTTTCTGTTGCCTTACTTTAAATGAACACAACAATAATGAACACCACAAATGTTATTTTATTGTTGAAAAAAAATGAATAGAACATAACTAAAAAAGACACAAATAATGCAAAACTCTTTAGAAAAATAAACGAAACTTCCGTTACTCCCATCAGTGGGCAGCAGAATGACAGCGGACGGTAAGGACATGCCACTTCCTCTTCGAGCCCTCCTTCGACTGCTGCAGAAGTGTTTTCATGTCGTCACCGAACAAAAGCGCTCCTCGTTTCGACTCCTCGAGACCTTTCCTAAGAGCCGGGTCGTGCACGAAGTTGGTAACGAACCCTCTCCTAGTATTGGTCTCCCCGAAGTGGCTGTCGCAGAGCAGGCGGCAAGCGTCCGCGACCGGCTTCAGGATGGTCTGACGGGAACTTCCCTTCGAGACGATCAGATTCGTGGCCCCTGCCCCAGAGCGGCTAAAGGCGGCTCTACACACACATAGGCCAGCGCGTTGGCAAGCGCGCTGGCCCAGCCACTGGCCCAATGTGTAGAACGGGCGTTGGCGTAGGTATTTGAACGTTGGCTGGCGCGCTTGCGAGCTTGCCGCGCGGTGTCGGCAACATCAAAGGACACTTGTCGCAAGCTTGGCGCACCACCCACACATTGGCCGCCATCGAAAGTCTATTTGTAGTATATTCATCATACATTTTCAAAGTTGTAATTATAAGCTGTGAATAAATATACAGCTGCAGCTGTTAGCGACTCAACATCCATTTTGAATCCGTCCGCACATTGGCCCGAACCAAACCATACTGAACGACCTGGAACGACCTTCCAATGTGTGGATTACTCACAAGCGCGTTGGCGAATGCGCTGGCCTATGTGTAGAGGCGGCATAAGACGATGCCCAGTTGCCTTTGCTTCTGCCTGACCAGCTCGTCGCGCTTGATGAGGGCCTTCGGTATGATGACCTTGGCTTCCTCGTTCAGCGAAGGGGCGTTCAGGTGGTCGCATGCTCTGAACAGGGTAGCTGTGCAGCAACTTCTGTTTGTCGTCAGCTGGCAGTCCTTCCGACAGATCTCAGCGACTTTGTGGTGCAGAGGTGTGACTGTCGAGGTTGCGTTAGGCACGTCGGTTAGGATGTTCAACAGATCAACGAACTCGACAAAATCAACGAGCTCGATTCCTTTCTAGGAATATTGATTTAAAAAAAACTAAGATTCAGTTTTAGTTTTCATCAAAATCGGGCCCGAGATTCCTTTGAATACTTTTCGCTATTCCTCAGTTTCTGATTTAGCCATCCACGCCCTCTTGAAAAATTCACCCTATATATACGTAATATGGGTACGTATTTGAATGTCTAAAATTAAAAAACCTAATAACCTACGTTTAAAATCCCTAAAATCTAAATACCTAATGGTTGTTTGACTTGAAGTTAAAATATCAAAATCTTAAAATATCAGATGGATATATTACTAAAGTTCAAATAAAAGGATAAAACTTGAAATACGTATTTACTAAGTCCCTGAAATTGATTCACCTCAGTTAATTGACTGAAATGACAAAAATACCGATATTGAAGTATGTCTTAGGTATGTAAATAATGTGCTTAACATATTGTATTATACTTAATGACGGTTAAAATAAACTTTCTTTGTTTGTTGCCAATAAAAAAAACTAACATCGAACACCAGGATGAGACCACCCTGTCCTTCTGAGCCTAACCGGTTCAAATAATTTCCGCTCTGGTATTTTAACCATTTAGTATTTAAAATGTTGGTATAACAAACTTTATTGTTTTAACTGTAAACATTTTTAAATATTAGGTATTTAGTTCAAACGGTATTTTAATCTTAGACATTTCGTCGGTAGGAATTACTTTATTAAAACATAATGTATTTTGATTTTAGGGATTTTAAACGTAGGTTATTTTACGTTATGTTTTTAATTTATAATAATAATATAATATAATATAATAATCTCACGCCTTTTTTATCCCCGAGGGGGTAGGCAGAGGTATTCCATTACTGGATATACCCACATTTCACGAGATATATTGGACCCCTAAACGTGATAGGTGGTGAGCCCATCGCCGGACCGGGTCTATTTACACATGTCTCAGAATTAATTCTGAGACCTGCGGGTTTCCTCACGATGTTTTCCTTCACCGTTGAGCTAGTGATAAATATGTACGTAAGTTTCTGAAAAACTCATTGGTACATGCCAGGATTCGAACCCGAGCCTCACTGATTTTCGGCCGGTTCTTTAACCGTCCGGGCTATCGCTGCAGATTTTTAATTTAAGACATTCAAATACGTACCCACATAATATCTAAAAATCTTATAACTCATTTCAATATAATAAGATCTCAATTACTTACAGCTGCAAAACCCGGCGTCTATAGTTTCGATGACTACCCCTCCGCGGTTACTGAACTCGATTTCCCAATAGCGGATTTTCTCTTCAACGGCCTTGCGTTTCTGTTCCATTTTGGAAGAAATATGTTTCCGTCTAAATAGGTGTAATTGCACTTGCGTACACGAATGCCCGGGAACACCGAATGAGTGGAAAATGGCAAGAGCTCCTGCGATGACGAACAAAACAAAAACCGGCCAAGTGCGAGTCGGACTCGCGCACCGAGGGTTCCGTACAACCTTGCAAATTTATGGTTTTCGTATTTTTTCCTTTATCTATGCTATAAGACGTTGCTTCGTACCAAATTTCAAGATTCTGAGTTCACGGGAAGCACCCTGTAGGTTTTGATTCCCTTGCAAGTGTCGAAAATTTGCGGCATAAACGGCTGTAACTTTGATTGCGTTGGCTTAGAAGTTTGATTTTTTTACAGCTTCAAGGGACAGTAGACCTGAGTAATTGATATAAATTTCAGCTTCATACCTCCACGCGTTCTTGAGAAAAAGGGTCTTGACAGACGGACGGACGGACGGACAGACGGACAACAAAGTGATCCTATAAGGGTTCCGTTTTTTCCTTTTGAGGTACGGAACCCTAAAAACCGGCTAAGTGCGAGTCGGACTCGCGCCCGTAGCGTTCCGTACCGTTATCTATAATAACCACTCTAAAGAGTAAAAAAAAACGACTTAAATCTTCAACTCATATGGTTTTCTCATGGATGCCGTTGTCAGAACTGGACGAAATTAAAATGGGATCAATCTGGATGCACCAGCTTTCAAATAAAAAAAGAATCATCCAAATCGGTTCACCCAGTCGAAAGTTCAGAGGTAACAAAACTAAAAAAAAAAAAAAAAATACAGACGAATTGATAACCTCCTCCTTTTTGAAGTTGGTTAAAAACGGCAAAAATCACGTTTGTTGTATGGGAGCCCCCTTAAATATTTCTTTTATTCTGTTTTTTAGTAAAATATCACCTGTTAAAATTCAACTGTCTCACTATCACGGTTCATGAGATACAGCCTGGTGACAGACGGACAGACAGACGGACGGACGGACGGCGGAGTCTCAGTTTTACCCTATGGGCACGGAACCCTAACAACAAAAAAATGGCCTCAATATTCCAGATGCAATGCGATGCTGCATTATGTACTGATCGCAGAAAAAATTAATACGCATTATATTAAATTAACATTTAGGTCGGTACGACGTAACTACCGAGAGCTTTATAATGTAGGCAATTGTAATCTTAGAAATAAAAATATAATAGAGCAACCACATTACAGATTAAGTAAAATTGATAATTCCTTTATGGGTTTATGTGTACGGTTTTACAACAAGATACCTAAAGCTGTTGTAGATTTGCCAGAAAAAATGTTCAAAACTCACGTTAAAATAGTTTTATGTAAAATGGCATATTATAAGTTAGATGAATATTTGAATGACAATGATGTTTGGTGTAAATTTTCTCCAGCTCAGCAAAGCACTAAAACCATGTAACTTGTGTACTTTGTATCATATTGATTGCTTAAAAGAATAGTGAGGAGTTTCTTGCCCCGCTTCTTCGCCACTATACATGCCAAAGCGGTGGAGTCGCAATGACTTTCAATAAGAGGATTTACAAGCCCCTACATTGAATAAAAACTTTTGACTTTGGCGCCTTATAAGGGTTTTTTGAAGTACTTACCAAAAAACTCTAAATTCTGTCGTTTCAGTAGCACCCATATCAACCCTTCCTACTCTTTGAAACGACACAATTCCACGGACTTAAAATCCTAATTTAATCACATACATACATATATAATCTCACGCATTATATCCCCGAGGAGGTAGGCAGATGTATTGCATTTCTGGATATACCCACTTTTCACTAGACAGTCTTTAGACCTCCAAACGTGATAGGTGGTGACCCCATCGCCGGACCGGGTCTGTTACACATGCCTCAGAATTAATTCTGGGACCTGCGGGTTTCCTTACGATGTTTTCCTTCACCGTCGAGCTAGTGATAAATGTGTACGTAAGTTTTTGAAAATCCCATTGGTACATGCCAAGATTCGAACCCTAGCCTCACTGATTTTCATCATGTGAACCAGGCCCTTTAGCCGTAAGGCCAACATTGATCAGTAATTTAATCACTGTTAGTTTTAAACCAAATCATAGTGAGTCACGTTTTCTCAAACGAAGCTTCCAGAAGTATAAGACAAACATGTATAATTATTCGTTGCACCCGAAGCGTGGGCTGTAAGTAGCTTTCAATGCATTATGTATGCACAGGATATGTTTTAAACAGTGTTATGCCTGTAAATGCGCACAAGGGTTGACGTGAAGTACTTGTTACGAACTCTTTGCTTTTTTATCTCATTTTTGAGATCTTTATTTGAATTTTGATACGTTTTTTTTTATTGTCTGTCAGTGAGTTAGAGCACAGTTGGAGTAAAGCGAGGTTTTGAAGAAGAGCTGCATTTTTCTTTCATCATAGCATACAGTCTATCATATTTTGTCCGCTTCAGTACTTACTTGGTCGTTTCCATTTTCGACTTGAGCGGCCGCTCTGACCCTGCGGGAACACAAAGACGTATTTAAATGGCACTGTATTTGCTTATTAATTATCCCGAGTCGTATCACTCAGTTCCCAAGGTCTTGTATGTACCAACATGTGCGTTGTTCATACAATGTATTACTTAGTTGCAGCCAAAGAGATTAAAATATAATAGGGCATAGAGGGGGCAAGGAAAGGAAAATTTGAAGCCAAAAGTTATTCCAAGTGGAATAAGTCTAGTACAATTCCGACCGAATGACAGTTCGCGTTCATACTGACATGACACTTGAGCTTCAAACATGCATCAAAGTTTTGTATGAAAATATTCCCAATGCCCCCTCTATGTCCTATTATATTTTAATCTCTTTGGTTGCAGCAGTCATTTATAACTTCAAAAAAGTAGGTTTCTCAATTCGACCGTTTTTTTATGTGTTTTCGTGGATAGCTTCGTCGTTTATAAACCGATTTTGATGATTCTTTTTTTGTTGGAAAGGAGATACCTATCCAAGGTACCATGATAAGGAAACCAGGATCTGATGATGGCATCCCAGAGTAATCGAGGGGAACCTGACTAGTACTTTTTTAATTTCCTATTTAAAGTCATTTTTTTTTAATTTGTTTTTGATGGTGGTTCTCATCATCATTGGATGAAAGTTTGTGTGGAAATTTGTCCCATCCAAAAAACCCAACGGCCACAAGATCTTTCGATTCGATAGTACAGTCAAGATAGATAGTATGGCACGTGGAGCTTGACACATTGGAATTCGTAACGTTCTTATTACAATCGCATTAAGATCAGACTGGCACTAAACGTGTAAAGCTTTATGTACAGTCAAGAGCAAATCAACCTTTACACTACCAGTTTAACCTCTCAGACCATGAATCACAGACACAATAGATTTTTAATTGTGTCTCGGTTCCAATTGGAACCGGCGGTTCTTAACTGTTTGAGGTGAGCTCTGAATTATACTGCACGCCATATATTAGAGGGCCGGTTTAAAGTTTAAAGTGTCAAGCTTAGCGTGCTTTTGACTGTACAATTCCGCTTGGCCACGGGGTCTTCAGTACATACAGCGAAACTTGTAGTTTAAATTTGTCTCGACTAACGGCGCTAAGGGTATTGATTAATAATTAAAACATACATACATACATAATCTCACGCCTTATATACAGTGGTGGATAATTAGAAACACTGCCAACGGTCCTTGACATTATGTAAGATACTTCTCCGCAATCGTTTTTATTTTGAAAATAAACAATAAATAGGACAACAATATGTTCAACGATTTATCATTGATTAGAAAAACAATATAAATTCCATTACACAAGGGCAGTTTCAATATTACATTACGGACAAACATTTTAACCCATTTTAAGTTATAAACAATAATGGTCAACTAATTAGAAACAACAACAAAAAAGTATAAAAAACATTTTTTTAAAGTATTAGTAATTAGTATTGTTATTTATGAAATAGCTACTATCCCAAACCTATCAATAGTTATAATTAATATTAAGTGGCGTATCCCTTAATGCCAATAACAGCACTGCAACGACGTGGCATTTTGATTCAATCAATTGCGTAAAATTTTCTAGGGGGATTTAATTCCATGCTTCAAAAAATGCTTCATTTAGTTCGTTTTGACTGGTGTTACGTTTGTTTGAGACTTTCTTTTTAACAATAAACCAGAGATTTTCTATCGGGATTAAATCCGTACGATTTGCTGGCTAGTCTAAAATGGATATACGCTGTTTGCTAAGGAAACATTTGACGATATTGGCCGTGTGTTTAAGGTCATTGTCATGCTGAAAGATCCAGGTTACAGGCAAATGATCGTCCGAGTATGGAATCATTGTGTGCTCTAAGATATTTTAGTATTGCCATTGATCCATTGTACCTTCAATCTCCCGAACGGGTCCAACTCCATATCCGGAAAAACACCCCCAAACTTTAATGTTACTGCCACCGTCCTTGACTATACTCCTTGTGTATTTATAATTAAAAGCATTGTTTACAGGACGTCTAACATAGCACTTTGCGTCGGAATTTACCATATTTATTTTTGTTTCATCCGAAAATAACACTTTTTTCCATTCTTGTACCGTCCAATTAACATATTTTTTTAGCGATTAATAATCGCTTCTCTCGGTGCTGCTTGGTAAGAAGCGGTACCTTTCGAAAGATTCTTCCAAACAATTTAGCTTCTACTAATCTTCGGCGTATCAATCTTGGCGAGATGTTTCTCGGGTCATCAGGCGAAAAAACTTCATTTATAATCTGGTTGGAGCCTTTAATTGGGTCTTTTTTAGAAACACGAACAACAACTTATCTTCTCTGGGAAAGGTTTTTCTTTGCCGAGCCTTTCTAAGAACATTTTTTCAACAGTTCCATGTGTTTTGTAATGATCAATTGCATTAAAAACTTTCTTTACAGAACAATTTAAGTGCTCAGCTATTCTTCTGTACGCCCACATATGATCTATACGTAAATTAACAATGATTTGCCTAGTTGACGCGTCACATCTTTTTTTTTGGCCCATTTTGAACAAAATAAAATTCAGATTAAATTTTGAATTGCCGCTAGAATAATAGAAAAAGCCACGAAAGAAATGTTATTCTCCAATTTCCAAAAAAAGAATGAGCTATGGATACTTTTTTAAAATGTTTCTAATTATGCGTCCAAGCGGCAAGTTACAGAAAATAAACTCCTACATGTGTAAGACTCATTTTGTAATTAAAAATAACATATGTTTTATATTTTATGCATTTAATGAGTTTTTTATTTGAGTGGCTATATTATTGCATAATTATTAATTATTGAATGTGTATATTTTTTACGAACATTTGTACGTTGAAGTTATACTTTCCTTATTCATAAGAAGTGTTTCTAATTATCTGACCACCACTGTATATATCCACGGGGGGGTAGGCAAAGGTATTCTATTTCTGGATATACCCACTTTTTCAACAGATATTCTTTGGACCCCCAAACGTGATAGGTGGTGAGACCATCAAATGAGAGGTAATAATTAAAAATAATGCAAAAAGTAGTTACGGTGAAAAATTTAGTTTGAAAATAAATTTAAACTCCAAAATGGAAAAATCAAGAAATCTGCCCATAAATCAGAATCAAAATAATTTCATTTTGGTCCTCTAGCAGCAGAAAAAAAATACTTCCTGGGCTTTAGTCTAGATCGCAGTTTGTTCCACATGACGGTCACCTTAATTATTGACACTAGCGCCATCTGTTCCAGCTGTCGAGGAACCCAAATAATTCGCCTTAGCGCGGTCGCGTATCGTTAGACAGCGTGAGATATCTGTACTAGTAGCCTAAAGCCGTATACAGAAAGAAAGCTGAAAACTTATCAGCGCTTATCGGCGCTGGTCCATTCTACATAAAGCAAGCAGATTGAAGCAGAGCGAGCAAAATGTCGTACGATGATTGGCGGGCGGCACCAGCGCTGACCGGCGCCTGTCGAAGATTGTCGGCGCTTGTCGGCGTTTATCGGCGCTTGTTCATATAAATGCCTGCGCCGGTTACCGGCGTAGACCGGCGCCTTTAAGCGCTGATAAGTTTTCAGCTTTCTTTCTGTATACGGCTTAAGGATCCGGTTGCGAAAAAGTGTAGGGATCGAGTATATGCTACAAACCAAATTTTCACTCATATTTATGACTAGCGGTTCTGCGTGGTTACACCCGAGTAGTTCCCGTTCCCGTGGGAATAAAATATAGCCTATGTAACTCAGGGATATTCTAGTTTTCTAGTGGTAAAAGAATTTTTAAAATCGGTCCAGTGGTTTTTGAGTTTATTCGTAACAAACATACAAAAATACAAAATAAATCTTTTCCCTTTATAATGTTAGTATAGATTAAGAAAATATATATCTACCAGGGTGGCCTATCGAAATAAGGCCGCTAGTATTTTTAATAAAAAAAAAAATATATTTTTGGGACGAAATTTCATTCACTTGTAATTTTTACATAAAATATCGTCCACTTCAGGGCAATATACATACAGTCTCTGAAAAATCTGTTGATTGATGATGATGATTATGTATATTGCTTCTTTACGTATAAAGATCCTGGTAGATATATATTCTCCTAATCATAAATATGAGTGAAAATTTGGTTTGTAGCATATACTCGATCCCTACTATTTTCGCAGCCGGATCTCGTACTATAAGTATAGTACAGGGTAGTGTTCTAACTAGTCAAATCAGTTACTTTTTATGATCTGTCAAAACGAAATTTTACTATGGAAAATGTACTGAAATAGCAAGGCGTGACGTCATAGTTTCTAATACTCAATTGCAGTACTTTTTTGAGTTTTATTATTTTTAAATTTTCTATAATTGTAAACTGAAACTCGAAATACATATTTTGAAGTGTTTTGGGATAATCTTTTTAATGAATGACTACTCGCAATTTAATTTCGATGCTATCAACTACCCCATTGTGACATCTGTGTCTTAAGCTGTAGTTGACTCACCCGGTGAGCTCGGCGGGGAGTCCTTGATGGTCTCGTGGTAGATGGGCGGCGGCGTGGGCTGAGGGTGCCTTCGCACGTTGGCCAGGCCCGTCGCAGATTGCTCTGCGGATGAGAGCTGCTAAGTGAAACTCAAACTTCTTTTATTTCAGTACGTATATAAAATACACTTTGAAATGTCAATATAAACAAGGCACACTAAACTCGTCGATGAAGATTGGCTAAATGTAAACAGCAGCCCATCTCCACCGACGAGTTGCTGGTTCCCCGAGAAGAGCCAGCAAGAAACTCAAGGGCAGCTCTTTCTAGTCTCATGTCTTACTAGTAAATATGGTTCACAATAATAATTATAATGAATCAAAAAAGTGCATCAAACGACTTTTTTGACGTGACAACGTCTTATAATTCGATGGAGCCGGCTGCACGCACGAAAAAATATGACGTATGCGGCGTTACCTCTCGATGCGTTCCATTTAAGGCTTGAAGTGCAAGCGAGAGCGCGCAACGAGCGACAAAGAGGCACAATCCATTCCATCAGTATTTTCTTATGACGTTGTCACGTTCAACTATCGTCAGTAAACCGACTTTATAGACAACCGATTTTTTTATAAGAGAAGGGGGCAAACGAGCAGACGGATCACCTGATGGTAAGTGACTACCGTCGCCCATGGACACCTGCAGCTGAAGAGTCACAACTGCGTTGCCGACCTTTGAGGTGGGAGCAGGGGGAGAGGGGAGAGGAGGGGAGGGACTTTGATGATCCTTTTTTTTATTTGAAAGCTGGTGCTTCCGGTGTAGACCACTCCAATTTGGTCCAGTTCTGACAATGGCGTCAATGAGAAAACCAAAGTTGAAGTCTGTTTTGATTACAATTATGAAACAATTCTGATAATTCTTTCTTTGTTTGGTATTTGGTATTCCAGAGGCCCCATTTAAATTTTATCGAAATCCGTTGAGTGCTCATTAAAAAAACAATAGAAGTCTACAAAATGTACGACATCGACAATATTTTTTGAATTTTTTTACTCTTTAGAGTTATATTTTTAAAATTTGTCCAGTAGTTTTTGAGTTTATTTGTTACAAATATACAAAAATACAAATCTTTCCTTTTTATAATATCAGTGTAGATTTCTGTATTGTATAATACCTATATTGTGTCAGTGTTTGACAATAAAAAAATGGTTGTCTGTAAAGTCGGTTTACGGACGATAATTTTACGCGATAACGTCATAAAAAACATTGATTAAAAATTGCATAGTGGAGTGGAAGAGAGATAGATGCGTCACAAGCCGTACGCTTCTCTCTATCGCTCGGTCCGCGCTCTCGCTTGCACGCTCGGCTCAGACGGAACGTGACTCTTTTTCGCGAGAGCAGCCGGCGTTCATCTGTACTAATATTATAAAGAGGAAAGATTTGTATGTTTGTTACGAATAAACTCAAAAACTGCTGCACCGATTTTAAGAATCCTTTCACCAATGGAAAGCCAAAATATCCCTGAGTAACATAGGCTAAATTTTATTACCGTATTCCTACGGGAACGGGAGCTACGCGGGTGAAACCGCGCAGAACCGCTAGGTTATATGTATATACAAAGCGTAACAGAAAAAGCGCAATTCCTCATACACCCCAATTAATATATTAATACACATAAGCACGGTTTCCATAGAAAGCACTAAATTTAGCTACACTAATTATTTTTTTAGAAACATTTTACACATTAAAAATATATAATAATATAATATAATCTCACGCCTTTTATCCCCGAGGGGGTAGGCAGAGGTATTCCATTACTGGATATACCCACATTTCACGAGATATATTGGACCCCTAAACGTGATAGGTGGTGAGCCCATCGCCGGACCGGGTCTGTTTACACATGTCTCAGAATTAATTCTGAGACCTGCGGGTTTCCTCACGATGTTTTCCTTCACCGTCGAGCTAGTGATAAATATGTACCTAAGCTTTTTTTTTAAAACTCATTGGTACATGCCAGGATTCGAACCCGAGCCCCACTGATTTTCGGCCGGCTTTTTTACCGTTCGGGCTATCACTGCTCTAAAAAAATATCTGAAATCGAATAACTAGTCGATACTGAACAAACTAATTCCAGGAATTGCGCTTATTCTGTTACATGTTGTGTCTCCCAAAAGAGATTCTCGTGTACTCACGCATCTGCTGGGTGCCCATAGAAACGGAGGCGGCCATCGCGGCGCGCTTCTTGTTCTTGACGGCGGTCGGCGGCATTGGGATGTTGGCAATGCAGTCCTTGCTCGAACCAGACACGCCGCTCACTCTGTTGGCGAACAAAACGTTGCCGTTAGATATCTTCTATTCTATACTACATAATATAAATTTTACTTACAGTCGTCGATCGAGTATATGCTCTAAAACAAATTTTTACGCGTAGAAATTACTCTGAAATATGATGAAAAATCAGCTGGTTTTTCAGAGTCTTTATACATAAAGGGGCAATATAAATAAAGACTCAAAAATCAGCCGACTTTTCGTGATATTTCAGAGTATATTGCCGTGAAGTGGACGATATTTTATGTAAAAAAACAAGTGAATGAAATTTCGTCCTAAAAATCAATATTTTTTTTATTTTAAATACTAGCGGTCATATTTCGATAGACCCTGGTAGATATATATTCTCCTAATCATAAATATGTGTAAAAATTTGATTTGTAGGATATACTCGATCCCTACATTTTTTTGCAGCTGGATCTTAGGCTAGTAATGTGATTTCTCTAGGATAAAAAAAATTGTTAGAAATCTATATCGATTTGTCGTGCCCAGATCATAGAATTGATCACTTCATGATTTGGTTAGGTTAGATTAGACTATTTCATGAAATTGTATACAACCATTTCATGAAATGTTCAATTCAATGATCTGAGCACGAGATATACATAAATATAATAAAACTCTAATGGGGCCGTGTCTTTATATGCAATTTATTTCGAAAATTTTAACGGTAGTGTATATAGTTATAGATATAGATGCCAAAACACAAATTTTTAAAATTTTATCTGACTGTCGGTCGGAGAGACGGATTTTGATGAAATTTGGTATGGAGATAACTGAGTAGCCGGGTACCTAGAGTATCTAGAATACTTTTTACAGCGGGAAAATGTCTCATTCCTACGGGATAATTGAAAACTAGGTAAAAAAAGAAATACGTACAACTCCAAAACGATAACACCAGCTAGAAACTTGAAATATAGTATGTAAGTGTCTTGTATGTCGTAAGCAACCGCTATGAAATGATTTTTGGAAATTCCCACGGGAACGGGAATAAAGAGGATTCGCGAGGGCAACGCCGCTATGCACACGCTACTTAGATTAATAAACTCCAAAACTTTGCGACAGCCTCAAGCAATGAAACTCCGCTTGAGACTCCAGTCTAATGTGTTAATAATACATATTTAATAAACTCCCGAAAACCATAAGTGAAATAGATAACCTACCTGTTTTCCACAAAAAACTAAAAGATTTTCTGCTAATGAACGATTTCTACACATTGAAGGAATTTTTTGATAATAATAGTGATAGAGCAACTTAAAAATTATTATAATTACCCATTACCCATTTTTTATTATTTTTTTATAAATAAATTAATAAAAACTTATTTATTGCTGGCTTACCTAGTTATGAACATTTTACTTAGAACCAATAACACTAAGACCTTACCTTTACATAACATTGTTTTTAATTTTTAATTTTTGTTTTAAAATTTCATTTTGTATATATGTTTTTGTATTTTTATATTGCTGCGCCCTTCCAGGGTCGATGTGTGTACATTATAATTACCTACCACCTGTATAACCACATTTTTGCAATAAACGATATGACTATGACTATAGTAAGTACTGGTATGATTATAAAAGGCATCACCACCACCTATCACGTTGGGGTTTCCAAAGAATATCTCGTGAAAGTGGGTATATCCAGAAATGGAATACCTCGGCCTAACCCCTCGGGGATTAACGACGTCAGATTTTTTTTAAAAGGCATAAGTCAGTTCTAAGCATAGATTTAGTATACTTAGATTGGCAATGCGAAAGAGAAAGAAAATAGGTACCCGTGTGTTAGAGCGAGATAGCGAGCGGTAGATAGACGAGACCATTTTCGTAAACGTTACGGGGCTATACCGGGCCGACGTCAGTTGTGAACGAAACAAATCTCGCTTATTTTAATTAATCTCGCGTATTAAAAGAGTAAGTTTGATGTTTAATAGACGTAAAGAACTATGGTTACGTGTGCAGTACCGGTTGTAATTCATCTAGGAAAGAAAATCCACAGAATTAGTCATTTTACATGTGAGTGCGATTGAAAGATTTAATTCTCTAAATTCAATGATTATAGAAAACTGAAAAACAAATCGTGCACAAATAGATAGGTAATAACATTGCTTTTTATTATATAAATGTTCTGAATGTATAAGAATTGATTTAAGCGAAAAATAAAATACGTGAATTTCTTGTATTTCTAACCTCAATTTTATAGTGATTGTCGTAATATCGATTAACCACATTTCGATAACGTGACTGGCAAAGGTATTCACTACACAATAAACCACACGCCCATTTGTTATCGAGAGCTACAAGTTTAGGGAGAGCACTATTTGTCTTGCACACATCCACGTTACACGCACAGAAGTGTCAATTTTCTAGGTCTCGCCGTACTGGCTCTATTGCCAATCTTTAACGTTAGTATACTAAATCTATGGTTCTAAGATTATACTGCCAGCAGTCACTAGTGTTCTTGCTTTACGGTACTACTTTAATCTTCGCTTAGCGACGTGAGAATAATTTGTATGGACCTAAAAAAAAAAGAGCCAGCAAAATAAAAAAGTGTTCAAGAACATGGTGTAATGTGTTTTCGTTACAGTATAAGTGTTTATAAAATATTAGTACCAATAGACAAGATCAAGATAGTACAAGATCTGCCAATTTTGGTGCCAAATACTGTTTCATATAATTCATATATCATACAATCGCAACGCTAGCAAATATAATAAGTAATAATAGATCTTGAAAACTAGAAAAAACAAGCTTTTGTATGTATGTCACGCACAAAAAAATCAAATGAGGAATTATGATATCCACCTTCCGGCTCCATCATCAGATCAGGTCAGTGCAGTGGGATCATAATATTTTCCGTATAAAATTAACACTTATTTAAAATATCTGGAATCGATTAAGGAGGCGATACTGAAACTAATTCCAGGAACTGCGCTTATTCTGTTATTGTATACTTTCACAGTCACACTGACCAAAAATCTTTGATTTTAGCAAGGAGTTTATAACGGAACAAGTGGGGTAAAACACTCAATAATTGACAACCCAACAGATTTTTTTTTCAAAGGTAACGTAATTACGACACACAATTATATTTAGAATAATAAGATAAAACCACCGTGTTTATATGATTATTCTAGATATAATTGTATATCGTAATTTCGTAAATTTTTAAAAACTGTTAGGGTGTCAATTAATTGGGTGTTTACGTATTATTTAAATTTAAAAATCCATCATACTGTATTATCTTGTTATTCAACCATTTTTTGTCATCTAGACGGAGTTAAGATAAATCATAATGAATTATTCAGATTTTACATTGTTTACGTGTTATTCTCAGAATCGAGCCAGACACGATATGATTTAATATTCATGAATATCGCACAGAGAATTTTTTTAATTATTCAGCATTTGCTACAGATCAGATGCAATAACAACACACATTATGTAATAACGCAAATAACATCGCAAGCTCATGAAGGAAGAAAAATATTCGTTTAAAGTATTCTTACACAACAATGTGTCTTTTACAGTCAATAGCACATGAAGCTTTAACACTTGTCGTGCGGGTCTGACCTCTAAATCGATTGTAATAAGAACGTTACAAAGTCCAATGTGTCAAGCTGCGAGTTCTCTTGACTGTACAAATCATCAAAATAAACGCATGCTTCGTCGACTAATATTAGTGATAGTATATTATGTGGCAAGTCTCCGTGAAAGTGTGCAGCGAATGGGAAATTCGATAAATGCGAGGGATGGAAATTTTTGGATTTGCCTCAAGGAGTCACAATTAAGTCGTCAGTAAAAGTGATATAAATCTACTGTCGATAGCCAAGGAAGAGACATAGAAAGTGTTGAAGTCACTGAACTTTAGTGGTCTCTGAAGCCGAGCCATTTAACTAAGATTAGAGTGTAAAATAAAGACGACATTGGCAAAATGCGGTGGCAAGAAAAAAAAAACTTCGAGATTGTGTACTTGCCCGGGTTTGACGGAGTCCTGCATCTCGTAGGCGACGTTCAGACCGCCCCAGGCTGATCGCGGCACGTGCTGCGCGTGCGCCGGAACCCCCGGCTCCAGCGCCGCCTGAAACCCGTCGAAATCACGTCACCTTCATCATTTATTAAAAAGAAACAGTATTTACAACTGCAAGCAGTTTAATTATCTGTGTATCTATTTAGATTTAGATCTATTTAACACTAGGCCTGAAGCCGCGAGACTTTTACTGAGAAAAGAGTTTTTTTTTACTGAATTGGTTACGAATGAATAATACTAATATTATAAATGCGAAAGTTTGTTTGGATGGATGTCTGGATGTATGTTTGTTCCTCTTTCACGCAAAAACTACTTAACGGATTTTGATGAAACTTTACAGTTATATAGCTTATACATCAGAATAACACATAGGATATATTTTATAACCGTATTCCCACGGGAACGGGAACTGCGCGGGTGAAACCGCGGGGCGCTGCTAGTATATTATATATTTAATACTAACTAGTATGCTGAATGTCTATTGCCTAATATTTTTTTGACTGCGGAAATTTATTATTGGCTGCTATTTAGCTGCTGTTATTAATTATTATATAAGCATTTACAATGTAGTTATTTATAGCTGTTAGTCTTCCTAAGATTAAGTAAACAAAAAAACTGCGTGCAAAATTTGTACATAAAATTTTAGATTTCTTTGTAGGGTTCCCCGCAACCAAAAGGTAAGACGAGACTTTTACCTTAAGTTTTTACCAAACTGCACAAAAAGAAGGGTAAAGTTTTTCAGGTATATATCCTTTCTTTGTTACGCTTTCACACCTAAACCACTAAACCGATTTTAAAAATCCTCTCACCAATGGAAAGCCACATTATCACTGAGAAACATAGGCTATATTTTTAATTTTCGCATTCCCACGGGAGCGGGAACTACGCGGACGAAACCGCGGGGCACTGCTGGTGTATTTTGTTGTGAACTCGTGTGATTAATGGTTTGAAGGTTTTTTGAAATGCGATGTACTTTCGCCTTTATCTCTGGTGTACCATACGTAACATTATTACCTGATTAATCTAGGTCAATATAGTATAAATTTGGTGCTTTCTATGTTGTGACGCTACAATGTATTAAATACCTAATAAGTTTTTAATGCCTTTTACAGGTCTTCAGATTTTCTACACTATTATTATAAAGAGGAAACATTTGTATTTTCGATTTTTTGTATGTTTGTAATCAATAAACTAACTACGGGACCGATTTTAAAATTCTTTCACCATTGGAAAGCTACATTATCACTGAGTAACATAGGCTATATCTTATTCCCGTATTTCCACGGGAACGGGAACTACGCGGGTGAAACCGCATGCAACAGCTACTTCTGTTCTTAAAATCTGTGGTATTAGCTATTTAGTGCAATCAATTACGAAAATTCCACAATCTCAAATGTAGAAAAAATACCTAGTTTAAAATTCGACCTCTCCACATGTGTATAATAATAAACTCTTTTTCAAAGACGTCAAAAATTTATTCGTACTGCTAAGAGTACATCTGAATTGTTGATTATGTAGACATTTGGCGACCGGCGTAGTGTATTTGTAATAGTGAATAACATGTCAATATACCTAGTAGCAGTAAAGTTTGTGAAACAAATTTCTTTTTAAATGTACAGTCAAGAGCAAGTCAAGCTTGACACTACCAGTTTAAGCTGAGCTCTGATTTGTACTGCGCGCCATAGAATACAGGACCGGGTCAAGGTACAAAGTGTCAAGCTTAGCGTGCTCTTGACTGTACAATACACTTAGCATTATTGTGTACTAGCAGCGCCCTGCGGTTTCACCCGCGTAGTTTCCGTTCCCGTGGGAATACTGGGATAAAATATAGCCTATGTGTTATTCTGATGTATAAGCTATATAACTGTAAAGTTTCATAAAAATCCGTTCTGTAGTTTTTGCGTGAAAGAGGAACAAACATCCATCCAGACATCCATACATCCATCCAAACAAACTTTCGCGTTTATAATATTAGTAGGAAGTAGGATAGCTGGCCAGTGTTGAAAGAATAATCGTTCAGAAACCTTATATGATAAGGGCTTCAATTAATGCTTATTATTAAGGTGTACAGTAGACATGAGAGTATAACTATAAGAAACACTGTCTTCTCGCATATAGCGCCTACTAGGCTAAGGATAGATGATAAAGTGATTGACGCGTATCTTATTACACTCTCTGTGCTCTTATCAAGCTATGTTGTTCATATACTACATTAAAATACAGATAGTGTTTCTAAAACTGGTTAAACGAGAAGAAAACCTTACCATTTTTCTATGAAAATGTATACCGAGTAAGTCGCGCAATACACACACATAACCGTACAAGAGCACACGCAGCTTTACACTTGCAGTGCGAGTCTGACCTCTAAGGCGATTGTAATAAGAACGTTACAGAGTCCAATCTGTCAAGCTCCACGTGCTCTTGACTGTACAAGTGGTATTAATTCCCGCGTTCGTAGGAGCATGCGCCCGCGCCGGCGCCGCTGCAGCACTGAATGGCGGACTGGCGCGCACATGTCTCGAGACGCAGGTATCGGGGGACGCGAGCAGGTACAGAATGGCGACTATTCACTATCTGGGGTGCGCCTGCGCACCGCAGATAGGGCGGCGCGAATTGGCCATGCTCAATTTTATTATAGAGGCAGTATTCAAAAACCATTTCGAGATTTTTTAATTATACGCCCTATTTTCATGTTCTTAAATAAAAAAAGTAATTGCGCTGAAATATGCAAAAATTAAAGTTAATTGTAATAACTCGCAGTCACGTTCCCTCGTTTGTGTCCAGGTGACGTCATAACACAAAATATTAAAAGCCATAGTAATCTAAAAAAAATTGAAATAGGCGTCCTATATTTAAACAAATTATAAAAAAACAGCAACTAATTTTTTTTAGCATACCCAATTCCCAGAACGCTTTCGTGTTTGGAGCCCGGTTTGCAGTGTTTGTGCACAATGACTTCGGACGGTTGACCGTTAAGTGGCTACGTACAGTCAAGAGAACGTGGAGCTTGACACATTGGACTTTGTAACGTTTTTATTACAATCGACTTAGAGGTCAGACTCGCACTACAAGTGTAAAGCTTCATGTACAGTCAAGAGCAAGCCGAGCTTTACGTTACCAATATCTAGTGATGCTGGTGAAAAACGGGTATTTACAGGACTTTCGAGGAGTAAACATTTTTATTTTAAGTAGCCGGATTCCACTGGTCACTCTGTTAGAAGAAATACTGGAAGGATTGGAATTGGGAATATAGCCTGTTACTCAGTGATATTTTAGCTTCCCGTTGGAGAATTTTTTTTTAAATCGTTTGTGTTGTTTTTGAGTTTGTTCGTTACAAACATACAAATCTTTACTCTTTATAATATTAGTATAGTATGTTAACTGCATCTGTAGAAACTGTATGTGTAGTACGTACCTGCTTCTGCGGCTGGTGGAAGATGTGCGAAGGGCCGGGCATGTCGCCCGCGGATACCTACACATACAGCGAACGTTAAACACGGCTATACGGTCAAACTTTAAAATGTGGTCGGTAGAGTTCCTTTTGCAATGACAACTGACGCCGGGCAAGCCAATCTTGTGAACGGTGCTCTAATATGCAATAGGTGTGGTCGGTGTAGTGTTTTAGTTGGGTGCAGGAGGCCACGGCACTACGTACGTCAGTTAAAAAGGACAAATAAATGCAGTTTCAACAATAGACTTAACTATATCTAAACTGGTATTTTGTAACTTGATAAGCATGCAGCGACGACAAACAAATATGACCCTGATGTATACTCGGAAGTATCTTACCAATTCGATGTCTTGGTACAGAACATCATATTGCAACAGGATAAGATAATTTTGTGCTTATGGTGATTCTGTCAGTTTATAACCGACTCTATCCCAATGTAGCTAAGTAATATATTCTCTAATACGATGCCCAGAAGTAAAATTTTACATTTCTTTGCTCTGCAGTGGGCTTCAGGACCATGCTTACAAGAAAACAAGATGCAGAGAAGTAACAATGTCCTCGATGGATGCCGAAAATGCCGTGGTCTCTTGAACTTTATGTGAGTAGCAATATGGTCGTTAGTTGCGTAAGCTTAGCCCTTATCCGGTCGTCCCTCCAAGCTGTTAGTCTACCTATTCTATAATATGAAATAAAGCATTATTCACGGGTGAACACACAACTGTCAATACAAATCTGGCACTACAAAATGTTCTGTAAGTTAACAATGCGAAACACTTGTCTACTTGAATGAAACGCGTCGGTCAGTCAGTCACCCAGTTGAAACATGTTTAATTTGAGGGCCAAGACATCACAACATATTTGTGTGGAATCGTATTTTTGAGGTTTTAGCGACAGCGATGGTGACTGCCACTGGGTGACGTAGAGGACGACGAGGGTTGTAGAATGAAAGATGTTGCTCGTGTCGATATCGCATGTGATCGGTGATCGGATGGATTAGGCGCAAAATGCCACATTCGCAAAATGCCACATTAGCAAAATGCCACACAAAGTGCCATACATGTTCAACTCCCTTTCTTGCAGTATGTTCGAGAGTGTGGCATTATGAGAATGTGGCATTTTGCGAATGTGGCGTTTTAAGAATGTGACATATTGCGAAAATCGAATGTGTCATTTTGCGAATGTGGCATTTTGAGCCTAATCCGATCGGATCTGATCTCCTTTAATAGGTTACCTCTATTTATACCAGTTATGTACATAAATAAGGAGGGTAGATACATTTTAGTAAACCCTTTAGGTGGGTACCTACAATATCTTTAAATCATTGAACATTGTTTTACATAGAATGGATCTCAATAGAATATCAGAATTAGAAATCATCTAATCTCATTTGTGAGCAGCAGGATAGCTCGGCACAAGGATAGCTTGGGACAGGGGACAGGCAATCATTAAACGTCAAGAGCGTCACTCGTGTTTCAAACTAGATCTGCCAAAGGTACGGCCCTCTTAACATGGCAGCTCTGCAAATGAAATGCAAATTTTTTTTCAGAGCTGCCAAGTTACAACGGCAGTACTGTAGTTGTGTGTGCCCCGTTGTATGAACCTGAGCGTGCGCGGAGAGGTTGAGTCCGTGGCCGGTCGCCGGCAACGGCACCGACACGAGCAGCGACGCGTGGCCCTCGCGATCGCTCTTCCCGCCCTACACAACCCGCCTTGTCAAAACGAGCAGACCCACGGGGCGTCAATACGCAATCGGCAGTAGGGATGTGAAACAATAATCGATTTTTCATAAAAAAATATAAAAGAAACAACGCTGCCAAAATTACACATTTTAATCGATTCTTTGTAAACAGCACCATCTGTGCGACGAATGAAGAAATTTTAAGTTCACTAACATAAAGTGTATGTTAAAAGGATAAAGAATGTGAGAAAATTAACATTTTTCATATTAATTGGTATTTTTTTGTATAATCGATTTTTAATTTTCAAAAATCGATTATTATTATTATTAGAAAAATCGATTTGAAAACAATCGATTTTTTTCTATTAATGTCACATCCTTAATCGGCAGACTTGAAAATGGCCAAGTCGAGACACGTGGGCATGCACGGACGCTTGTCTGAGAGAGTTTAGACTCCAACCTTCCATTATAGCTTTATTTCACTAATTATAACAGTCAGTCTTGATTGGGAGCGCTCAATTTAGTTCGCAATCCTACAGCAAACTAGTTCGCCAATTTAGTTCGTTACTTATTTAAAAAAAAACTTAAATAGACTTTAAGTTATACACGTTGATAAGAAACTGGTAAAAGCTGTAAGAGTAAAAATAAATCTGTCAGTTAGACATGCAGCGCCAGGCCACAAAATAAATATTTAAAGAACAAAGAGCGAGATTGTGGACGAACTAGTTCGCATAGTTCAGCTAAAGGAGCGCTCTTCTGACTTAGATCATTCGCGAACTACCCAATGGAGCGTATATACCGCTGCTTTTGTCGAAAGTTAATCGAGTTGAAGCTCAAGCTGTCAGTTTTGAGTAGCTTCATGATTTGAATCTGTCATTGAAGTCACAACGTTTTCGCCGAGGGGCGAGCTCAAATTAATCTTCTGCTTTTAATAGTGTTGCAGAGTGCTACCAATCCGCACCGCAAAATATCACAATATAGCTTTTCTATTTTTAAACGGCGAAAATACAATAAGACTGTGTTAGGGTAGTTGGCTGCCTAGTAAAATGAGTTAGTGACTTGGAGGACTTTTGTCCAACCGACGGTCGCTCGGTTCAAATAGCAAAATGAATGCTATTTTCATATGAAGCTGTCTATATAACAATGGATTTCTTATAGAGCTTTTCCGGGAGCCCTCCTTGTCTCACTTTTCTGGTAACCTTATGCTATATTACCACAGGAAGATAACAAAGACATAAGAAGAACAAAGGTCTTCTGGTTTTCTGGATAACTCTGTTGCATGTTGTATATATGCAACAGAGTTATCCAGAAAACTTAGATATATCTAGTTATTTATTTATATATAGTTATCAACTAAATAATTTATTTTTAAGGGTTGATTGTTCAATAGTCAGTTAAATACCTCTCACTTTACTTATTTTGTAAGAAACCCCATTTAAACGCAAATCTTTAGGTTCATTTGGATCATGCCAGGAAAACCAATTTAACAAAAATGTTTTTTAATTAAAAATTGTAATAGAAATTTATTTTGTAAGTGAAACTGAACTAGGGATGTGACATCGATCGAAAAAATCGATTATTGAAAAATAGATTTTCCTCTTTTTAAAATTAATCGATTTAAAAAAATATATTACTTTTAATAAAAATAATCGATTAATAAAAACGATTTAAAAAATACCAAATAATATAAAAAAAAAATTATCATATTCTTTATCTGTTTAAGATTAACTTTGTTAGTAAACTTACTTCAAATTTCTACAAAAAACGATTAAAATGTGTAAGAGTATAATCGAATAATTTAATCGATAATTTAAAAAAAGAATCGATTGTTCTAAAAATCGTAAATTTTTTCACATCCCTATACTAAAATAGTTTGTGCTATCTGGTTAATTATGTTACGATCGGTGAGTCGCCTTACGACGCCCTAACTGTCACACACACACTCACCCTCATACAACAAATCTTTGCATCGAATACAAATCATG
Organism: Ethmia dodecea; assembly: GCA_963855545.1. Lineage (NCBI taxonomy): Eukaryota > Metazoa > Arthropoda > Insecta > Lepidoptera > Depressariidae > Ethmia > Ethmia dodecea. The sequence goes on along the minus strand of OY979436.1, from coordinate 30,827,692 downwards.
AATGTTGGATGGCTATGAAACGGCAAAAGCGGGACTTCAATTCGGTGACATTTTTAAGAGTATTCTAGTTGTGTTTAAGACTGTATACTCGTATTTCCCAAATCATAAATTAAAAATAACATAACTCTGAAGACTAAAAAACCGACTTGAACGAATAATATTAAAAAAATACAGTCGAATTAAGAACCTCTTCCTTTTTTGAAAAGAGTTAAAAAAAGAATCGTCGAAATCGTTTGGCGTGATATTGTGTTTCGTCTATTATATTTAAGACTTATACAGTTTTCTTATGGACGCAATTGTCAGAACCAAATGGGACCACACGGGAAGCACCAGTTTTCAAATGAAGAAAGAATCATCAAAATATCTCGCGAACTGATAGGAGTACCCTCCGAGTACCTCACTCTTTGTTGGAGTTAACTCTACACAAATGAATAGCATAGCGACTCTAGTATTGCTTTTATTATGTTGACCAATTTTACTAAGCAATGATATCAATAACAGCAACTCTTAAAAATACCGTTCAGTACGTGTGGTAAAGCAGTTTTTTTTAAAGCTGTTAAATATCATTGGCTAGTAAAACAGAGCTGCGTACGGTGAGGTAAAATGGAATGATCAGCAGTATTGAAACCTTAGCCGGGTATAGCTCTTTAAATTTTCCATTGGTTTTGCATCTTATTTCAATTACATAGAGTCCAATTTAAGGTGGCACCTTTCGTCTACCTGGCCAAGGGTTAATTATTAATGGTTTGCCTTAAAGATAGTCACAGGTATCAACTCGGAAACGGTCACTCAACTTGACCCGTTTAGTACGTACCCTAATCGGCATCGCCTCGGGACAATTTCGAGCAAGGAAGACGAGGCGGTACCGAGGCGGTACCGATCCGTTACCGAGTTGATATGTATGCTACAACCTTAATTAGTGATATTAGACAGTAATCAATGTTCGTTTGACATTGCAGCTTTTGCCGTTTAGTAGCGACTTGCTGCACCTTACGCTTCGGCATGAAACATACTACACTTAAATACTCGAGGCATTCAAAACATGCTAATCAAATATCTAAGCGTCTGAAGCGTATATCGCATTCGTATATTGCAAAGCTATACCTAAGAAGCTGTAACTTAAAATCATAATATGCAATATTCGGTACATTGTAAACTTTATCTACGTTGCCGTAAGGTCTAAAATGAAGTGTCCAGCGTGTTGGTACCACTTACCGGCGGCTGCGAAGGCGACCGGGTAGCGGCCGAGCTGAGTCCACTGGGCCCAGGCAACGGGCTCGGAGGGTGTCTGAACAAACACACAAACATTTATTTAATAATAATAATAAATTGTGGGACACAATTTACACACACCCATAGCACAGGCTCTGTACAGTCAAGAGCAAGTCAAGCTTTACACTACCAGTTTAAGCTGAGCTCTGATTTATACTGCGCGCCATAGAATACAGGGCCGGTTCAAAGTCCAAAATGTCAAGCTTAGCGTGCTCTTGACTGTACTATGGGTACTACCCAAACAAGCCAACAGACATTTTCATGCACACAAATGTTGGCCCCGAGAAGGGAACGAATCCGCGACCTACTGAGTCAACAGGCCCGTCAACAATATTTAAACAAAAATTACATAAAAAGGGTACTATAAAATTACATACTACCTACTTAGTAGACCAACATGCATAGGATTAACCAGGGCTTGAATAACCGAAAAAATTTAGGTTAAAACGGTTAGGGGTATGACGTCATACCTTTATATTGCGATATCTTAAAATAACGGTACCGCTTTTTTCTGGTAGTGCAAAATAACGATACTGCTATTTTCTGGTAGTGCAAAATAACGATACCATTATTTTTTTACGATACTTAAATTTTTAAATAAAGGTTTTCTTTAGGTATAGGTACCACGCCGAACGCCGGGGCACCGCGCGCCGGCTTGACCGAGAATTCGAGTTGAGCGACATGTTATTAAAAGCTTTTATTTAACTTGCAATGTATGTGTGTATGTAACTATGTATGTTCGGGTGGAATCTTGCAACTCAATTTTGAAGCAAATATCTTCAACCGATTGAGCTGAAATTTGGTATACTTATGTTAGTTCGGTGACAATGCAATATTGTGGCACCACCGAGCTGATCTGATGATGGAGCTGGAAGATGGCCATAAGAACTCGGTAATTAAACGACACAACCCCATCGAGTTTGGGCTCGTTTGATTCATCTTGACGAGTACTTTGGTACTTGATGGTAACCAGGGTCTGATGATGGAGCTGGAAGATGGCTATAGGAGGAACTCAGTAATTAAACGTCATATTTCCATCGAGTTTGGGCTCGTTTGAGTTGTCTTGACGAGTAATTTAGTACTAATTTGGTTTAAGATAGTAACCAGGGTCTGATGATGAAGCTGGAAGATGGCCATAGGAACTCGGTAACTAAACGACAGAATCCCATCGAATTTGGGCTCGTATGATTCGTCTTGATTTTGATTTTAGATGGATAAGTATAAGAATGGCTAACAACTACAACTAACAACTACAACTAACAACTACAACCAACAACTACAACTAACAACTACCACTAACAATTACATCTAACAACTACCACTAACAACTACAACTCACAACTAACAACCTACAACTAACAACTATCAACTACAACTAACAACTACGACTAACAACTACGACTATAAACTACGACTAACAACTATGACTAACAACTACGACCAACAACTACAACTAACAACTACGACTAACAACGACGACCACGACTAACGACTACGACTAACGACTACGACTAACAACTATGACTAACAACTACGACCAACAACTACAACTAACAACTACGACTAACAACGACGACCACGACTAACGACTACGACTAACGACTACGACTAACAACTACGACCAACAACTACAACCAACAACTACAACCAACGACTACGACTAACGACTACGACTACCAACTACGACCAACAACTACAACCAACTACTACAACCAACGACTACGACTAACGACTACGACTAACGACTACGACTAACGACCACGACTAACGACCACGACTAACAACTACGACTAACAACAACGACTAACGACTAACAACGACGACTAACAACTACGACTAACGACTACGACTAACAAATACGACCAACAACTACCACTAACAACTACCACTAACAACTACAACTCACAACTACAACTAACAACCTACTACTAACAACTATCAACTACAACTAACGACGACGACTAACAACTACGACCAACGACTACGACTAACAACGACGACTAACAACGACGACTAACAACTACGACACTACGACTAACAACTACGACCAACAACTACGACCAACTACGACCAACAACTACGACCAACAACTACGACCAACAACTACGAACAACAACTACGACCAACCACTACGACCAACAACTACGACCGACGACTACGACCGACGACTACGACCAACGACTACGACTAACGACTACGACCAACAACTACGACCAACAACTACGACCAACAACTACGACTTAGACCAACGACTACGAGAACTACGACCAACAACTACGACCAACAAATACGACCACGACTAACGACTACGACCAACAACTACCACTAACAACTACAACTCACAACTACAACTAACAACCTACAACTAACAACTATCAACTACAACTAACGACGACGACTAACAACCACGACTAACGACCACGACTAACGACTACGACCACGACTTACGACTACGACTACGACCAACGACTACGACCAATGACTAACGACCACGACTAACAACTACGACTAACAACGACGACTAACGACTAACAACGACGACTAACGACTACGACTAACGACTATGACTAACAACTACGACCAACAACTACCACTAACAACTACGACCAACAACTACGACCAACGACTACGACCGACGACTACGACCAACGACTACGACTAACAACTACGACCAACAACTACGACCAACGACTACGACCAACGACTACGACCGACGACTACGACTAACGACTACGACCAACAACTATGACCAACGACTACGACTACGACCCACGACTACGAGTACTACGACCAACAACTACGACCAACGACTACGACCAACGACTATGACCAACAACTACGACCAACGACTACGACCAACGAATACGACCAACGACTACGACCAACGACTACGATAAACGACTACTACCAACAACTACGACCAACGAATACGACCAACGACTACGACCAACGACTACGACCAACAACTACGACCAACAACTACGACCAACGACTACGACTAACGACTACGAGTACTACGACCAACAACTACGACCAACAAATACGACCACGACTAACGACTACGACTACGACCAACGACTACGACTACGACTAACGACTACGAGTACTACGACCAACAACTACGACCAACAAATACGACCAACAACTACGACCAACGACTACGACTAACGACTACGACTAACAACGACGACTAACAACGACGACTAACAACTACGACCAACAACTACGACCAACAACTACGACCAACGACTACGACCGACGACTACGACCAACGACTACGACTAACAACTACGACCAACAACTACGACCAACGACTACGACCAACGACTACGACCGACGACTACGACTAACGACTACGACCAACAACTATGACCAACGACTACGACTACGACCCACGACTACGAGTACTACGACCAACAACTACGACCAACGACTACGACCAACGACTATGACCAACAACTACGACCAACGACTACGACCAACGAATACGACCAACGACTACGACCAACGACTACGATAAACGACTACTACCAACAACTACGACCAACGAATACGACCAACGACTACGACCAACGACTACGACCAACAACTACGACCAACAACTACGACCAACGACTACGACTAACGACTACGAGTACTACGACCAACAACTACGACCAACAAATACGACCACGACTAACGACTACGACTACGACCAACGACTACGACTACGACTAACGACTACGAGTACTACGACCAACAACTACGACCAACAAATACGACCAACAACTACGACCAACGACTACGACTAACGACTACGAGTAATACGACCAACAACTACGACCAACAAATACGACCACGACTAACGACTACGACTACGACCAACGACTACGACTACGACTAACGACTACGAGTACTACGACCAACAACTACGACCAACAAATACGACCACGACTAACAACTACGATCAACGACTACGACCGACGACTACGACCAACGACTACGACTAACAACTACGAATAACAACTACGACTAACAACTACAACCACAACAACGACAACTACTACAACTACAACAACTACTACAACTTACAACTACTACAACTAACAACTACTACAACTAGCAACTACTACAACTAACAACTACTACAACTAACAACTACTACAACTAACAACTACTACAACTACGACTACTACTACTACAACTACTACTACTATAACTACTACAACTAATACTACTACTACAACAAGAACTAACAACAACTAACAACAACAATAATTAATATACAATAATATAGCTTGGGCCTGAAATAAAAGTTATTTGATTTTATTTTTGATTATTAACTTAACTCCTACAAACTACAAACAAACTAAAAAGAGTAGTGATAGCCTGATGAAGATGATTACAATCAGTAAGGCTCGGGTTCAAATCCTAACATGTATCAACGAGTTTTTCAAAAACTTACGTACATTTTCATCACTATCTCGACAGTGAAGGAAAATATTTCCTATTGCCATCTCCCAGCTCCATCGTCAGACCCTGGTTACTGGTTACCATCTAACACCAAAGTACTCGTCAAGACAAATCAAACGAGCCCAAACTCGATGGGGTTGTGTCGTTTAATTACTTTAAGAGGAGTCATTGAGAAGTTGCGATATCCACCTCCTGGCTCCATCGTCAGATCAGCTCGGTGATACCATAAATATTGCATTGTCACCGAAATTACATAAGTATACCAAATTTCAGCTCAATTGGTTGAAGATATCTGCTTCAAAATTGAGTTACATGATTATTCGCGAACACACATAAAAATATATAGGTAGGTATATATACGGACGAATTGAGAAACCTCCACCTTTTGAAATCTGTTAAAAATACAATAAAATGAATATTTAGGCGGACTCCCATACATCAAACGTGATTTTTTGCCGCTTTTATAGATAATGAATAAGTTCGACTCGCACTTGGCCGTTTTTACGTTTTTTTCCCCATTAGTGCAATCTATGTCTATGTATTTAACAGTCGATAAAACTTTGCTAAAATAACGTACTTTTATATAGGTACCTAGAATAGATGAGTTATAATACACACACCGGCACAATTAGCGGAACAGAAAAAAAAAGGAGAAAAAAGAGGGAATTTAGAACAATGAATGTAATTTTTAAACAATATATTATTTAAAATGAAACAACAATTAAATTAACATGTTTTGACATTCATTTGCAACACCATACTTAAAATTTTATAAAAATAAAAATTAAATTAAACAAAATGCATTTTTCTTCGATTTTTAATTATAGAGAAACAGCAGAAAATTCAAGATTTTCCAAAGTTTAACAACAATTTCAATGACTGTTCAATATCGAGTGTTTCCTCCTCGTGCTCTGATGAGGGTTTCCATCCGTCTGGGCATGCTGCGGATGATGTTATCAATGGTTTCTTGGGGCAACCTCTGCCATTCTTCAAGTAATGCGTTTCGCAACTCGTTGAGATTATTGGGAGGGGGCATTCTTGACTTTACACTCCTCTTTAGCAAGTCCCAGACGTGTTCTATAGGGTTCATATCGGGGGACCGTGCTGGCCACTCCATCACCGTTATACCAACATGGTTTAGGTATGTCTGTACTGTGCGAGCACTGTGAGCCCGAGCATTATCCTGCATTAGAATGAAGTTGTTACCAATAAAGGGGGCAAATGGCACAACATGTTCTTCTAAAATCTCCCTGATATACCGATCAGCATTCAGATTCCCGCCATCGACCACTACTAACTCCGTACGAGCTCCTAAACATATTCCTCCCCAGACCATAATTGAACCGCCGCCATATGCAACTGTATTTTCAAAATTAGACTGGATATACCGTTCTCCTTTGCGTCTCCATACTCGCTGCCTTCCATCAATTTGATTTAACATAACTCTGCATTCATCAGTAAAAAGAACCTGTCCCCAGTCGTCGAAGTCCCAATCACGATGTTCACGACCAAAGTGTAGACGGTTTGTGCGATGATGTCTCTCAAGTTTTGGGGCTTTGGCGGGCACATACGAGCCTATACCCACTTCTTCGAATCTTCTACGAACTGTCCGCTCACTCATCCTTACTGCTCGTACCTCTTCCAGTAAATTTCGAGCCTGCACCGCCGTTAGTCTCGTGTTCCGTCGGACTTGAAGTTGGAGAAAACGGTCATCCCTCCTTGAAGTACACCTTTTCCGGCCTTGTTCTCTCCTTCTCACTAGAGCATTCGTCAATCTGTATCGTTGGATGCTACGATAAATCGTTGATAACGATCGACGAAGGCTTCTGGCAATCGATCTGTAGGTTTGACCATTTCTCCTCATTTGATCTGCCCTAATGATTTCTGATGGCGTTAAATCAGGCATAATTAGATGCTCGTAAATTATCAATATGCGAAAAAACTCAAAAGCCTCAAAAACTGCAATTCAAAGCTTTTCAAATGGAATTCACGAACCTTCTAAAAACGGACAAGCGGTGGAAAAAATGAATCAATGAAAATTAAAACAAAAGAATGAAAAAAAGGGCAGTCGCTTAGTATTCCATTTTTAAATTAAAACCCAAATTTAAAAAAAGCTTGTTTAGCCGGCCAGTAACACGCAAAAATGCGTAAATACTCCCTTTTTTTTCTGTTCCGCTAATTGTGCCGGTGTGTGTATAAGCGTCACGTCACCAGTCACCACAGCACACAATAATGCAATATGCAAGAAATGAGATTTCATGCGGCAAGCGCCCGTGCCTCGACCGAGCGGTTTGGCAACGTCGCGCTGAAGTCTCACTCGTTCGCGTTTTTTCGGTACCGAAAATGATTTCGATGAGGTACTAGTAAAAAACGGTACCTGTACCGCAATTCTTACCTTTTTGGCTCTACCTTTAAATCAAAACGGTACCGTAATTTTATACCGCTAGCTTAACCCTTAACCTTAACCGCTTTCAAGCCCTGGGATTAACCGACTCGGCGTTATGTATTATTATTGTAAACCATATTTAGTAAGACATGAGATTAAAAAGATCTGCCCCCGAGTTTCTTGCCGGTTCCTGGTACCAGCGACTTGTCGGTGGAGATGGGGTGCTCTTAACATTCAGCCAATCTCTATGGACTAGTGCCTTGTGCATGCTACAAGAAGTGTTTTTTTTTTCAACTTTAAGAACAAAGATCACTATTTATATATAATTTTATCAATCTTTCAACAACTCCATAGGTAAAGACCCAATAATATTGTTAGGATTATACGAGTAACTATCACGTTAAGGGGTAGAATATACCAACTAGAATATACCAACCAATTTATACCAACCTAAGCGAAAACCACCTAGAAACCTCTGTTCATGAATTGGGCTTTTGCGACCATAAAGGTATTATCCTCTCTCTCCACAAAACTCAGCCGCAACCAAATCAGATTATTGTTGAGAAACGTATATTTAATGATAAAAACATATCAAATTTTATTACAAACTTATACTCGGTACAGTGGGAATCATTAATAAAACCTGGTAACTGTGTAAATCAAAATTATAATATCTTCTTAGTGAAGAGTTTCTTCACAAAATATTAGAAAAAACAATACCTAAAAAAACTAAAATAATCAAGTTAGGAAATAAAATATCATGGTTAACTAAAGGAATTAGGAAATCAAGCCAAAATAAGAGATTGTTAAAAAAACTCTTGTCTAAAACTAATAATATTATCTTAAATAATTATTATAAGAAATATGAAAAGACTCTAAAGAAAACAGTTAATCAGGCTAAAAAAATTAAAAACGTTAAAAAATTTCAGAAATCTGACAATAAAATAAAAACCATGTGGCAAATTATAAACAACGAAATAAATAAAAATAAAAACTCATCCAGCAATCAAAATATCGAATTAAAAAATAATAATAATCTCTGCCAAAAGGACCCTAAAATTGTCTCTAATATGTTCAATAACTATTTCTCTCAAGTTGGAAGTTGTAATCAATCAAATATTGTTCCCATGCATAAAACCAAAATAAAAACTGTTACAAACTCAGTTGAAAATTCAATATATCTCAGCAAAGTAGAGCCACGGGAAGTTCATTCAATTATTAAAAAATTAAAAAATAAGAAGAGTCATGGTATAGATGAGATTCCTCCTTCTGTCATGAAAAAATCAGTAAACCTATTAACTCTCCCACTAACGCACTTAATAAACCAATCGCTGAGCGAAGGAACAGTACCCGACGCACTAAAAATTTCAATAGTGAAACCCATATACAAAAAGAAAGGTGACCGATCAGACCCTAGTAATTACCGTCCTATTGCTCTTTTACCAACTGCAGCTAAAATATTCGAAAGTGTCATGTCAAAAAAGCTCTACTCCTTTTACGAAAAATTTAAAATATTTAACGAAAACCAAAGCGGGTTTCGGAAAAATAGATCGACCACTCTGGCCGTATACAAATACGTCAAAAATATCCTCGACATTTTAAATAACCGTAAATACGGGGTAGGATTACTCCTAGATATGAGTAAGGCTTACGATAAAGTAGATCATAAAATATTACTTCAGAAACTGTACGGTACAGGCGTACGAGGCAAGGCCTACGACTGGTTCAAATCTTATCTATCAAACCGTAAACAGTACGTGGAAATAGAAAACACAGATTTTAGAACGGGAAAAATATGTAAAATACGATCCGACGAAGTAAACATAATGAGCTCCATCCCTCAAGGAAGCGTTCTTGGATGTATACTTTTCTTGATATACATAAATGACATACCAAAAATTGTTAACGAACATTGCACTTTATTCGCGGATGACATCTCTATCTTATTCTCGTGCTCAACCGCCTCCGAATTATATAACAAATTAAACGTAACCTTGAGTGACATATTGGAATGGCTTGACGCGCATAACCTAGAACTAAATATTAAAAAAACGAAAATTATTCCATTCAGACCTTACCAAAAAACCGATCTAAAATTACAGTATCAGTATAAAGACATAAAAATTAAATCTGAAAACAGCGCAACTCTCTTGGGAATCGATATTGATACAAACCTAAATTGGAAAACCCACCTACAAAAATTGTCTAGTAAACTCTCCTCATTTATCTTTGCTTTACACCACTTAAAAAGAGTAACAGACTTTAAAACGGCCCTGTCAGCATATTACGCCTATGCCCATTCAAGACTAATGTACGGAATAATACTGTGGGGCAATAGTACTGACGTTCAGGATATATTCAAACTTCAGAAACGGTGCATCAGGATACTTACGAACATCGATCAGCAAGATTCATGTCGACCATTATTCATAAAACATAAGATTTTAACCCTAACATCAATCTATATTCTAGAGTGCTGTAAATTTGTACAAAAAAACATGAATTTATATTCCCCATTAAAACCCTCATTCAAAAGAAACAACAGAGACGCAAATAAACTCAAAGTTCCATTCACAACTCTACAATTATTTAAAAACGGCCCCCACTCCATGGCAATCAAACTATACAATAAATTACCAAATGAGATAAAAGATTTACAGAAACCCCGAGCGTATGAACAACAACTAAAAATTTTTTTGACAGCTAAAGCCTATTACAACGTAGACGATTTTCTTAATGATATAATATAAATAATAATCAACTAAAAAGGCAACATATTCAGGCATAGGTAGGTATAATAATTTATAGATATATTTTATAATATTTTGATGGGTGTTATTGTTGAATTGAATTTTATTGAATGATATGATAATATTTTTTTTTTTGTAAATATGTTTTAATGATGTGTAAATTTTTATTTTTATTTATTTTAAAATGATTAAATAGAATTGAAGGAATGGATTTCGAAGACAATGTAGACATTGATAAATTTAATAGAATAAATAAATATGGTATAGATAAATAAACATTGTATAAAAAAATAAGCAAGTAACTGTGATAGTATTGGAATAGGAAAGTATGAAATAATATTTGTGTGCATGAAGTTTTATATTGCATGTTCGAATTAATTAATAGCGCACCCTCTCTAACTTAGCGGTGCCCCTACGGGGTGTCATGTGTCTTGATCAACTTTACAATAAGACCTATGTAATACCTTACCATATGACAAGCTATGAAATAAATAAATAAATAAAAATAAATAAATAAATACTCGTGAAAAGTGTGTTTTCCCAGAAATGGAATACCTCTGCCAACCCACTCGGGGATAAAAGGCGTGATTTTTTTTATGGGTGTGATGTATATGAGTATCTGGGGCAACCTGGGGCTGGGCTGTGCGGCCGGGCTGTGCGCGGGCGGCGGCGGCGCTGGGCTCACGCTGCAGAAGTGCCCGGGGGTCGGCCCACTGTCCACGGTCTCCGTCTTCGCCTAAACCATAACACCACTTTAATACTTATGGACGGGTAAATGCACTCTGGTACATTAATAGGCTATATCCTGTATATCACAATGTAAAAAAAAACCAGAAACTACGTCACACAAATTTCATTATTTTTACCCCCCCCCCCCCCCCACACCCCTCGTTCCTCATTTGTTAGACGGGGTTCTCCTTAGTGTGACGTCATATATTTTGCAATTTTACATCTACACATTGAATTAAAACAGCAGTTCCGAAATTAGTTTTATATCGATTAAAATTATATTTTTATAAAATCAACAAAAAATCAAACATTCAACGAATTGAGCCCGTCCCACCCCTTGTCACACAACGTCACAATTTGTCGACCCCTTTGCAATTCATTAAATTAAAACGACGACATTAAAATTAGTTAAATTATATTTATTTTATCCACCTTTGCGTATACGTCAAGATCGTAGGTCTAGGATAGATCACAACAAAAATCTGCTGCAAAACAAGAAGCTTTAGCTATAGATAAGCGCATGAAAATATTAGAATTTATACGATAAATAAAATAAAAATATGCGAAAGGTCTGAATTGGCTGATACGTAAGGTAATCGTTTTTCCTCAGCCTTACTTTACGTATATTTACTTTATTGAAGGTTTTGGCGACTTATAAGACCAACCGTTGAACTATTGGTGTCCAATAAATTTACCATATTTTTAATGACGATTATTTTAGGATAACTTTTTTGAAGGGCTTGATTTCAACAACTCTATCAAATAGCACATATAGTATATTATGTTACCTACCACCCTAACCGCCGACAGGGTAAAGCTTGCAAGAGTAATTTTGTTCAACGTAATATGAACCCAAAATTTATGAGCATTATGACCTATATTCAAGCGCCGTTCTGACACAAATTCGAGGGCAAGTGCAATCGGTTCGCATTGTTGTAATGATATATAAAGGTCCTTTCAAATCAAGTGCAAATATTATAAGGGTAATGACCATGTGTACGTTAGACCACCAGGCCAAACCGCGTGATTCACTTGAGAACTGAGACTGTGAATAGGGTATTTGACTGCCTAGTCAAATGAGGTACTTTTTATGATGTCTAAACGAAAATTTTAGTATGAAAAATGTACTTAGCAGTGACGTCATCATTTTTAGTACTCCATTGTGACACTACCTACATTGATTGATATATTATTTAAAAAAAATTGATGTAGTCGGAAAATGAAAATCGAAATACATTTTTAGAAGTGTTTTAGGATTTAGGATAATCTTTTTAATTAGTGATTACTGGCAATTTAATTTCAATACAGTCAAATACCCAAGTAATTCTGGGACCTGCGACCGATTTAGCTAGGCAACCCATTTGCGGTTGATAAATGCATTTATTAACTTATAATCTAGGTCATCATCAAATAACAATCGAGGGTATACTTTTCTAACACCAGATCTTAGACTATAACATCAAAATTCTAAGAAACATTTATAAAAAGCAGGCTTTATTTTAAAATGTGCAAAAAAGAAAATAAACCTAGCAGTACGAAACTCATAATTTTATGTAAAGCAAAGACCATCAAAGGGGTTGTGTGTTTCATCAGAAAGAAAAAGTCAAATAGAAAAAATACACTCAAATAGAAGTGATTTAAAATGCTCCTCTATCGTTAATGGGATCCTACGCCAGGCGACGTGATAGTGCCTAGAAACGGGATCTAACTCATTTGATGATGTCCTTCATCCATCTTTGAGATTTAGAACTTACTGACTATGACGTAATCGGCTTGCCATTTATGTTACTTGTTGTTTTATGTAGAATCTATAGATGTCGCTATAAACAAGACAAGACAGATCTAAGTTGACATCGATAACTTTCTTCATTTGTCGACAATATTTTAAACCAAGCTCAAGACTTGATAATAATAAATTGTGGGACACAATTCACAGCCTGTACTATGGGTACTAAATAACTGATAGACATTACACAAATTTAAATAAATATTGATGATTGATTGAAACTTAGTTTGACACTTAGTGTCGAAATAGTTATCAGATATGTGTGTTTTTTATCTGTCTTTTGCTAATGACACAACTCGACAACCACATACCGAACAGCCATAGTCTTTTATTAGTTTGCAAATTTTAGCCAAACGTAAAAAAAACTAAAAAGCTACTACATTCATTCAAAACTAATTAAATAAGCCATTGATGTCTTACAAGATTTGACTCGAGACTTTTTGGCGGAAATCAGAATAGAGACGTTATGTTTTTTGTATAATTTTAATTTTGCTGTATATGGACATTTTTGGATTGCCTCAAAAAGTCACAATGTTGTTAACTGTTGATAACCAATGACGTAGAAAGTGTTGAAGACACAGAATTTTCTTGCATCGTCTCTGAAGCAGAGCCATTTAACTAAGATTAAAGTATAAAATAAAAACCAGGCCAAATTGCAGAATGAAGTCTTCAGTAAAAATGTTATCATTTCACTGTCGATAACCAAGGGAGTGACGTAGAAAGTGTTGAAGACTGAATTTTTGTGCATGGTCTCGAAGCAGAGCCATTTAACTAAGAATAACGTATAAAATAAAGACGTTGCAAATGATAAAAAAAAATGACTCACACAAAACTAGCAAGCGATGTTAAATGAAAACTTGTGAAATGAACTCTATTCTTTGGCCCAAGTTGTAACCGAGTGAGCTAGGTGCGCGTACCTTTTTGATGCCCTTATCGCAGTCGGGCAGCTCGAGCAGGCCGGGACCGTCCCACGCGTTGCTGCCGCTCTGCGAGCTGCTCTCGTTCGCCTACCACAGTACAATCGTTACGTCTTATAAATCGATTAAGCCGGCTGCACGCACGAAAAAGTGTCACGTTCCGCCTCGGAAACGAGAGCACGGAACAAGCGATAGACAGGCACGATCGACCTATTTATTCGATATTAATTCAATTCATAAAAGTATGCAATTTTCATCTATATTTTTCCTATGACGTTATCACGTAAAATTATCATCCGTAAACCTAATTTACAGACAACCATTTTCTTTTAATAATATGCTTACTCTTGATCCCAGACTAGCAAGAAGGCAACGACGGTGCCTACGATAAGACGAGTTTGCCCCAGAAGATGTCTGCTCAGTCGAGCCTTAAACGCTGACGGGTTATATGAACTCGGAAATACAGATCTGCAGGTAACTTTCGGATAGACGGGCAACTTTACGCTGACGGGCTAAGGATTGTATCTTAGTCACCATCATCTATTCACCAATCATACTCCTGATTCTGCGCTCTACAGAGTTTAAACCGACGAGTTGATATTTAGCTGAGACATCCCAATGGTGGCTGTATTAGGGCTACCTTCCCCTACATTCGAATTTGATACACTCAGCTCAGAGCCACGGCTACACGGCAATGTGACTGGTAAATCAAGGTAATCCTTCAACGGGGTGAATAAGAAGCCTATAACTTTTACCATTTGTATTAAAAACGCCACATTAATTATCAAAATTGAAAAGGTACATTCTTCAGTTTTTGCGTATACTCGCAAAATCAGCCGCACGAGGTCAATGACAACCGGCACCGTGTGCAATATGCTAGGTAGTATATGGCAAATTCAGAATAATCGTATTTTAATCAGTTAAGAACCGCCGGTTCCAATTGGAACCGAGACACAATTAAAAATCTACTGTGTCTGTGATTCAAGGTCTTGGAGGTTAATAAAGTAGTGTTTTATATTTATTTATTTAAACTTTTTATATGTATGCGGAATGTTGATCGGTTACTCTTTTACCTCCTGAGCGGATTCCCTCGATTTAACAGTCACACTGTATACAGGGTGGATATTTGAGATGGGTCGGCCAGGGCAGCTACCTTAACCGTTGTAGCTAGACGAAAATGGTCTGAAGAGACTATCCACCATTTTTGAAAATATTTAGAACTGCATTTATAGATTTTTGAAAAATGGTACAGTCAGCGAGAAAATCGTCGATTCCCACAAAAAAATTTTTTGATGCCATTCGATCCAGTTTCAGATAAGGATCAAAAGTCTCTAAGAGACTAACTCAGGTCAAGGGGATAGAAAAGTCAGGAAACGCAAAAAACGTTTTACATACATTTATAGTCTATTTCACACCACATGGGTTCGGTGACAGTTCACTGTTGACAATTGAAGTGATGTGTCCCAATGAAATCCAATCGATTTTTCTAAAATTTCGAGTAAGTTTGTAAAGGAAATGGAATCGATTTTATACTTTATTGATATAATGATTTTTCAAGTTTACTTTTTATTGAATATGTTTAAATTTCACAGGTTATATACTAATATGGGAAAAACATGGTAAAATAAAAAAAAAATGTCATCGACTTTTTGATGCAATACGAAAGTAATCATACATTATCGAATCTACAAATCACTGCACACTTTCACAGACCCCTGCCACATAATACACTATTACTATTTTAAACCCAAAAGATACAACAAAATGAAAATTTTACAAAAACATTGCATTTTTCGGATTCCCGCCAAAAAGCTTCGATTCATCGATTTAATGTAAATTAAGTTGTGTCAATCCCTGTGAGTAAAAGTGCCGTTCCACGCAATACGTATTTTTAGGATATCTTATTTATCTATTGTTTTTTATATTTTTCTTGATTTAGATTGTCTGAGATTTTAATTTAGAATTTTAGAGTCGACAATTATTGTATTTTAGCAATGACATAATAATAAATTATTCATTATTTTTGGAACCATCTATTTTTCTTACTAGAAAGTTGTATGCGTAAAAAGGAAAAATGTGAACTGTCACCGAACCCATTTGGTGCGAAATAGACTATAGTAAGGAATAAAACTTCAACCGGAAAAAAAGTTCAATGAAATGCTAAAATCTCTTTAGTGGTGATTCAACTTATAAATCTGAGCAGCGTTCTCCTTGGAAAACATGGTATACTATCTTTTCTTATTTGCCACAATTTTAAATGTCAGTTAAGATCTCTTTTTTTAGAATACGCCACTTGGCAACTTGAAGAAAATATAGTATACCATGTTTTCCAAGGAGAACGCTGCTCAGATTTATAAGTTGAATCACCACTAAAGAGATTTTAGCATTTCATTGAACTTTTTTTCCGGTTGAAGTTTTATTCCTTACTAAATGTATGTAAAACGTTTTTTGCGTTTCCTGACTTTTCTACCCCCTTGGCCTCAGTTAGTCTCTTAGAGACTTTTGATCCTTATCTGAAACTGGATCGAATGGCATCAAAAAAATTTTTTGTGGGAATCGACGATTTTCTCGCTGACTGTACCATTTTTCAAAAATCTTTTAATGCAATTCTAAATATTTTCAAAAATGGTGGATAGTCTCTTCAGACCATTTTCGTCTAGCTACAACGGTTAAGGTAGCTGCCCTGGCCGACCCATCTCAAATATCCACCCTGTATACATATAAATGAAGTGCGTTGGTTAGCACGTCACTTGAGAACGGCTAGACCGATTTAACTACTTTTGTTTTTTGAATGTAAGTGTTTTTAAGAAACGAAATCGGAAACTTCGGGAAAAACTTTTTTTTTATATGGAATCTGGAAAAACTTTCTTCGGGTCAGCTATTAAAATAAAGGAGGAAAAACGCCGAAAGTGTGAAAATTTTAAACAAGAAAACAAACCGACTTCAACGAATAGCACTAAAAAGACTATTATTTGTATATTCAATATCCAATACCTACTGTTAGTAAACCTATTACGCTGATAGCAAGTGATTTGCTGATGTCCGTTGAGGAGTTCCATACTCCACCTGAACTTCTCCTGATATTTTCACAAAACTTATATGGGATTGTCCTTGAGATAGCAGTTCAAACAGAAAAAATCGAAATCGGTTGAAATTCGACGAAAATATGGATTAACATAAAAAAAAATACGTGACAAATTGAGAACCTCCTTCTTTTTTAAAGTCGGTTAAAAGGTAATATAAGCCAACACTAACGCAGTGATACCCTCTCACGCGTGAGGTGCGGGTTCCAATACGGGTTTTTATCAATGATCTCTAATTTAAATAGAGAATGCGGCTTCCAAACTTTTAAAGATTTCGATATATCAAAGATTCCTATCTATATGGCCTAGAATAACTCTATCCCTGTGGCCCAACTATTGGTGGTCTGTGTCAATTTGTTTTGGTGATTAATAAAGTTACTTTTTATAGAGCAAAAGTAATAAAGGATGCCGTGATTAGTACCGTAGAGTAACATTTATCTTAAATCCTGTTTCAATAATAAACTTTGTGACACACGTATTTTTAATTCCGTATATTATTAGTATTGTACGACAGCATGAACAAAAGTTACTACTTGGTTATCTTAGTAGTTAGTAAATACTAAACAATTTTATTTAATCACTTGCGGTGACAAAAGTTAGTCACTTGTTGCACAGATTTTTAAAAATTTACAAACATTTTAAACAGTTTGAACTTTCTATACCGTTCCCACAGACTGTCCATAGATTGTCTATTTATAATTATGATCGCAGTTCCTCTTAATTTTGACGTACTTTGCTTCTTCCGTACATCTGTCAATACAGCCAGTGAAAGAAGAGCGAGCACTGATCGCGTAACTAATGTCAAATAAATACGATTACAATTATAAATAGACAATGGGTTCGATTCTGCATTACAGCGCCTAAACTTATTTTAGTTTAGTCCTGTCATTTTCTTTCTCATAGAGAAGAAAAGAGACGAGTGATATTTAGTCCTGTCAAATTAAAATTAGTCCTGTCAACTAAGGCATTTCATAACGTGTTTAATGCATAAGTAAATAAGTCACGACTAAAATACAGCTTCTGACAGGACTAAATTCGGTAGGTTATCTTTGGTTATCCCTTTTCTTTTTTTAAGGTAAAACAAAGACAGGAATAAACTAAAATAAGTTTAGTCGCTGTAATGCAGAATCGAACCCAATAAGTGCTAAGACCCAGTGACTATACGATTTCAAAATGTTAAATGTTAAACACATTTAAATTTTATGACATCTCGACAAAAGATGGCGGATGGAATATTCAGGCTGAGCTTAATCCAACGAGTACTAGGAGATTAAATCGCAAAAAGGGTATGGGCTCTTGCTTTCTTCACGTACGTAGAAGTCTATATAATCTGCCTCGCGAGCCGTACGCGTGTCAAGAAAAAAAAAGGAAATTATGTAACCCAATTTAGTATTTAATAACAATTGATTGAAAGAATATTACGTTGAGGAGTTTCTTGCCCCGCTTCTTCTCCTCAACCATACATGCTGAAGCGGTGGAGTTGAAATGACGTTCAATAAGTGGACTTGTAAGTTCCTATTTTGAATAAAACATTTTGACTTTGACTTTTGAGATAGCTATAATATTTATATAGCTTTTGAGATAACTTCTATTGTGCGTGAACACATCGTAAACCGAGAGAAAAGTTTGTGAATTAGAGCGCGAGTAGAAATAAACTATACACACCTTGGGATGTAAATAAGAATGCCTCAGATCAGATGTTGACAATTTTATTTGATCTGAGACATTTATTATTTTATAACACATTTGCTCGTAAAAGGTGTCTTATTTCACCAATTTCAATATCGTTACCTATCTCATTACGCCCAAGTGCGGTAAGTGTAAAGTAAAACGCCCGGTTTATCAAGATGCTCCGTCTTAAAACGAACGGTACTTTTTAAAATCTCAGCAAACAGTTTTTATGTAAAAAAAGTTGTCAACATTTTAGGATTAAAATTAACTTGGGGAGATAAAATATAATAAAGAAATATTTATGTACACAATTATTTAATTTAATTAATTTTGACAGTAAATTACAAACAATTAATCTGTAACAAAAACATAAAAATATTAATTTACTTTATTAGTAATACTGGCTGTTTTTTGTGCTTTTGCCTAAAAAAAAATGATGATGCGCGCCGCGCGCTTTTTCTTAACGCTGTATTGTTTTTATTCGTTTACCATAGTCGGAGTTTTTTTTTATTTCCTCGCAAATGTGTTATAAAACGTCGTATGACATACGTGCGCTTTGATAATTACAGCCTCTGCTTACTTGTATCCCTCGCCTACGGCTCGGGCTAGCAATATCGCCTCGGTCGTAATTTTCAACCTACCGCACTTATATCATAATGTACTATTACTTCCCTCGGTACGTAATATACTATAGTCGGCCTTCTGTACGTTAGTACTTGTTATACAACATGTAACAGGATAAGCGCAATTCCTGAAATTAGTTTGTTCAGTATCGACTACTTAATCGATTTCAGCTATTTTTAACATGTGTTAAATTCTTCCGAAAAATGTATTAGCGTAACTGAAGAGCTACCTATTTATTTAAGAAATGAAGTTAACCAAAACGAAACTACGAATGCGTCATATTTTTTTTGTATGAGGAATTGCCTTTGAGTATTAAACCAACAGGAGACGTCACGCGCACTAGTTTCTTTGCAAAATTCTGCCAATTTCTGCGCAGGGGACGAGGAAATGCACAAAAATAACGCTAACAGAAACGCATTTTTTGACAAAACAATTAAACACTAGCTTGAACTAGATGCACACAAATACATTCACCAATCCGAGCACTCCGTGTAGTCAAGAAAACTAGTTGTATATAACGGGTACGATCGTTGACCGACACTTTTTTTTGGCAGAGGGTAACGCCTGTCAGTGGCGTCTCCGGTTGGTTTAATACTGAAAGGGAATTGCGCGTATTCTGTGACGCGTTGCATATTTTTGCTGACGGCTAAATAGCCAATGCCTTTAAAAAGTAAGCAATATCTGACCGGCACAGTGGAGGGCGTCGCGTAGTCTATCGGCACGGAGCAGGAATTGGCCGCGGAAACCGCCTTCCTTTTCTTCGTCTGCTTCGTCTCGTCGGTGTTCGTGATCACGGACTCGTGCGGCTTGGCCACCACCACCGACGTGGACGCCGAACTGCGGACCGACCAAGAGGAAAAATAGAATAAAATAAGCGGATAAAAGGCGTGAGAATTTAGGAGAGAAAGAATTGAGAATACATTTAGGAGACTAATATTCTCGTGACAATTGGATATTTTCAGAAATGGAATACCTCTGAATACCCCCTCGAGGATAAAGGTGTGAGATGATGTATTATTTCTTTTTGATATTTTCACATCATGTATTTTTGTTGCCGGTATAACAACAAATACTCAAACAGAATAAAATAAATATTTAAGGGGGCATACAACGAACGTGATTTTTAGCCGTTTTTATAGATAATGGTACAGAACCCTTCGTACGCGAGTCCGACTCGCACTATGCGGGTTTTTTATATTTGAATTCTACATTTTTTTTAGCTGAACATGTATGCTCATACACATTTCTTTTTGCCATGTTTGGAGCAAATAAAGATTTTTTATTCTTGAAGTGTATAAAATCTGATTGGACTGGAACTATTGTAGAAATAAAAAGCAGCTCCTTTGATGAACCTTTTTTTTTACTCACCAAAAAACAACTAACACTGACAAAAAAAATAATAATAAAAAAAACATAAAAAGATGTACAAAAAGAGTTCGTACCAATTCTTATTCGAGCAGTGGGTTACCTGGTGTTGGTGGTGGCGGGGCTGGGCGCGGAGTTGATGACGCCTTCCGGCTTGGGCCCAGGCGAGGCCGGCGGAGGAGTCGCCTTCGGGCCCGGCGTCGAACCTCCCGATCCTACGCAACACGGCTCATTCAAATTTCCTAATAATAATAGATCATTGACGTTATAACGTCTTATAAATCGATGAACGTTCGAGAGCGCGGCACAAGCGATAGAGAGGTACAATCGGCCAAAGCGTTCGGCTTGGGACTCATCTGTCTCTCTTCCACTCTCGTATGAGATTTTTCATTAACATTTTCTTATGACGTTATCACGTAAAATTATCGTCCGTAAACCGACAACCAATTTTTTCTCTTTCTATCTGTGATCGGTATATAAGCAGATAATTTGCTGTAGTATTTTGTCGTTTGGAATGAGTTATATGGAATAGAGATGCTCATTTTAAATTACGAGTTAAATTGTTAATTTGTGATTTTTTCAATAAACAGCTTTCTATTAAATAAAAAAAATCCATGCAATTATCCCATTTTTTTCAGTTACCTCCTTGGCTGCCGCCTTGGATGTTTCCGAGTAAAAAGCTCATTCCATTTTTAAATTACACAACATATGAGTTTTAATTTATTTGGCCGCTAAAACACTACAGTTGTGTATTTTCATTCAAATTTTGTCGGCCGCTGCTCGCATGTACACACACCGGCACAATTAGCGGAACAGAAAAAAAAGGGAGTATTTACGCATTTTTGCGTGTTACTGGCCGGCTAAACAAGCTTTTTTTTAAATTTGGGTTTTAATTTAAAAATGGAATACTAAGCGACTGCCCTTTTTTTCATTCTTTTGTTTTAATTTTCATTGATTCATTTTTTCCACCGCTTGTCCGTTTTTAGAAGGTTCGTGAATTCCATTTGAAAAGCTTTGAATTGCAGTTTTTGAGGCTTTTGAGTTTTTTCGCATATTGATAATTTACGAGCATCTAATTATGTCTGATTTAACGCCATCAGAAATCATTAGGGCAGATCAAATGAGGAGAAATGGTCAAACCTACAGATCGATTGCCAGAAGCCTTCGTCGATCGTTATCAACGATTTATCGTAGCATCCAACGATACAGATTGACGAATGCTCTAGTGAGAAGGAGAGGACAAGGCCGGAAAAGGTGTACTTCAAGGAGGGATGACCGTTTTCTCCAACTTCAAGTCCGACGGAACACGAGACTAACGGCGGTGCAGGCTCGAAATTTACTGGAAGAGGTACGAGCAGTAAGGATGAGTGAGCGGACAGTTCGTAGAAGATTCGAAGAAGTGGGTATAGGCTCGTATGTGCCCGCCAAAGCCCCAAAACTTGAGAGACATCATCGCACAAACCGTCTACACTTTGGTCGTGAACATCGTGATTGGGACTTCGACGACTGGGGACAGGTTCTTTTTACTGATGAATGCAGAGTTATGTTAAATCAAATTGATGGAAGGCAGCGAGTATGGAGACGCAAAGGAGAACGGTATATCCAGTCTAATTTTGAAAATACAGTTGCATATGGCGGCGGTTCAATTATGGTCTGGGGAGGAATATGTTTAGGAGCTCGTACGGAGTTAGTAGTGGTCGATGGCGGGAATCTGAATGCTGATCGGTATATCAGGGAGATTTTAGAAGAACATGTTGTGCCATTTGCCCCCTTTATTGGTAACAACTTCATTCTAATGCAGGATAATGCTCGGGCTCACAGTGCTCGCACAGTACAGACATACCTAAACCATGTTGGTATAACGGTGATGGAGTGGCCAGCACGGTCCCCCGATATGAACCCTATAGAACACGTCTGGGACTTGCTAAAGAGGAGTGTAAAGTCAAGAATGCCCCCTCCCAATAATCTCAACGAGTTGCGAAACGCATTACTTGAAGAATGGCAGAGGTTGCCCCAAGAAACCATTGATAACATCATCCGCAGCATGCCCAGACGGATGGAAACCCTCATCAGAGCACGAGGAGGAAACACTCGATATTGAACAGTCATTGAAATTGTTGTTAAACTTTGGAAAATCTTGAATTTTCTGCTGTTTCTCTATAATTAAAAATCGAAGAAAAATGCATTTTGTTTAATTTAATTTTTATTTTTATAAAATTTTAAGTATGGTGTTACAAATGAATGTCAAAACATGTTAATTTAATTGTTGTTTCATTTTAAATAATATATTGTTTAAAAATTACATTCATTGTTCTAAATTCCCTCTTTTTTCTCCTTTTTTTTTCTGTTCCGCTAATTGTGCCGGTGTGTGTATTTGGCCGGTACAGCAATTTCGATTTATCTCGAAGGTTGTCAATGTTTTAGAAAAAAATATTAATGAGCGCGGCTTCTGTTTTGTTCTGTATTTTCAACCAACTTCAAAAAAGGAGGAGGTTATCAATTCGACTGTATGTTTTTTTATGTTTGTTACCTTTGAACCGATTTTGATGATCCTTTTTTTATTTGAACGCTAGTCCTTCTCGTGTGGTCCCAATTGGTCCAGTTGTGAAAATGGCATCAATGACAAAACTATATAAAGTTGAAGTCGTTTTTTTTTTCTTTAGAGTTCTATGTTATCTATTTAATACTTACCCTTGCCGGTAGATGGCGGCGCGAGCTCTGTCGAGTGCTGAGGCGACGGGGCCGGCGTGCTAGTCTTGCTTCCACTCTCTCCCGTCGACGAAGTCCTCCTCGACGGCGAAGGCTTCTTCTTGTCCGAGTGGTGCCCCTTGCCTGCACACCAGACGCTCATTCGACCCCTCACATCACTACCGATGCCTAAAGGCTGGTTTACACACTGTTTAGTTGGTCACTAGATGGATATTGCTTTTATAAACTTCATTTAACTTCATAGTGGGCAAGCAATGTTCACCTACTGACTCAACTAAACAGTGTGTAAACCCGTCGAGGCTTATGTACACGTATTAAGTTGTCAAGTAAGTAACTAAATTTAAAATTTAAGAATATGTCCATACATATTTAAGTAAGCGCTTGAGTTCACTTAAGACGGACGATCAACAACGCAATGAAGTCGTAAATTCTGTTATCAAATTTGTTACTAATTAGTGTGATTTTTCACGAAGTTAAAGATAAAATAATTAGAGAAATAACCATATCTATAACGGTGGGTGAGTAATTGGATAAATGGAAGAGATCAGAATGGCGCAAGGGACACTTTGTTTGAGGAGCTAGCGAATTAAGATATACAAGAATATTTTATTTCGCTACGGATGACAGAAAAGTCATTTAATTACTAGTTATCCAAAGTGGAAAACGAATTTTTTGCGGATGTAGCATTTTGAGAATATGGCATTTTGCGAATGTGGCATTTTGCGTCAATGTGGCATTTTGCGAATGTGGCATTTTGCGCCTAATCCGATTAACCATCTTAACCGAAAAATAGACAAAATACTTATTAATTTGTTTACAACTAAATTCTGTGTTTTCAAGCAATTAATCAGTTAAAATCTAATTACTTAACAACTTAATACGTGTAAATCAGCCATAAGGCCCCCTTTACGTGACAAGTTTTAAGTGTGCGCGACTTGCTATGCTATGTTGCCAATGTTGACATTGATCGGTCACTTATGTATGTCTCAGACGTATCGAAGTAAAGTGAAGCGATTGAGTACTCAAAATGATGACTTCAAAGCTTGTTATTTCAGTACATTTTCCAGTCAATTTTCGTTTTGACAAATCACTTTGACTGGACATTCAACTATCCTATGAATTATGATCAAAAGAGGGCTCACGCAGTAAAGTATAACATTTCCCGTGGACTCATTCATTAGACTATTAGTAGCCTGTGCCTGATTACGAAAACAAATATTGGAAGATTTTGCTATACCTACTGTCCGCCATTTTAAAAATATGTAAATCAAAATGGTGGCCACTTGAAAACTATGACAATAACAAACTAGTTTTATGTGTGCGTTATTTCAATAAATTTTAAAATGTTTATTTCATAACATTTCTAGATTAATGTTTTATATAGATTTTATTACAAATATGTACATTTGATATTTAGATTTTAATGGTGGCAGCCATCTTGACACTAGCGGATAGTACGCAGCCCAATCTTCAATGGTTCGTGAGTTCTGCGGGACCTTGCCGCCAACACGCCACTTTCAACAATGACGTCACAATACACTAAAAGCCGCTGCACTAATGACACTATTCATGCAATCCTACACTACCGCTACCAACCACCTCGACAAGTTCAGGAAACTGCCACTAATGTTCACTTCCTTTGGTGAACCAGCTTCGGTGCTGCTTCAGTTAGTTCTGGGGTTTCATTTATCTTTTATATTAACCCTTTCCATTGGATTTGAATCTTATTTTAATTACATGGAGTTAAATTTAAAGTAGTATCTATTTGTCCACAAGGCTCGATTCTACAGACCAGCTAAAATTCCTAATTTTAAGTTAGCCTATCCTTCTCCATAGAATACGAAAGAAAAGGGACAGAAACAAACCATAGATTATAGAGTACATAATGTCAAATATGTAAAAACCAACTAATTTGATGTCTTATCTGTCACTTTTATACATGACCTTGTTACTTCGTTGCTGAGATTGCTAAGCACGTGTATTTGAATAAGATGTGAATGCGTTCATAAGGTTGAATTTTGTTATTTTCACATTTGTGACATTGTAAGCAAATATGGCGCTTATTTCTGTTCCTTTCCAAAGCGGTGGAAATGAATAGATCTAACTTAAAATTAGGCATTTTAGCTGGTCTGCAGAATCGAGTCGATTGCCTGGCTAAGGGTAAGATAGCAAGCGATCTGATGGTAATTTGTGAATGATGCAACACCAGGGAAATCACGGATGTGATGCAGACCTTTAAAGAACTCTTTGAGCCGCCTTTTCAAGATCTCACATTTAAAAACTTACAGATGTATGCTATGATGTGAGAATCCATAATATTCCGAAAAATTAGATATTTTATTGTAATTAAATATTATGAATGTTATTAAAATATGTGTCGGTCTGGGAACCAATGCGTAAGGAAAAATTTCAGTGTCCTATACCTAGTTTCTCCGTGTTTGACTCTTTTTAATCAAACATTATTGCCATGACCGATAACTATACGTAATAAAAATAAAAATGTGTTAATTAAGTGTTCATGGTAATAATAGGAGGACCTATTTTACTTAACTTTATAACTATCGACTTTGTATATTTATAATCTCACGCCTTTTTTTATCCCCGAGGGGGTAGGCAGAGGTATTCCATTTCTGGATATACCCCATTTCACGAGATATATTGGACCCCTAAACGTGATAGGTGGTGAGCCCATCGCAGTGACTTTGTAACCGACCTTAAATATTATAATTATAAAGCATAATATTATTAGATACTTATTGAGGTTAGGAGGTAATCGTTAGTGACTCATTCAAGCTACTGAATCTAGGTTACAATCAAAACATTTATGACATTTTTATTGCTCATTAGTTGAAACAATGTTTTTGTGAATGTAGAATAGGCACTTGAGTATTTAACCTTTGAGTTGCAAATCCAAATTGGTATCTAATATAAAGTGTTTTATATGCAGTTTATTATTTTAATCAATTAATTTTCATCCATTTATATGTTTCAATGTAATAAATGTTATCCAATAAACTTACTATACGGTGACATTTATGAACGCCATATTCCTTTTAGGCGGGTAAAAGGTGATAGTTACCCTATCGTAGCGAAAGTTTGGACGAATCGGCCGTTAACCTTTGTCTCTTGGATACGCAGTCTTTTGAAAAGTAGCCGAAGTGGCAGTTTCCGCGGTGTAACGTAACGTGACACGTGATCTGTCAAGTTTTGTATACGCCTAACTTTCAACTCGAAGTTATGCGCATACAAAACTTGTCAGATCTCACATCAGGTCTCTTTAAGCCATGTATGAAATAGAAAACAATTGCACAACATGTGACGCGCATGATGTTTACAGGAATTTTCCTGTAAACATCTTGAGGGTCTCAATATAGTTGAACATAATAAGTAAATTTGCTAGAATTATATTCCGCGGCGCACGGCAACGTTGTGCGCTGTTGTCCAACGTTGCACGATGTTGAGCAACGCTGTGCGATGTTGTGCAACGTTGCCGCACATGTTGCGCCACAATTGTTGCCTAGTGCTTACACGGATTAAGTGCGGTTTGGGTCTCACATCGCACACGAGCTACGTGCATGCCACGACACCAACAATGAAACACGAACGCTTGTCTTTGTGCTTGCGGCTGGGGGCCGGCGGCGTGTCGCCTGCCTCAGAGCCCTCTGCCCTCGCCGGGTCGCACGAACAAAAGGTTCCAATTAAACACAATGGAGATGGATACAGCCCTATCTTCTACCATACGTTACTATTTATTTAGTGTGGTAATTAAAAAATACAGAATGTAACAAAAATAGTACTGTTGATATTTAATCCACATCAATCAAATTTCCTTTTGTAGACGTAGTTCTCTACAAAACCACCATTTACAGTACGGCCGTTTTAACTTGGTCGTTACAGTCGAATCATCGATTAAAACGTTAATTTATGTTTGGTTTTTACAAGTAGACCAGTCTGGTTTCAAAATGACATTGTGGTATAGGTTAGTTGAATTATATTTAAGTTTAAATCCTAAAAATACAGAAAAGAACAAAACTTGTACCTACCCACCCAACATTGGTGGCGATTCTGCTTTACACCGACCAAACTTATTTAGGTTTAGTCCTGTCTTTCTCTTACCTCAAAAAAAAAGGGATAGAAGAGCTACCGAATTTAGTCCTATCACAATTTTATTCGTGACTTCTTTATCAATGCACTGAACACATTATGAAATGCCTTAGTTGACAGAACCAATTTTAATTTGACAGGACTAAATATCTGTCATCTCTTTTCTTTTCTAGGAGAAAGAAAATGACAGGAGTAAACTAAAATAAGTTTAGTCGCTGTAAAGCAGAATCAGTACCATTATGCGGTTTAAATATTAACAATACTTTTTGTTTCACCCTCAACACACAAAAGGAATTGAACGCGAAAGTATACACTCGCGTTTTTTTAGACAATGATACGAAAAAGATGAGTTATGTATGTCTTAGTTTTTCTTATACAACGCGTCACAGAATAAGCGCAATTTCTCATACACCCCAATTAGTATATCAATATAAAAAAATTATGATGCATCCGTAGTTTAGTTTTGTCTAACCAAATTTCTTAAATAAAGAGCAATAATAGTACGGTTTCCATAGGAAGCTCTAAATAATTCGTTTTTCGGAAAAAAATAACAAATTTAAAATAGCTGAAATCGATTAAGTAGTCGATACTGAACAAACTAATTTCAGGAATTGCGCTTATTCTGTAATATATTGTATTTGGCATCTGTGATGTAAAAAGTCCACTCACCCGGCTGGCTGGGAGTGGGAGTTTTGGAGGAGCTGGGAGTACTTTTCCCCGATGCTGTGCTGCTCGAGTGCGAGGACTTACGGCCAGGCTGGAAGCGAAATGACTTTCTGTAGCCGCTACATACCAACACAGAAGCTAAAACGCTAAAAATGTGAGTCAAAACTAAAAAAAAAAATCAATCAAGATCATCGCAACGAAATTAAAGCCAATTACCGTTTGTTAAGTCATAGAAAGCTATGCTTTTGACCCTTGAGCTTCTTCCCCAAAGAAAGAAGATTACATCGAAAAGCCTGCCTCAATATTGACAACTAAACATCCTGTATCACGAGGCGAGGTTCGGCGTAGACGACGGGATCTCAGTAGAATCACTGTCTACAGCGAGGAGATTCTAGCCTAAGATCCGGCTCCAAACAAATGTAGGGATCGAGTATATGCTCCAAACCAAATTTTTTCAAAATGCCACATGCGCAAAATGCCACATTCTCAAAATGCACCATTACCAAAATGCCACACAGCAAAATGCCACACTAACAAAGTGCCATACTTGTTCAACTACCTTTCTTGCAGTATGTTCGAGTGTGGCATTGTGCGAAAATGGCATTCTGAGAATGTGGCATTTTGCGAATGTGGCATTTGAGATGTGGCGTTTCGATAATGTCACATTTTGCGAAAATCGAATGTGTCATTTTGCGAATGTGGCATTGTGCGCCTAATCCGATATATATTCTCCTAATCATAAATATGTTAAAAAATTTGGTTTGCAGCATATACTCGATCCGTACACTTTTTTGCAGTCGGATCTCGTACTATTCCGTTCACGATACACGAGTACCGACGAATCCGTGAACCCAGCACGACGCCACCTCGCCATTACCGACGGCTAGCCACAAGAGCGGACGTGGAATGGAGACTAGGGTCGCGACACACCTGCGGAACTTACGGAACTATATCGGTGAACAACATACATTACGGTTGACGCGGGTGGCTGATCCATTTATCTTTAAAGTGAAACGTCAATGTATGTTGTTCACGGAACCTTCGGCGCCGAACTTTCCGCAGGTGTATCACTACGCTTATGGCTACTAGTACGCCGCGGTGGCACGCGCGCGCTCCGGGCACCGGCCTGGCTGCAAACACCGCTGGCCTCGATGCATTTTGCACCACAAACTACAGATACCCAGCCAAATCACGGGCACATCGACGCGTAAACTAAATTGATGACTTGACGGTACCTCCCACACAGGGCCTGCATTTATTAATGTCTCAATCTCTAGTCCTGGACGGGGTAGTTGACAGCATCGAAATTGAATTGCGAGTTATTCATATTCATCATGTCAATACATGTTTAAATGTGTTTTGGTATAATATTTTTAATGAATGTAGTGACAACCGCAATCGGTTGTCACTACAATAACAGCTAATTTTTAAAATAATAAAAAGTGCTGCAATTCACAACATTTCATTTTCTAAACCCCCATAAATTATAAGTTAGATTGAAAGTAGATACAAAAGTAGAGTACACGATTTGTGATTAGATTAAAAAAAAAATTTAACCATAAAAATAATAATTACAAACGGGCGTAAGTGCAAACTTAGGCACAATGCAGGCATACCTTTGCTTAGGTACACAAATCAACAAAATGTCAATATTAATACAAAGATAAATGTCAACGTTGTCATTTTTTCTTTCTTTCATGCAGTTAGGTTAAGACACAAAGTAAGTTGTGCCTAAGTTTTCATTTTTGGCATATTATTTAGAAATTATTGATTATCTCTGTAAATAATAATCAAAAAATTCTGAAAAAAAAATTATTTTATTCCGCACGCTAATCCCCAAATAGTTTTCTTTCATTGTCGTCTTTGACGTCACACCTACTTCAGTACATTTACCCAGATCATAAAGAGTAACTGATTCGACTACGCAGGACACTACCCTAAATTGAGCCATTCATAAATGTGGGCCGAGGGCCGAGCTGCGCGGTCGACCGACATGTTGTTGAAAACGTCCTAGCCTAAAATCCGGCCGCAAAATTATGTAGGGATCGAGTACACGCTACAAACCAAATTTTACGCATATTTATGATTAGGAGAATGTATATTTATCAGGGTAATAGGGTCGAAAAATGGCCGCAAGTATTAAAAAAAAAATTTTATTGATTTTTGGGACGAAATTTCATTTACTTGTTTTTTTACATAAAATATCGTCCACTTCACGGCAATATACATAAAGACTGATTTTTAGAGTCTTTATGTATAATGAAATTTATTCCCAGCAACAAAAAAAATTTTTATTTTCAAAACTTGCAGCCATTTTCTATCACCCTGATAAATACACATTCTCCTAATCATAAATACGCGTAAAAATTTATCTTGCAGCGTGTACTCGGATCACACAATTTTGCGTTCGGATCTCCCACTATCCGTTCTCCTAGTTCCCCGTCGAGCCACCAGCTGGCGCTCGGAGCTGCGCGTGCGCCGACGTACAGACGTACCCCCTTGGCCTTGGCGAGCGCGAGCGTGCCTCCGGGCACTGGCGACGCGGCTTCCCTCTCGCCGCACGAGTCGCTCGACTGGCTGTCGTGCGAGACCGGCTTGTAAGGCGGGATCGTCTTCACGTTACCGCCCTTTTTCTGCACAGTTAACGCTCCACTAACCAACCTGCCCGACTGCACCACGGCTCTTTTACTCGAACACTAGCCCACATGTATTAGCGAATGAACAAACAGGATATTTCAACAACAAACTGATAAGGCATGTAGGTATGACCAGAATTAGTTAGGCTTTAAGTTTTTCGTTTATAATCTGACTTCCTGTTGGTTAGGAACAATATGAAAATGATTTGTACCTTTGCGATGATGGTGACATCATGTTTGGAAAACTAAAAAATTTAGAAATGAATGGTTAGATGCATGATTAAAGTTTAGAAGAGTAAGAAGGGGGTACTCCAATAAAAAAATGTGTTTCAAATTTCTCGCTGTGCAAGACTTTGCGATTAATATACAAATTACAGCGTATTATTCACATTTTATTGGAAAACCCGAACAAGCGTCATTAAAACATTAGTTACAATAGCGTCAAAGATCAAGAAAGGTAAGAATTACATTAGGCGTCAATCTGTATAGTGATGAGTCATTTTGATCTTTCTAGGAAGCAAATATAGCACATTATTCGCATACACCGCCAAATAAATAGCAATGGCAACACATGAGGCAAATTTAATCACTCACACTTCACAAAAAGCGGCCGTTAAAAAGCAAAGAGAGTTATATACCGTCTGGAAAAAAATTTGACGAATAAGGTATCTAGAGCCGAAATTATAGTCATGTTGAATGCAATTTACAAAGTCGAGAAAAATACGCGCACTGCTATGTAGCAGCTGGCGGTTGTATTATATTTGTTTTTTAAATACTATTTCAAATATTTCAGTGTATAATATTGACTACCATTGAGTAATATTTATTAGTATAATATTATACGAGAAAAAAATTTAAGTAACAAAGCCAAAAATAATTTATTTTCTGTAAGTACAAAAAGTCCACTGAGAAATGTCAACAGTCAAATAATAAGGCACTCTAAACTAGTCCATGGAAATTGGCTGAATAACAGCAGCCCATCTCCACCGACGATTTACTCGATCCAAACGTTCCCCGAGAAGAACCAGCAACAAACTCAAGGGCAGCTCTTTTTAATCAAATGAATCCATTATCCTATCACACTATATTTTTTTCCAGACAATAAAAAAAACAGGCTGTATATGAACTCATCATGGAAAGCAACTTTCTGTTTAGTGTAGTTAGAGGATAGCGGGGCACTAACCAGCTTGCTATAGTGATGTTGGCAATAGCCACAATACTTCACGTTGTCTAGATAGTTGCCTGCTTCCTCGCAGAGCAAGCCCAAGCTCTGGGCGCAGGTCACGTGGAATTGTTGCTTGCAACCTACAATACACAAGGCTCGTCAGTGGTAAGTTGAGTTGTATACAGTGTATGCGCAGCTTAACAGACCTAAATACATGGTCATTTTATATTAAGTGCAAATAATTATAATAACCGTGTATAAATAGGGTTGTGTCCTACCTAGTCAAATCAGTTACTTTTTACGATCTGTCAAAACGAAATTTTACTATGGAAAATGTACTGAAATAGCAAACCGTGACGTCATAGTTTGTAGTACTCAATTGCAGCACTTTTTTTGATTGTTTTATTATTTTTAAATGTGCTATAATTGTAAATTGAAAATCGAAATACATATTTTGAGGTGTTTTGGGATAATCTTTTTAATGTATGACTACTCACAATTTAATTTCGATGCTGTCAACTACCCAATTGTTGTACACAATTTATACACGGTTATTTAGTTCCAAACTATGTATCTAGAACAGACTATTCAAAGAAAGCTTCTGTCACTGGAAGACCGAATGAAGTTAAATCGTGCTGGACTGCCGCTGTCTAATAAAAGTAAATAAATAAATAGTGCGACACAATTTACACACGGTCATTTAGTTCCAAACTAGGCACGGCTTGTACTATGGGTACTAAACAAACCGGAGTGCAATTTTTTAATCTCACTGGTGATATCAAAATCACCGGTGACTAAAATTATCACGGATGACTTTTATGTCACCATTTTCCAAAAGCCGTATTTTTGAAAGTCATACGCTGTTTTCAATAAATCGTCGCAATCACAAAATATCACAATCGAGCCCCGCTGCTAATTCTTCCGAAAAACATACTTTGGCACTTTTGGCAGATGGCACTACGTCAACTGTCAAAAACAATCGCATGGTGATTTCAATTACGAGTGGGTGGGGGCACTCGTAAATCGATATCATAGCTATAGGTATGACAAATGTAAGTCACCGATGAGTTTCAAAAATACGAACTTTCGGAAATCACTCACATCGGTGAGAATTAGTCACTTGGTGAGATTCAAAAATCGACCCCCTGATACACATACTTCAACTTTTCTTTCTTTTAAAATTTAATAAAAGTATTTTTTGTATGGATACCATCGAATTAATCAATATAATTCTATTTTGAAATATATTACAGATTGTAATTATATTTTTGGTTTTTCTTCAAGAGTAATTTGTCATTCCTCTTACATGAGCAATAGTCGACAATCTTCGTTGTTGTCCATTTATATTTATTACTCCACAACAAATTTCATCAAAGTCCGTCCAGTAGTTTTTGCGTGATGCGTTCACAGACATAGACAAAAACATTAAAATTGGTGTTTTGATATCTACATCGACATTTTTCTTTATTAATATATCTGAGGAAGTA